>JAUMHL010000029.1:11538463-11569033 GCA_032362345.1 Sandelia bainsii
CTTACAATGTACAGTGCCTCGAGATGACTTTTGTTGTGATTTGGCGCTATATAAATAAAACTGAATTGAATTGAATTAAAGTAGTTACAACCTTCTCATCTGCTTCCAGCTACAACAGCGACAAAACGTCATTTCTCACTCACAGGAACATTTTTTTGTTGTATTTCTACATCAACTACTGATACTTTACATATATTTTGCAAACAATACTGATGTAATTTTACTTTTCTGATTGGTTGGTGAGCTTGCTGACCGACTGACTGGGTAGGAGTGCCAAACAGGAGAGGTTTTATGACACTCACTACAGATCAAAGTCCACTTGTGGGCCTCAAACAGTCATCAGTCCATCGGGGCTGTTGGGCCGGCTTTTCAACCTTTCTCTCCTGGCCTGCCTGCAGTATCTGTCTGGTGTCCTGATCCCTGCGACAATGAAGATCAGGTTGGACTGACTTTGGAGTGTATGTCCCACAGCCAGCATGGACCTACCTGGTTATCACCCACGGCCGCCTCAGCTTCTTGTCCCTAACTCTGACAACTACACAGGCGATCTGTTCAATTTGGAAGGATCATCAACATGTGAGTGCTTGATGGAAGTGCACTATGGGTAGATAGTGAAATTTTAGGTAGGTGTCAAAATATATAGTTGGAACTTGTGCAGTGTTACAGAGGTATTTGTGCCTAAAATGTCTTGTTTTGGAACCTGTGTCTGTTCCAGTGTCTGGAAATCATGTGGTACATAAGATACAATAATCATCTTCACATGAAATCACACAAAAGAAAAAGTAATCAACAGTAGTTTATAGCTGTTCTGGCTGTTTCATTTGGGAGGCTGGTTCCTGTAGAAGTTGTAACAAGTGATCTCTGGCAATTGTGTAATGTCATATCTGTGATCATACTAAAAAAATAAAGTGCTAGGCCTACACTGCTCATTATTCTCTCAGCAATTACCCCAGGGGGAACAATACAGTATGTCATTAACAGCCAAATGTACTCAATACAGCAGTGTGAATTCCACTCATCTCTGACATCTCCTTTTCTTACTAAAAGATATGAAAGAGATAAAGGAAAATGGAAATCATTTAAATTTCCACTAAACAACCAGCACTTGATAGATTTATTGCTAATCACAAAGCCATTCTCCAGCTCAGGAATTAAAGACAGAGCCAGATAGCAGATCAGAGTCAGAGGAGAGCTGTCCTGTCTGTGGAGACAAAGTGTCAGGATACCATTATGGACTGCTCACTTGTGAAAGTTGCAAGGTAAGAAATAGGTTTTGGACACAAAGTATGTACAATGATACACATTTAAATTGTCACTTGTAAGCTGCAGAGTATGAAACACCCTTACGTACTCTTTTCCTCTTTGCAGGGATTCTTTAAACGCTCAGTTCAGAATAACAAGCATTACACTTGTGCAGAACAACAGAGCTGCCCTATGAACCTTTCCCAGAGAAAACGTTGTCCTTCCTGCCGCTTCCAGAAGTGTTTGGCAGTCGGCATGAAAAGAGAAGGTACACCCTCTCCTCACTCAAAAATACAGCAGTCTCCAGCAAAAAAAATACTCAAATACAGTCATGCATGGCAATATGCCTTGTGTTCCACTAACATGCATGCTCTTTTTTCACTTTACTTATCTAAGAAGTCATAAACCAGTTCTGCTGTAATGACCCATATTATTAATGATGACTGTATTATGGAGCTAATCTGAGCTCTCAAAGTTGAGTTTGCATATTATGAGCTTTACAAACCAAGTCATCTCTGGCAGTGTTTGAGATCGCGTAGTACAAATTTGATCATTTGCTTCATCTCCTGTCAACAGCTGTAAGAGCGGATCGCATGAGAGGTGGCAGGAATAAATTTGGCCCTCTGTATCGACGGTACAGGCAGATTAAACAGCAAAAGTTGTGTCCCCAGGCAAACACTGCTCCCTACAGGATTAAGATGGAAACTACACAAACACACTGGCCCGCAGCTCCCAATGACCTTCACCTAATGAGCAGCCCCACAAGCACATCATTATCCTCAGATGTTTTTCATCACATGTATCCGTCAAGCATGGGGCAGTCAGGTGTCCCCATACCTATGAGTGAAGACAGGATTCTCACAACTCCATCCCTGCCCTACCCTGGACTTTACCGCCGCACCTTTCCTGGATTCATCCAGGAGAAAGGAGAAATGCCTTTTAGTAACAGCCTGGCTCCCACAAACTACCCAGTGCACCCAACTGCTAATAGTTCATTCACACCCAGAAGCATACCAGCACCATCCTTAAACTCAACAAGCTTAACCACACCTCCCTCCCAATCTCCCACCAAAACCCAAGACACTCCCTCATCAGACACTCTTCCAACCAACTTCCTGAATCAGCTCTTGGAGGGGGAGCAGGATGAGAGTCAGCTATGTGCAAAAGTTCTAGCCAGCCTGCAGAGAGAACAGGCCAGTCGAGGCAAACATGACCGCTTGAATACGTTTAGCATCATGTGCAAAATGGCTGATCAGACTCTGTTTGGTCTTGTGGAGTGGGCCAGGAACAGTGCACTCTTCAAAGAGCTCAAGGTAATGAAGCACTCAGGACAAATTGTTACAATAAATCCTATTGCAGTAGTAGAAATCTTGAATTAGCTGTGTGAGCAGATCTAAAGCTTTGACATTTTGCCATGGTTTCGGTGTTTCGAAGATGTTAGCCTTTAATTTGCAACTACATCAGAACTTTTAATGGTTCCAACAGGTGGAGGACCAGATGGTGCTGCTGCAGAGCTGTTGGAGTGAGTTGCTGGTCCTGGATCACCTCTGTAGACAGGTGACCTATGGCAAAGAGGGCTGCATATATCTGGTCACAGGACAACAGGTACAGTTTAAATTATCTGCACAAAATGCAGCATTTCTGGTCATCAGAAATGTCATTCCATGAGATGTGATATTGGGTTGTTCAGAAACCTAAATTGTTTCTCTTATTTTGATGCAGATTGAAGTGTCGACCATCATCTCTCAGGCAGGAGTGACATTGTGTACCCTCGTATCAAGAACCCAAGACCTGGTGTCCAAATTCAAGGCACTCCAGTTAGACAGACATGAGTTTATATGTCTCAAATACCTGGTGCTATTCAACCCTGGTGAGTATTTTCTTCTGAAATCCAGCTTTTTGATCTTTTAATTGTGTAAACATGCATGTATTTTATGATGATGGTGATATTCTTTCTGCTTTAGATGTGAAGTCTGTGCAGAGCCGCAGGCAGGTAGAACAGACTCAAGAGAGGGTAAACAGAGCCCTGATGGAGCACACACAGCGGAATCATCCAGGACACTCAGACAAGTTTGGTCAATTACTGCTCCGGCTACCAGAAGTACGCAGCATTAGCCTGCAGGTGGAGGAGTATTTGTACCAGCGCCATCTTCTGGGAGATTTACCCTGCAACTCTCTAATCACGGAGATGCTTCACACTAAGCACAACTGAGAAGGCACTGCTGTATTGTCTACCACAAGAGTGGTCTGAGTTTTCTGCTGTGAATTTTTACACCTAATTTTGTACCTTTCAGATCCAACTGTCCTTTTACTTTTGATGACTATAGCAACCAGTAAACAAGCAAGTTCAGTTTAAAGGATAACGCCTCTGGTTTTCTGTATTATTGTTATTGTCAAAAATGACTTAACCCAACAATGAATTTGTCTACACACTATCTGGAAGTTGAGCCATGGTAACTGGACTTCCATTCAACTATATTTATCAAGTGCCAAATCACAACAGAAGTCATCTCAAGGCACTTTACATTGTAAGGTTTAAGACCTTACACAAAATATAAGTATATACAGAATAATGTAGAAAACCCCAAAATCCCACTTGAGCAAGCCGTGGGACTTCTTGTTAGATCTTAATGTTTTCACTACTTTTTCAAGTAGCTTTATCAGACTGACTTCTGTTAATCCAGGACATGATTTTGGCTTATTTGTGTGTCATAGAGCTCAGTTGTTGTTCAAAAAGTATTAAATACACATCACTGAGGCACACCATCTCTGAAATTGATTTCTGGAAGAAAGAGTGGAGTAAAAAGCCTTTGCAGTTTTTCTTTCCATATTATAATCACATTTTTGATAAAGAAGAAACATCATAACACAAACAAATAAGTTAAAATCTGATTCTGGATTCACAGACGTTACAGTACATGCAACTTATTGTTGCTTTAGCCTTTTATGTAATTTGTTGACAGTAGCAAAAATATAGCCTTATCCTTCAACCATAGAAGTCAGGGGAGTATGCAATTTGGGATCAGCATTAAGGGAAAGTATTTACCTAAACTGTACCATACTTCACCCAAGTTCCTACTATTGACAGTATTACCACAGCCAAACAGTCTAGAACATGTGCGCGCAAAGCCTATAACTAAATTTAAGTTTGCATGCCCATTTATCACAAATCAGAGTCACTTTCTGTCATTTGTCAGAAAAAAACTGCAGAAACATCATCTCTGGCTAATATCAACTGTACTCACTCAAAACTCCTGTAACGACTAATGCTAATGTAAATGGGAAATAAACATGGAAAAAACATATGACAATGATTTAAAAAGGATTTTTTTTTTTATTTGTGTGGTCCAGTTGCCAAGGGTAGTCAATTAAATCAACATACATAATGTGCTGGCACAGATCTGATGACAGAACAGAAGGATAACACATGTTATGACAACTTCCATGAAATGAATGAGTGACTTAACACCTCACCAAAAAAAAAAGAAAGAAACTGAAACTAAACATCAAATGCACCATCTAATGCAAACCAAATAAATACACCTCTCAGGGATGTGGAGATTTCTAGGGGAGAACTGCACGGAATCAAACTATTGTGTTATACTATCACATTCTACTCCTTACAAACACATAAATACAAACATCCACTAACTCAATGTGCACTCCTTCACACATACACACCTTTAATTAAATTATCATTTTTCCTAAATGCTGCTCCCAACATTTTTTCACATCTGTATTGAAATAATTTAAGCAGCACAATTGTTGGAGGCAGAAAGTGATTGGTAAGAAGACAGTTGCACCACGGCAGCTGTTGTAGTGCTAAAGACTGGAAAGGAAGAGAAAAGGGCCAATTTTCCACAGATGTTGTGGTGATATTGACCTGATCATAACCATGTGCCTGCAACTGGGACAAGTATTTATGGCATGGACCAAAAAAAAAAAAAAAAGTTTTGGCATTGTACATTCTCCCAATTACACACAAAGGAGTCTCTAAGGACCGTGTGGGAAAGATGAGGGCTGTTACAGTCCGGAATGATCCTTCATCAAGATACCTACTGTTCAGTGAAACAGGGAATAACATAATAGGAAACAGACTACTGGTGACCTAAAGGATTTATTTATCCCTAGACAAAAGTTTCCGCAATTTTCAGCTGTTTGACAATTTCTATTCATTCTCATTCACTCATTCTAATCTCAAACATACATCTCACTAATGCTTAAGCAGCAGGCTAGATTATTCATAGCTTACAAAGGTCAACTTACTTTTTACAAATCATTGTCAAAAAATCAGTAATTAGCATTCAGTATATATTAAATCAGCATTATTTATCATTTTCACACAGAGTTGTATCCAAGTAATGATAAACATAAAGCCCTCTTTCGTGTTTCCAGTATATATTTTTTTTCAGATAAAGTCAGCTAACATTTCAATTCATCGCATGTTGAAAATGAGAAAGCAAGTTAAGAGGAAAAAGTCATATGAATTTCATTCTTCTTTCAACTCTCGAAGGCTGAAGTGATTTATCCAGCAAATACATGTCAAAATAGTGTAAAAAAAACATCCAGATGTCTACAGCTGAAGGAAAGTTGGAATGGAGTGGAGTGCATGAACTATGAGGGCACAGGCAGTTTTCTGGGTGTGCCACAAAGTCTGCTCACAACCACCACCAGTGCAGCCCACAGATGAACCACACATAATGGTATTTTCTGGTCCTGGGTAAAAACACCCCTGAATAAAATGAGCGGTTAGTGTGTGTCCTACATTCATATGAGAACAGTGTTTGCTGAGATCTCCAATCAGAACTGAGAGCTGAGCCATGTGTCTCAGTAGACTGGGTTAAGACAAAGAGCCCTGGAAGAAGAAGAAAAGGCAACAAAAGGAAAAGCAAGCAGAATCAAGAGGGGCAGGAACTACTCTGGCCCAAAATACTGTTGTGCGGGCAAAGGCAGTGTGGTTGTCCCCTCTTTTTCTTACCTAAGAGTCAAAAAAATGACTCCGTGGGCAGGGTAAGGCAAGGCATAGGGAGGCAGGGTGCAAAAGAAAGAAAATTCTTCATCCTGACAGAACCAGTCACATTACATTTTACAATCTAGGTAGACCAGGCAGAGCCAATCAGAAGCTCTCGAAAGAAAAACTATCTTAACTACAGAGGCTGAATGATTGAGTGATTGGCCCTGTAGATTGACTGATTGGCATGTAGAGCTGACTGGATTGTTCTTGGGGTCCAAACTGATAGCTCAGCATGCTGTCTATTGCTAGTCTGTCTGGGGAAGGAACTATCTCAAGTGCCTCACTGGTGAAAATACAGGACATCAGAAATCAAGTCAGGAGTTGTTTCCCATAATAGCCACACCTCTATCATTCTGTGCATGTCTTTATTTTGGGGTGCCAAGCTTCTTCGGGGTTCCTGGGCGCTTTTGCCAAAAGTAACCAGGGATGGTGAAGGCATCAACACTCATGGACATGGTTTTGGACGGGATGACCGTGAACTGCTTGCGGTCAGAGCTGTACTTGTAAATGGACTCAACCATCTCAGGTGTAATGATGCGAGGGCCAATCCCAGTGAGCCTTACCATCTCCTCTGTTTCAGGGTTCATGGTGTAAACTGCCCTGAATTGACAGCTGGAATCTCTGAAAAGGATGAGGAAGTGATTGGCGGTGCTCTTCTCCATTTCCTGAACAAAGGCAGAGAAGAAGGAGAAAAAAAACTCTTAAAACTTAAATTCAGCCAAGAACAGAAAACAGTAACATAGGTCTAGTGAGCTAGGAGCTCTTTGTTGGACTGACACAGCAGGAGGGCTTACCTCTACAATCTTGTTTTTTTGTGGTTCATTGACCTTGCCAGCCAGGCAGCAGCGACTGATAGCATTATGGATAATGAACTTGTTTGACTTAAAGCTAGGCTCCTTGTACAACTTTGGTCCTGCAAGACACAGCATATCCAAATGTTATATATGAAACAGGACAATGCTTTTCTACTTTTTAATCATATCTAATGTTGGTAACATATCAACCATATATATCTATATAGGGTTATATTACATAAGGTATTAAACCTTGTGCCTTAAGATGACTTTTTGTTGTGATTTGGCGCTATATAAATAAACTGAATTGAAATTGAAATGAATATCACTGACCTGTGTATTCTGGGACTGAGGCAGGGGAGGAAATAGTGGAACCATTCTCCCATTCCTTCTCTCCATTTTGAGCACCTGCTCGTCCCGGTGACATTAGCCGGGAAGGAGAGTGTGAACGGCTAGAGGGAGTCAAAACAGATTTCAGTGAGGAAAGTCAGTAATAGACCTTGAGGTTTTGTGTACATGCTTTTTCCTCATAACACTGATAGGAGCTACCACAGGACCTGTGGTTACTATACAATGATACATAGACAAACTCAAAAACACTGAATATCAGTATTCTGACTATATTTTAGGGGGAACAATAGGTGCTGACAGAACATATATAGATATGATTTGAAAAAAGACCAACAAACATACATAAGTAATTCTGAATTCTATTTTAGCTACATAATGATAATATTTTAAAATATTCTAAAATAAATACATAATCCTTAGTTATTTTTTAGCTGAATTACATTATGTGGCTTCTACTTTCCAAGCATTTATTAAATAAAAACAAACCACTGCACGCTACCTGGGAGACTTTCTGACTGTGAGGCCTCCAGAGTCACCAACCATTGAGGACAGATTCATGGTGGAGTGGGAGTACACTTTGTTCAGCTTAGTGCCTAGACAAAAGAAAAGTGCAACATGACTGAAATTATATTGAGAAACAAAATACAGTACACAAATGTAGAGGGCTAAGAATGACAAAGATCAGTACCAGTGAGTGTAAACTATTTACCCATTAAACCCTTGACAGGGCTATGAAAGAGGACGGAGTCATCTCTGAACACAGTCTTAGGTCTCTGCTTCTTGACGCCGCGAACTGTGGTAGGTTTCTGCCTCAGAACCTTGTCCAAGTCTTCCATTAGCTTCAGCTGCTGTCGCCGCTCATACTCCTGCCTAGTGAATTCTCCTCTGCGCTGGGGAGTCCCCCCTACTGGTGGAGTGTGTGATGCTGGAGGGGTTCCTGGGGTCAGTGGTCTGTCCTCACTCTTATTCCCCCAGCCCTCAATGATCATCCACTGAGGCTTGCTAAAAGTATAGTGTAAACTTTCAGTGTGTTACACTCATATTGCAAAAGTAATGGTAAGAACATGCAGAGGCTGATGTATCAGACAGTAAATAGCAACATTTTGTTTAATTTACAAAATATTAGGACAGAAATCATAATCATCAGTTATATGATGCAAAAATACAACTACAATATGTTTGAACTTTGCAAACCTGACAAATTTGCTAGGTATGGTCATAATAATTTAAGACATGAAGTGCTACAGTCTTCATTTGCTTATGGACAGAGGTGTTTGAATAAAAAGGGTCTCACTTCAATTCTTTTTCTTTTTCCTGTTCAAGTTTGCGCCTTTTCATCTCTTCTGCTCTCTTCTGCTGTTTCTCCAGCAAAGCTGCTCTTCGCTGGGCCATCCCATCCTCAGGTCGATCCTTGTCATCCTTGTGAAAAATAAATAGAGAAGTAAAAAGGCATGAATGCAACAAAAACTGCCTTTTCAGAAAGGCATGAAGTCTAAGCATCATCAGACAGCTACCTTGAAAAAGAAACCAACACCTCCTTTTGTCTCAGGCTCTGTCCGGTCACTCATTGAGTCAGAGAAGGCATCAGGTACTTGGTCTTCCTCCTCTCCATCTCCTCGCAGAGCAGACAGTGAGATCTCTATCAGGCTACTGCGTTTGCCATTCAACATTCCTGCAGGGGCATCACTCTCAAAAGAACATTCTGATGGAGCACCAGAGCTGCAGCCCCCACCTGCAAGCCCTTCCTTCTTAGCCGTAGGACCATGTGAGGGCCCTGCCTCGAGGTCCATGCTAAATATACTATGATCATCATTAGAGCCTACCTCTGACAGGGTGTCATCTGTGGCAGGATGGGGAGTTGGGGTAGGAGTTGGTATTGGGGTCAGTGTTGGTGTGGGGACAGGAGTTGATCCAGATGAGCGCAGTTCACCTAGGCTTTCAGAGTCACCAATAGAGAATGAGGATGAAGTCTGGACTTGGGATTGCCAGGGATTTACACGTCGAAGGTGGGGGATTCTGTCTACATTTTGAGGGGGGTTGAGAACCCTTGACAAGGTTGGGACTTTAACATCCATGGGACGACTGTGCTGCTGATGTTTGGGGCTTTTAGGGGGCACAGAATGGGCTCTACGGTGAACCTGAGGAGATTTAGGAGGAGTGGTGTGGTTTGTAATTTTACGAGATGGAGATGGAGAGGAGGAGGTTGAATTGAATTCTCGGGTGGTTTCTCTAGACACGCGTGTAGGATGGGTGGCTGAGATGGAGGTTTTAGAGCTGGTTGGAATAACCCAGGATTTGTTGCTGGAACCTGCAGCTTTTGTCTTTATTATCTGGTTCTGCTGCTCAGTCAGCCGCTGCATGTCACTTTGGAGAGAGCTAAGAGCTGCAGTCAGCTTCGATACAGCATTGTTATAATCCCCAAGTGGAGCTGCCATTTTCTCACCTTGTGTAGCTGCCTTTTCTTTGGAATGACTGACAGGTTTGTTGAGCTTAAGTCCTCCTTTGACATTACCCTCATCCTCCACTGAAGGGAGCTGTTCACCTTGCTCTTGCTCCTCTTCTTCCACCATTCGGGCCAGCCTATCTTCCAGTGTCAAATGAGAGAGGTCTTCCTCTGTGGATGAGGCGCTGACCTGGCCATCCACTCCTTCCCCCTCACCTCCATCTTCACGCTGTTCCTTCTTTAACTGCAGAAAAGCACTCTTCCCTAGTCTTTGACGGTGCTTCGCAAAAATGGCCTCAATGCGCTTCTTTTGAGCTTCAATGGCTTTGCGCTTTTCTTCAAGTCGAGCTCCCAACTCAGACATCTCATTATTGAGTTGCGGGCTCTTGCAGGGGCTTTCTTCAGACTTTTGTGCCCACGTTGTCATTTGAGGAGAAGAGGAATCACTGGCTTTTGGAGAATCCATAACCTGCTTCTTTTTGCGTTCTGCAAAGCTGGTCATCTTCACACCACTGTCAGAAACCTCTTTGCCATGAACTTTAGAGTCTGTACCAGTTGACACAGTGGTTGGAGTGGACTGGAACTTAGGCAGGTCTTCTGATGCATCTGAGTCCACACTGCCATCTCTCAAGACTGAGTCATCATCTCGTGAACATTCAGAAGTGTTCCTGGTGCGAGCCCCTGTGGGTCGGTATATCATTCCTGAGCGTGTAGGGGCAGAACAGCTAATGGGAGTGGGTGATGCTAAGTTGCCCTTATGTCTAGAA
This sequence comes from Sandelia bainsii, assembly GCA_032362345.1. Classification (NCBI taxonomy): domain Eukaryota; kingdom Metazoa; phylum Chordata; class Actinopteri; order Anabantiformes; family Anabantidae; genus Sandelia; species Sandelia bainsii. The sequence goes on from JAUMHL010000029.1 coordinate 11,549,075, forward strand.
CCAGGGTCATCAGGAGAGTGGAGGTAGAAGCCATCAGGAGCACCATCAGGGTGTAAACGAGGTTCCATCTTGCTCTCGTTGTGGATAATTTGAAGAGCCTCTTCAATGGTAGGTAGCTCTCCTGTTTCACTTTCTGCAAGGCCATTCTCCTCAGGCAACCTTGGAACACTGGGTATCTGCGTAGCCCAGGAGGCTCTCTGTGGACCATTGGGACCAGGGGGGTTGCTAAGCCAATGACTGAGGTCTTCAGGAGGGGTGTAGGGAACCCGACTCGTGTTTTGGCCTGCTGGGTTGAGTTGGTCTGAACTCACAGAGCGGGTTATCACAGGGTTGCCCATTACAATGTCAACATCACTGTCCAGGCCAAAAGGAATGCTGAAGGATACAGCTGACAAGGGGCGGCTAAGAAAAACATAAAAACAGGCATAAGAAAAACAAGTAAAAATAAAAATAAGTTTAAAAAAATGTTAAATGGTCCTGAATATTTGGGCCTTACCTGAGAGGTTTCTTGCCCCACGTCTTTCCAACTCCTTCTATATGAGACATTGAGGTAGACTGAGTCAAAGATCCTGAGTACAATGGGACACACACAGACGTTTAAGAGCATGCACACCACACAGAGATGCACAAAGCAACCAAAGAATTCACTATAAAAAGGAAAAATATTTACAAAACTTTCAAATATTATATAAAAATAAGACGACAAGACTGACATTCAACACAAAACACACAACTAAAAGACAAACAAGGAAATAGGTGAACCACACTGATAATGAAACCTATGCAAATACTGTAGCTTGTTGTAATGATGGGAGGGCAGTCTTACTCTTACCTGACGCAGGGGAGGAGATGGGGAGGAACGGTTTCTTGAAGATGGAAGGGGAGGTACTGGAAGGCAGAAAAACAAACTTCCAGTTCAAACAAGTGCTTCACCCAATTATATACCAACATCTAACAAAAGCAAAAACATAGCTAGCCTTTGTACCTGTTACCACTCAGGCTAATTGGTGTTACTGGTGTAGATCCATCTAAAAAAAGAAGAGAAAAACACATTAAGACTTTGTAACAGGTAACCTTAATGATCTTAATCGTAGGATTGCACAGGATTTACAAAGCAAAGCATCACAAAATTTGTGACACTTACCTAACGTGTGTATGGGCTGAACGAAGTCTGGCCTCTGGACTTCAAACCAGTAAAGCAGTTCTGCTAGGAAGCTCAGCATGTTGAGCTTAAAAAATCCACACAGAATAAATGAGACATTGAGAACACAATAGAGCACTTAATGTTTTTGGTGGTACATCATTCAGTCGATTAAAGGTGTATGTGAGAATATAAGTACCTGAAGCTCCTGTGGTGTGTATAGCATATCCTCTAGTGTCAAGTGACAGCAGTTCTTCAGACAGCTGTCACAGAATTCACGAATGAACTGCAGGTTGTACAGGCTCTCTGGTACAGACAAGGAATCCTTCATACAAACATCTTACAGAGAGAGAATGAAGTGTTACACAGACATAGAATCATTAAGTACTAAACATATTTATATATACAAATTTCATTCTTATAATTTAAGGCTAAGCTGTTTGTTGGTACCTTCAAGTCTTAGAAGGCCAGGGCAATAGTAATGCATGGCAGCAACAACAGCACAACCACTGGACAAGTCTTTGATGTCATTCACCACAGGAAAGAAGGGCTTTTGTTTGGGCTGAATTTTATCCTTCCTGTAGCGGAGCTAAAGAAAACAACAACAAACAACCCAACAATACAATCAAATACTACAATATGACGTTAAAATTTTTTATATGCAATATATTTGTCATACGAGTTAAAACCATCAAATGTCTGAATTTTCCAAACATCTGTGTCTTTTATGAAGTCTATATGCACTGTGATACATAACAGAAATTGAACTGTATTATGAATGTCACTAAGAGGACAAAAAAAGGTCATATGAATGAGACATCTCAGGAGAACAAATGACAGATGCAGACAGAGTTAGTTAATTAGAGCAGAAAGAAGGAAGAGTTTGTCAGAAAAAAACTGGGACAAGTGAAGGTCTCAGGAGGCACAGAAGAAGCAATAGAGTCTCATAAAAAGGAAAAAACTGTTTCAGATTCGACTGCAGTATAGTATACAGCCTCTTAGTACACTATCAACAGGGACCAGCTGACTAGAAGCCTGCTCTGTTAACCTCCATAGCCATTCACACACACTACACACCTCTGACACAATGACAACCAGAGGAACCGGTTATACCTTGTACTTTCAAGGTCTGCTTGAGTACCAGCTGTGATACATGCACAACTTGTGTGTCAACAAACAATGTCTTTTTCACTCCTGTCTTGCCCTGCCCCATGACATTTATGCTGTCACGTGCAATTTAATGCAGACAAGGATGTAATGCACACTACCAGTCTCACATCAGCATACGGAGGAAAACAACACACCTGATCATAAAATATTTGCTGATAAATTTGATGAAGACACTGTAAGGATGGAGGGACGGGGGCAAGGAGCAGAGGAAAGAAGGGAACTTACAGGAACAAGTTTCCAGTACCAGCGAGTAGGACACTGTCAGAGAGGAGAAGGAACAGGAAATAGAGAAAGACAGGGAAATGGAGAACAGGAGCACAAGAGAACTATTACGTCTAGAGTGGAGGAACTAGACAAACAAGAGAAAGAGTTGTGATGACAGTAATTTCTTGGCATGAGAAGACAAACTTGTTGACAAAGGAATGACACTGCCCTTAGTTTTAATGTGTCAACCAGTAAGAGTGGTTAAAGGCCTGTGGGTTCAGCAAAATCTAAAACAATACGATCTTAATACATGTGTTTATAATACTGTGTAGATCATCCTAGTCAGATTATCATGTGTGTTTGGATTTAACAACGTGTACAAATACACTGAGTGTGTAATGCAATACTCACTGAGGGCTGAACAGGTTGGGGCTCTGTAATGGCCTGAGATGAGTCATTCTGGGCTCCTTCAGTATATTCTCTCAGCTTCTGGTTTAACTGAGAGCATGAAAAAAAGACAATAGTTAACAGACACTGATCAATGATCTGCACTATATGTTGTCACATCTATAAAACATAGTGGATTCAAGAATTTTAGCATCATAATTTCTGAAGCCAAACAAACACTGGGTTATTGCCCTCAGAGATTAAAGATAAAAATCAACAACCACTATTGATCCTTGCTCCTTACCCCATTAACCCAGTGAAGCAGAGCATCCTCCCAGCTTGAAGCTCCACCTAGCAACTCAGCAGAGCCACATGTCTTCACAACAGTCACCGTCTCCATAGCTCCCACGGCCATCAGGGCATCTACAACTGCTAGGTGAGCACTCTGCACCAATCATGAGAGAGAAAGAGGCATTGTTAAAAGTGGGACAATTTAAGTGAGAGCCCAGACAGCATCAATCAATTATAGTTTCCAATAAAGCTGCACACGCTGACATTTCTACTGCTCTAGCAGAGCACTGCTTACTGCCCAACAGAGATCACCTCTACCCGCTGCAGCACTACCTTTATTTACCAGCAGGATCCTCTAGGGGTCACCAGAGGCCATTTGTGAGTCAGCAGAATCATTGACAAGTTCTCAGCAAATAAACATACACATCACTAGATGTGAGTGAACTTTGGACCTATGCTTGTTCAATCATTAAATAGGCAATGAACCGGTAATTTGATTACATGTGTGTCCCAGGGCTGTCATTCCTCAGCTGCTTTTCATTTATTTGCCTTCTATTCAGCATGCTTCCCTTCTCTTTAGCACAGTAAAATATTGGAGTATGACTCATGCAGGAGACTGTACGATAAAATGTAAACAGAGCACAAAAAACAGTGAACAGCAATCTCTATAAGAAACAGGTGTTCCACGCTTTTCTGCAGTTTTAGTGTATAAATGTGTTGTTGTCAGACAAAATAATGAATATAAAACCTACTTCAGATAAAGGTTTTCTCACACAAATACAACATTCAAACAAAACATTCTTGTTCCAAAAGACATTTCTTTAATAGCGAATTACAGAGCCATTTTTAATACCCAGAGCAAATTAAAACGCACCACCAATATTATCAGCTCAGTTAGAGAGAGTGCCTTAATTCTAATAAACCTGTTAGCTCATTAGAAGTTGTGCTCCATTCAAGACATGGAGCTACAACCGGCAGTATTTTTTATGCCTAACCGCCATATTGCTGTAAATGATTCACATACTTAAAATGTTACGTGCATTAATTTGGCAAATAAATTATTGGGTTTAATCAAAATAAACTGAGCACTCATATAAAGGTAATGTGTTCAATGTATGATTCTCCTCTATGTGTCTCTTTTAGTTTCTATCCAACAAAAGCATTGAGGCCCCTCTCTCCTCACTACTGGCTAACTGCAACAAGCTCTTTGTTCTAATAATTACTTCAGGCCAACAGAGAGGAAAGGCAGGTTGCAAACAACACATTCCTTTTACTCCTTCAATCTCCAATCTTGTGTTTTGAGCCTAATCTGTGCCAATCAGTGCCTGTTCCCTTCTACTACTTACAAATTCCACTTTCGAGGCGAGACAAACTCTTACTCTTCTTACTTCTTATTCTAACATCTTATGTTGCCCCAGATGTAGTCTGGTTGAAATCCTGCTGCGTACATGCGCCCTGTCTGCCTGTAAAACCCTGATGTAAAGTGCTGACCTTGGCAGACCAAGTGCTGGGGCAGGCAGGGCAGGCTATGCCAGCAAAGGCTTGTCAGATAGCATTGGGCCAAGCTCTGTGGATGTGTTGCAGCCAGTCACTGGAAGCTGTGTGGCTCTGGTTGGCCTGCCCTTCATAACACTGTTGAAAAGACTAGGGCTGCTGTTTGTATGTTTGTGAGATATGACTTGACCATTCACTGGATTTGTCTGTGGTACAGACAGAGACAAATGACCTAATACAGGAACTTTTCAGAGCTAGTCACAATCTGACTGACTCAGAGCACTATTAATTAGCGATAAAAAAAACAACCAGTAGTGCTGGATATAAATTAAACCATACCATATATAAATTTAAGTTATTGGTTTACATATCTGAAGAGTTCAGGATGTCTAAACACAAAAACACAGCTCATTGTATTACATACTAATGAATAATTTTTACCTGTGTATTTGCTGGATGTATACATTATATTAGCAGTAATACTCCCATCATATATTAACCTCAGCGAGAGTTTCTAACCAAAGGAACAGTCCTAACGTATTGTATCTCTCACTCCAACATGGGCCACTGATGTTGAGCTAAATTCTACCAGCAGCTGTGTCTAAGACTCTCTGCATAAAAACAAAGAGGTAGGAACATACTTTTGTATTTAGCAATAAAGTGTAATCATAGGTTGGAAGTGCTGAAAGGAGACAGAGTGACTGTGTAAAAGAGATTAAATGAACACAAGTGAATGAGAGAATGTGGCCAACGATGTTGTCATACAGTACAGTAATTATTCAGAGGAGAGAGTAGATGGTAATTCATTACAAAAAGTGAAGAATGAAAGGGGAAGAAGGGGGGCTGCTGCTGGATTCCCGTTGCAAACACAGGAGAGTTCACTAAGCTCCCTAATGAGAGGGGAGAGAGGTGCAACTCATGAACAGGCAGCACAGAGCCTGCCAGGTCACCATAACAACCAACCAGCCGACCCACAATGCATTTCAACACAACCCTGACTGCAGCACTGCTCCATGCTTTTGGCTTAGCACCAGTTCTCGGCTCAGAAACATCCAGCCAGCGAACAGTTAGCACTCCAGTAACGATGCGACAGAGGAAAAATAATACCTCATCAATTAACCCCATGAATGTGAATCATTACAGCCTTAGTCAGCAAATCTGTTTACACAATTGTGTCAACAATGCACAAAACACAAAATGAAAAGAAATTATGATGAGGGCAAAATCTGATTATGTCTGAAATATGACTTAACTCCATCATCCTACTCTGCCTGGTGCCTACTCAGAAAGAGACAAACAGAGTGATCAGGCCGGTCTGGGGTCCAGCTCATATGAACACTCATATGTATATGAACTGTCTGCTTAAGCAAAGAAAAACTTTTCAGAATAGCTTTATACCGTACTGGTAAGTTTAATTACTACTGCACATTAGTTGCCCATCAGTGAAGTAAAAGCAGAACAAATAGAATAAGATAATGGTTAGTGTTTCTGATAGTCTGCCACTTCTATTTTCAACTAAGCTCCTGACTGATGCTCACTTGACCAGAAACCTGCCAACACAGCAGCATGATTTAAGACAAAGTGTCAGTGCAGATGCAAAATCAACAGGGGACCAGGAGGCGGGTTAGATGTATTATGGCTACATGCCTTTCTATGCCATTGTGGGAACAAATGTTTTACCCCATCTCTAGTGTAATCAATATAATTATATTTGAAATAAATTATTATAATTACATTATACTATTTCAACCAACAACAGACCTAACAAATTAGTGTGATGTTGATGCACCATGAGTCAGTGGTCATCCCTGGCATATCATCTAGTGGATGATGACGTTCAGTCTGTGTAGCAGATTATGTTTAATCTTCACAGATCTTTGTCCTCAATCTGAAGAGTGGTGGGGGCTGGGCTGACACCAGAATTACAGTTACAACAGGGTGTGTTGGACACATACTGTATACAGTGCAGCAACTAGATGCTCCATTTAAAGGTGTTAAAAATATGTACACAATAATATGTCCAGCATGCAGAGATTCACAAGAGGTTTACAAGACTGCACAAATTTATAAATTATAGGAGTAAAGTTACTCCAAAACAAGACAGAGACATGATGGTAGTTTTCTCTAAAGCTTCCGATTTTACTTTAAAGCAGTTATCAGGATCAGGCTGAGCAATCAGCTGGCTGATGTCAGCCACCATAAATTTGTCCTGTGCTGAAGTCACTTTATTTTAATATAAAATATCATTTTAACTCCTAGTTTAATATAAACTAAATTCACTATTGCAAATATTATCACAAATAACAACAAATTTAGACATATAGTATCGATTACTACAAATAGTACGTTTAACTACAATATCCTACATCACTTTGCAGTTGTCCTAGATTACACAGCTCTCTATACGTTTTGTTATTCTCTTTGACACAGATATGTGAAGCAGTAATATACAGCCTTGCTGCAGCAGATTGCTGCTACTCCAAAGCTGGCCAAGACCCACATTGATGCTCCATCCTTCTAATGCTGCTGCAGTATGACCCACTTTCCATGCTTGCTACACTGTAGCTATAGTGCCAGTCAGTGGCAGCCAAGCTCAGAGAGCAATCTAATGCCAGGCAGCGGTTAGAAAGCTCACATACTAAAGCAGTAAATGGCAAAAGCGGCATTACCAATAACAGCCAAAATCATGATGACTGAGGTAACCTGAATCACGCATACTGAAATGCACGCAAGCAGACAAGTCACGCACACACATATTACAGCAACGTCATACATGCAAGAGACGTACTGTGTCATTAGGCCATTATTATTGGCGCTGTAGTGATGACATAATTTCTTACCCGTTCACACTTTTTTTTAACACTTTTGCCATTGAATGCCCTGTTAATACTGTCAGTGCAAGTGGTAACTATAAGAAATCCAACGGCAAGTAGGTGTAGGTTTCAGAATAAGGAACATAAAACAGTCCTGTAAAGACCTCAAGTACAAGCACTATATGACATCACATTCAGTATAATTGTAGGGTGCACTTGATATGCTTTAGACTGTAGAATTTAGCAGACACCATGAATATAGCATAACTGAAAATTACTATAACAGATGACCAACACTGAAAAGAAACATTGAAACAGTTAGTGGGACTGATTGACTGATCATGACTTGTGGAAAAACTAGTATAGAGTAAGGCAAAAACAGTAGAAAATAATTAATACTTTAGGCCCTTTGCACACAACATCACAACAACATCACTGCAAATGTTGCACCTGCTGCAGTAGCTGCTGCAGCTGCTACTAGCTTTAATAACCTAACAACATTATCCACACAGATCCCTAGAGACTCTCAAACTTAGCTTTTAAAAACAGACTACATGTGCATGAACCAATGTGGCTGGGGAAATGCAGCTGCGTGCAATTTTGTGAGGAAGATCATCTGCTGAGAGGGTTTATTCAAAATGTTCAACATTTTTCAAAATTCAATTACAGTGAGTCACTGTTGTCTCAGACAAAGGAGAAAAACAGTAAATGTTCATCTTCTTTCAGGTTAATGTGACTACTTATTTGAAAACAAACAACTGTATGTTATCCGAGTCTCGGGGTGACAGAGTAACCAGGTTACACAGAGAAATCAGGTAACATTGGTAATCAGGGAATGAGTTACATGCACTTAAGAAATGGATTTCCAGTAACCCGGTTTGCATATACATGCAGCAGATGAATAACCTAATTTCTCCTCTACTGTGGATGTATTTTGGGAGCATGGCTCACAGATTTTAACAGACTGTGACGGAGGGAAGACACTGCTTCCTAATTTTTTATTGTCTTTTTACTACTAGTGTGTGTGACAACACAGTGATGGGAAGACAATGACACAACAGAGCTCTTTCTCATAGTGCAAAGTGTCTAGATTTAAAAAGAAGCAGAGAAAAATGAGTTATTTAACCACCTTGTGTTAGTTTCAGTTTTAGTCTAACTTCAGGTGGACTTAAAAACAAAGCAACGTGTCTCTGCAGCCTTTTGTCATGCACATGTAAGTTTCTTTATTCCCATACCATGATTACAGAAACCAGGTTCCCATTTACATGAGTTAAGAAATCTGTTAACTTGAGCGAGCTGAACCTGACTAAAAATCTGTCTGTCCATCCATGGATATATCTTCTCTCTCTCAGCGCTGTTACATAGTTTTAAGTTACCAAGTTTCAGTTGGCTTTCTCAAATAAGCAAAAGGTTGCAGAGTAGTGGAGTGAAGTGGCTACACGAAAGGAGAGATCATTACACAGAGATGTTGCTTGTTTTGCAACCAGCTCCACTTTCTTCTGCCACTATACAAATCCAAAATACATCAGGAGAAATCAGATTATTAATCTGCTGCATGTAAATGCATAGATAGATAGATAGATAGATAGATAGATAGGGAGTGAGAGAGAGAGAGAGAGAGAGAGTGAGAGAGTGAGAGAGTGAACTATTGTCACTGCTAAGTGGTCAAACCAGTTTCTCTTGTTTTAATTCACTGAGTCACTTCATAGTACTCTCTCAACACAGAGTCTAAAGTTTCAACAGAACTGTTTAGCCATTGTTGTGATCTGGACCATCTATTGTACCTAGACACTCCCTCCCTCTTACACCCTGGAATTAAAGTCGTCGCCCCTTGTATCACCATGGCTGTTCTAGCAGCTGGATCCACTCATCCTGTGGGATTGGCTGGGGCAGCATAGAAGAATGGGGGAGGGGATGGATGAGTGGGGGTCTTTTTGATCTCCTTTAATCCCTAAAATCAAAGCATAAAACACCCCAATATCATCAACCAAGCCCGCACAGCCCATTCTGCTCTTCAACAAACTCCTGGACAGCAGGAACATCTGGTTGCATGGGATAAGACATTAACCGTTTAGGCCGACTGCACCTCTTTTTTACTGTTCACATCACCTGTAAAAATTTGAATCAGCACCATTTTTTTACCATTTTGATGGGTTTGTGTCGGAGGTCTGCATCAGTCACTGGTGTATCCTGGTCTTTGGGGATTATGCCTCTCTGAGAGAGAAGCTGCAGCAATGCAACATAGTCTTTAGGTTGTGCCTCGGCTCCAGTTCCCCCCTGTAACAGGCTATAGGCCCGGCAGTAGAGCTCTGAGCCTTGCAGAAGTCGAGTGACTGGCGGTTTAAGGTGCTCCTGCTCATACTGGTCACAGTAGAAGGGGTCACGCAGCTCTGCAGGGACATTCTCTGCCAAGGGAAAAACACAGACAAACTGTGATACATTTACAATACGATACATTACAACAGTAGCAGCACCACAGGTATTGTTCATTAAATGCATCATCCATATGTTTAGAAAGACATATAAATAATATTAAGTTCTGAAGACTCTGAAAAAAACAGTATCTCTCTTTAGTAAAAGCTTAATTTCCTCAGTTCACTATCCTCAAAGATCGTTGTGAACGTGTTCTGTTGTTGCTGGTGTGGAAATCTGTTTTCTGCCATGTTCAATGGCAGATTAAGACAGTTGCTGTATACCCCAGAGCTACAATCATATGAGTGAGCAGAAGAGCAACCATCAAGGTCAGTGGGGCATGATGAGCTCAGAGTTTGGAATCTGCAGATTACAAGATGCTATGTCACTCGTTTCTCTTCTTCTCATTTTGTTTCTCTTGCTTATTTTTGTACATAGCTTCTGTAAAAATGTATGGAAATAAAATAAGCAGCCTCAAAACTATCAAATGGAAACAAGGAAAATTCTGTCTCACCTCATAAAAAGTACAATAAGGCAACATAGTACTATAAGTTACTAGCTGAAGATCCCTCACTAATCACACCAGACTGGTCTTTCAAACAAACTTTAAACATTATCCTAAAAACACACACTTGACACACCTTATGTGAAACTGTTTTTTCTGCATCCGTAGTACACCATCAGCAAACTTAATAACCTGTGCATCTGTGCAAACAGACAGGAATAACCATCTCACTGTGTTACTAGAGAAAGGAGAAACTTAAACTAATGTGTGATTGTCAATACCTAAGACTGTGGTTATTACAAAGTAGTAGTCAGCATGTTGTTAGTATAGTGGATAATGTGAAAAAAATTGTCCCGTTTCAGAGGCAAGACAATGCCTTGCTCTCTATCTCTCCATGATGACTATATATATGTTAGACAATATTGTTTATCAAGCCACGTGGTCCATTTTGTTGTAAATATGGTCCTATGTGCCAAAAATACAATTCTCATACTACTGTAAACACTGACACAGCAACCAAATCGCCTTTAGTCTTAGGTCCTTACAGTTGCATAAAACAAAAGAAAGTCTTCCCATGATGATGTGTATGAAGAAAAAAAACTTCAAAAACCTCCACAGAAGGCAAAGCAGGATGCAAATGTCACAACTCAATGAGATGAGAGAGAATGATCAGAGCACAATTTTCCTATAACACAGTCTGGCCATGAATGACAACTTTGTTTCGTATACAGTATAACACAATGACAAAGCGGTCACAGTTTTTTAGGTTGCAAAAACATAAACAGTTTTCCAAAACTATGCACCTGCACATCAAAAATAGCAAAGGTCACTGAAAAAGGTACATAACTACAATGAAAAAAAAATAAAAATAATAATAATAATAGTAAAGAATAGGAGGGAACAAAAGAAAGACAAACTGGCAGTCTTAAACATAACTAGAGTGTAAATCCTCCATAATGTTGACATCAATATACCTCCAGGGAAATATTTAGATTGAAAACACAAGTGCTTGCATAAACTGGAGCAACACTCCAGTCACTTTCATAGGTCAGTTAGTGTTTATCTACTGCTCTGAGTAAAAAGACAAAGGTCCAATGTGCACAAAGTTCATTAGCTCATTATGATAGTGGGTGAGCACAGAGAGCATTCAAATAAACATTTACCCTCTACCGAGGAGACTTTGATGCAGTGACTTGATCCCTACGACCTACAGGAGCTGTTCTGTTGCTGACCGTGACCTCTTGCCTTCTTGTGTTGGGGGAAAGCAAACTGATTTTTCTTCCTACACCAGTGTCACAATGTTGTTCATGATGACCAAAAAAAACAAAAATAAGAAAAACAGAGAAAGACTATCATTTTCAGTGATGGGGTGGTATGCACAACATTCACAATATATATTTCATAAACTCTAAAAAAAAAAAGCTAAGTGAAACTGATGCAGCTTGTCATCACGGCTGTAGTCAGTTTAGCTGTGTTAGCTTCTACTGTATTTGTACTGACCTGTGTTGCTTGATAGCCTGCCGATAACGTAAGCCACGTGCACTTCTACTTCATTGACTGGTTAAGCTAGCATGTTGCTAATGTCGCAGACATTACCACATATGGCTGACATTAATCAACAGACACAGAGCAACACAAACACATCCAAACAAAGGTTGGTTGATATCAGTCACAGTTTAAACCAAACCAACTGCATGGGGAGAAAACTGTTAAACAAGACTCCACTACCCACCCTTCTCACTTTACATTTAAGTGAAACAATAAGCATTTCAAGAGGATTTTCACAGTAACCGTTAATTATTTAATTATATTAATAAAATGGCCAAGACGTTTACAAAATCTATTGGATATGAAAATCTGAACTGTCAGGCTGATTACTAGAACTCAGGCAGATTGAATAATTCATAAGATCTCAGATAGGCAGAAGTGTGCAAGCTATGCGCTCAAGTAGAAAGCTCGAATGACACAATTGCCCATTTCCACCCCAATGTCATTTTCAGGCATTAGTGCATACCTGCCCAGTCAAACGTCCTATGCAGTAACTAATATTCTCTTGATGTGCCACTGGAGAACATTTTTAAACAAAATTAATAACTCAATATTACACATGTTTTGATAGGGTTGTAACTTCTTAATGTTCCTTGGAAAATTATAGCTATAAACACCCTAATCACCCTAATGTGGTGGAAAAGATCAAACACAGATGATTATCTAATCTCATTTTTTAACAAAGCAGGTACTGTTTCATTGCCTAAAATCTAGCAATGGTGAGAGGGGCTATGTTAACACCCCACCCAAGATGTGACCACTAGTTTTGAGAGAAAGGCTGATGCCAACATAGTCATTAAAGCCTGTCTGTTAACATGTCTACAAGTTAACACTGTGCCACTGCTTTTAGAATAACAATATTAAAGATAATTTCAACATACTTCAGTAGCCAACTGCAAAACATACAATAATGCCTACATGGAGATGACGTATATATTTTCCACAGACTTGAAGAACCAAACCACGAGTAAACATGACTGCTTTAAATAATCATCTATTCGGTTGCTGAAACTGAGACATAAGTGCATGCACATTAACAATGCTCATGTGTTTGATCAGTGAGCCAACATCTGACAGTCCTCTGAACACATGAGGTGTTTTATCTTTATCATATGATTTCCATTGCAGGTGCCTCAAATAAAAATAGGACAACATTGGATTATATGGTGACAATGTGTGCAGGATGCATTCCCCTCATGTGTCCTCACATTAGACACCAACTCCCAGCCAGATCTGTGTGCGTTTCTCAGTAGCTTACTCTGATCTTCTTGTGTAGTGTGTCAAGTGACTTCTCTTACAATAAAGTATTACAACACTGTAACTCAGAAACTGTGTCAAGGTGTGGAAGAGTTTCAGATAATTTGCCACCAGAACTTCCTACGTCTTGAGTAAACACTAATAGCAAGACAACATCCTCCTCAGGTCCTTGTCCCTTGTTGACTCACCATGGTTACAATGATTGAGAGAGGATGAGCAGTCATTTCTATAGGATTTCAGTATGAGCCAAGCAGCTTTGTAGCTAGGTGGAGCTAAGATGCTAAAGAAACACAAGGTTTGAAACATGCAGGTGCAAGGTATAGTTTGGTTTCACTGCTAGAAAAAACTATTCCAAGAGGATACCAAAGAAACTGATAACCAAGCGTGAGAAGGTTTCAGCTGGAAAACACTGTTTTGTAAGTGAGTGGTTAAGTTGTTTACAAGTGGATGACAAAGACAAAAAACAAGTACTAGTTTGGACTTAACATGAAAATGAAGCCTTAAAAATTCATATATCATCCTTATGAAAATGTCAGTTTATGGTAAACGCAGTGTTCTCTCCTGCCTACAAACTAGTGAATTAAGAGTTTCTGCTCTTATTCCAATGTAGAGGCATGAAGTAGTCTGAGTCACTCTCAAAAGATCTGTCAAGTCACCCATCAACTACAAGGGGAGATCACAAAATACGTCAGAATATGTATTGAAGGACATATGGATATCTGATATATTAACCCACACTTATTCTAGTATACACTATGAGAGCATACAAAAAGTGAGATTTTATGCTAGTTCTTAACGTTATTATGAAACATCAGCCACAAACTGAGTGTATCAAACAAAGTCTGTAGGGACCACCTGCAGTCAGAGATCTGGGATGGTATCACGTCCTTTCAAATCAAAAATGATGATTCTGTGCTTTCTTGGCTGAAGGAGATGAGTGTAAAGTGTTGTAGCTCTTTTTAATTATCATTTAGAGAACATGACACGGTTTAAGTACTATGTTTCAAATGGTTATGCATAGACAGCATTTGTTGAAGACAACTTTATGCTATAGATTTGGTTGTGGTGAGGACAACTGTAACAATCTTGCAGGGACTTTGATGGTTTGCTTTGCTTACATACGATTTTAGGTCCAAGCCTGTAAGAATTATCAGACTATCATGATTGCACATGGATTAATTTTAGGGTAGCTTACATTAGACATGAAATCTTTTCCTATTTAGTTTTATTTTCATACTCTTATTATAAAGACTAAGATTTTAAAAAGTAACCTATTGTCATCATTAGGTTAATTGAGCTGGAAGAGCTGAGCGCCAAATGACGTGGTCTGCTTGTTCCACCCAGTTGAGTTTCTGAATTGCGACTTGATGAAGTCAGGACCTTACAGGAAACGATCAGTAAGACCACTGAGTTAATTAAGAGAGCAACAAAGTTTGGCTCCTCATATTCATCTACCTTGGCATGGAGAGCGACTTTGACCAGAGGGTGTGGTTGAGGTGCTTAAACAGAGCACAGAGGCTGCAGGATCCAGGGCTTGAAAATGAGCAGGTCATCAAGTCCTCCTCAGACAGGACTGTGTTGGTGTCCTCTCTGTGACACCTAATATTTAATGTTCTAAAACAAGGAGACTTGTTATCACCCCAGGGTCAAATATGACGCTGTTCTCTAAGACTAGGGCAAAACTCTGTCTTATAATATGTCTGCTCTATGCAGCAAAAATATTTGTCTTTAGGTGGGTGTGTTTTGCATCACAGAGGCTGGATGGTTTCTCACAAGCGCCTCTTGAGGTTTGATTACTGAAGAGCCGAACCCTCATCTACGCCTTATGTACCATGTCTGTGTGACCGGATCAAAAACAAACCCTGTAGCCTGCAGTTTTTTTTCTGACTGAAGCCTGGCGGATAGAAATAAGACAAAATGGGTTAGCGTGATAAGGCCTAGGGAGGAGGCCTGTTTCTCTGAAACACATACATATAAAAGGTGACCACCCACTGAGTGAGAACAAATGACATGTGTCAGAGTAAAAAAAAAAAATGCATCCAGTGCATGCTCCCCTTTCATATTCTGCTCTTTGTGCTGAAAATCGCTGAGCTATACACATACTGCAGCTCCCCTGTGCATGTGCGTTTTACTACACTCTTTAACATAAAATAAACATGTTTGTGGAAAACAAAAGCACGGTTGGCGTCATGCGACCTCTGAATAACATTTTAACTCACCAGGCCTGCAGTCTAATGTAAAACCTACCTGCACTGTCGTAGGACTTTGCCAGTAGCCATCCGACACTTGCGCATATTTTGGCTTTAGTACAGTCATACAAATCCAATGGCTTTATGTCTGGGACCACAAAAGTCTTCCTCGTGGTAGGAGAGTCCACCATAGCGAGTCTGTGAAAAATGGAAAGTGTTGGGGGGGAAAAAAGGCGACAAGGCCGTATGAAAATATTCAAGCAATCATTGTTTTAGTAGACTACTCCACACGGCAGCGCCGGGAATACGGATGTGGGTAAAGGTTTTGTCGGGAAAATATCCGCCCCGGAGCTGTTTCCAAGTCAGTTAATGTCCTTTTCTGTGTGGTCTTGAAAACGAAATACCGGTTCAATTATGCCTTACAGCAACCTCAATGTCTGACCAGCCGGGTTATTAGAGAAAACCGGACTATTCCCCTTGTTTTTGCCCTTCTTCATCCGCATTGCTATGTAGCCACTTCTCTGTACGCAGCTCCACCGAGAGACCCGCCGATGACTGACTACCAGGTGCTCCACAGTGGCATCACTGGCTCACCCCACCATCCAATGGAAATCCAGCTTGAACACTGAGGGCGGGACCTCCCTGTGTCAACGCAGAAAGCACTGGCAGAGGTGTAGTGTGTCTTTCGCTACAGGTGCATCTGCAGCCACACAGGTGAACGCAGAAACATCAAAGTCTACGTAATCTAATAATGGGAATATTATTCAATTAGAGTTGTACATTTATTTTATACTGGTCAGTGTTAGAAGTAAATCTCACTTCAGTTGCAAAACCACAATATAAAAATTTTCATTTTATTCTGTAAGCTCTATGAAACCAGCAACCATATGGATGTCAAATAAATGTCACCATAATCACCATAAGCTGGAAATGCTCAGGTTTGGAACAACTACCACACAACCGTAGGACTACACTTAATGTACGTTTCTACACTGCATTAATTATCTTACCTGTAGTTCCTGCATTGCCTCCATATGGGACATGGGAGTTCACCATATGCAGTACAGATAATTTTCTATGGCCATTTTCATAATATTGATGAAACACAAAAAATACCACGATGCAGAAGTATACAGAACACTAACTGCAACACACTGGAATGATTGTACAAAATTAAGCCCTGAATTAGCATGCAATGTAAATTAAATATTTGTATTACTCTGATCTGTTATCTATAGTCCATCAACAAACTAAAAAACAATCAACTGCTAGCCTGTTGTTTAAATACCTGTCTTTAAAACAGCATTTAAACACACAAATTAGCTGCAATGACAGGAACAGTAAACATACTAAGAAACATATGCAGGAAAATGATACATTTGTATAGAAATAAGACAAAATGGGTTAGCGTGATAAGGGTGTTTTGCTTGTAATTATTGGGACTGAAGAAAGTCTCTTTCCAATTGTTTTTGAACTAGTACCAACAACACTAAAAAACACAAATCTCAAGAGCGCCTCATCACATGATGTTGCTCAAAGTTCCAGGAGCTCTCAAAACACCCCACCGAAGTAACTTTGTAAGAGGATTACCTCTCAGCTATTTTAATCTAATTATGAAAGAAACAATTTCTTCTTAGTCAGTACTTTGCCCACTTGTCTTAGTTTAACTCTGATGCATCAGTGGCAGCAATTAAAAGCACAAGACCTTTTCCAACAAACGTGTACACAAATGAATCTTGCAAGTTAAATTTCCCCAACATACATGGTTTGAACATATATTACTGGAACACTATTTTAATATGTCGAATAGAGTTGTGCAGAACTCTACAGTCAGTGTAACATCAGCAATGCCAAACACAAATGCTTTGCTCCTGTATCAGTTCACACTAATACCTTGTTTTAAAGGGAAGTTTCCACCATCAGATACAGTCACAGTATTACTTGTTACTGGAGCATAACTAAAAAACGAGGCAATAGAAAAACTGAAATACAGCCAAGAAACACCTGAAATCACAACAGCAGAGATTAAAAAATCTTCCCAATTACCATTTACCACAGGGTTATGTTGAGTTGTTTTGACAGAGGCCTCCTTCTAATAATACAAAATTAGTTGTAAAGTAATACATGTACAACTAGAGTGTTAATTCACTATTTGGATATACGTCTGTGAAGATCCTCAGTCATCCAGGTCATGGTTATCCCAAAAAATGTTATTCAGTGGCAACTGGTTCCTTGAAGACGTTTCACCCTCCATTCCAGAGGGTTTTCTCAATTCTGGATTGAATATGTGAATATATCTGAATATGAATTGAGAAAGCCCTCTGGAATGGAGGGTGAAACATCTTCAAGGAACTAAAACAAGTCCAGTTGCCACTGAATAACCTTTTTTGGGAAACTATTTGGATAGTGACATTTTTATACAAGTTTTGAAATCTTCAGAACCAGTGGAATTTGCAAGACCTCCACCTACCTAGTGATCCTCAAGCCAACAAGCCAAGAATGTGAGGCTTGAATGTTCAAATGAATGCTCCCTGTTGAAGAAACTGTGCCCACCCTTTTGTTTTCTGGGTCAGAGCTTTCTGTCAGTGAAAGATCGAAGCATTTATTAGGTCCACAAAAGTAGTTTCACTGTAAATTATTTTATATATATGTTGTCTGGAAACAAAGACAAACTACATCAGACTTCAGTTGCAGTTATCATGTAACCACATTATTAGTATGTCAAAGAAAAAAAATTTTAAACCAAAAAAAACCCCTGCTTAACTGCAATTATCTTGAGCCTCATCGTTGAAAAAGACTGACACCATGTGGCCAAAACTAACTCAGGTTCAAGTCTGCATTGTAACTATAAAAATCCAAAAGGAAACTATTCTGACTGTTTTTCACTGGTAACATACTATTAAAACTTCAAGTGGATACAACTGAACATTTGCATAACTTTAAAACAGAGCATATTCAGTGACTGTAAGAAAAAATTGAAGATGGTGTATTTTTGCAAAATTCAGTGAGTAAGGCATCTTCAGTCATCTTTTAGTCCTCCAAAGACAGCTGTGGGAACACTCTTCTGTTCAAGCTGCACCTCTGTAAAGGTCAAGAGGAGAGGGCAATTAGTAAATGCATGTCATGAATAAAAAATGTTTTTGAATGTTTAAACAATCACCGTTATTTTTAGTTTTACTGCTGTTATGTCACTCACCATCAGGTCCTTGGGCTTCATCGTCATCCTCATCGTCATCAATATCAATCTCATCGGGATTGGCCTGTTTGGAAAGCTCAGCCAACTCACTGCGAGAAGTGTCACTCCTGCTTAAGCAAGTAAAGAAAATATTACAAGTCTAATTTTCCTTTTAGAAAATTTATTCTGTTTAATTAAAGCCATAATGTTAACACAAACCTGACAAAGAGAATCTTTTCTTTTGGCTTGGGTTTGTCCTGCTCAGCTTCTGCAGCAAGCTGCTGGGCCTTCTGCTCCAAGAGCTTCATGTCATCTATTCCCATCTGTCCTGGAGCAAGGTCTGACACTAAACATATAAAAAAAAAAGTTATATAACATCATGCATTGTATCGAAAGCCAAAGAGGTTATAATTCACCACATTTTCCTGCCATTTGGGGTTTAATACTAATTTAAATGTAGTGTAATTTTGCCAGACGGCGTTTATAAACGGCGCCGTAAACATCACTTTGCATTTATGAACACCGCTCCACGCGCCACCACATGTGTGCCGGCACAGAGCACTCTGATGGCAGCCAGCGTGCTATGTAAATGTACGCTGTCCTACGGCAGCGCTGGGAATATGGATGTGGGTAAAGGTTTTGTCCAGGTATAGTCCATCAACAAACTAAAAAACAACTGCTAGCCAGTGATTCACTGATGCTCACTGGCTGTTTTGTCACTGTACTGGACAGCATTCATATACATGCACAAAGATATAAACGTCAGTCAGCAGCACCGTGCCAGTGCCGGCTCACGTGTGATGGCACATGGAGCGGTGTTCAGAAATGCCAAGTGACATTTACATCACCGTTTATAAACAACGTCTGGCGAAATTACACTACATTAAAGTTAATATTAAACAACAAACGGCAGGAAAAAGGAAGGCGAATTATGACGTATTTGGCTTTCAACAGCATTGCCGTAATATCTCACACAGTGGATTCACTAAACCGAGATGGAAAATTCTTGACAGAGGCTAACGAGTTACTGCAAGCTCACTCACCAGAGCCTGTGGAGCTTGTAGTGGCCTTCAGCATCTGAGAGGACATAAAGTTGACCTGAGTGTTGTATGTTGCCTGGACGCTGCGTTTGATCCGCAGCATCTCTCTAATGGTGTCCTCATTTCCGTGGCGGATCTCAAATTCTTTCCAGGTCTGCCAGAAATTAGCTGTCACCTAAAATATCAAGTTCGTAAGTATGTAAAGAGGAATTATGATACATGTGTACATCACTGACATAAATGACATTTTATTCGGATAAACATACACTACTCACAAAAAGTTAGGGATATTTGGCTTTCGGGTGAAATTTATGGAAAACGTAAAAAGTTCAC
>JAUMHL010000029.1:11591139-11602313 GCA_032362345.1 Sandelia bainsii
CTGCCATGATGGCAGAGGAGCTGAAGAAGGAGCAGGACACCAGTGCTCATCTGGAGAGAATGAAGAAGAACCTGGAGATCACAGTCAAGGACCTGCAGCACCGTCTGGATGAGGCTGAGAACCTCGCTATGAAAGGTGGAAAGAAGCAGCTCCAGAAACTGGAGTCCAGGGTATGAATACTCATAGTTCAGTGTAAGAATAAAAATGACATTTTAAATAAATATATTCTGCCTTTTGTTGTTATACTCAAAACCATATACAAACCTCTTTTTTCAGGTCCGTGAGCTGGAAGCTGAAGTTGAAGCTGAGCAGAGACGTGGAGCTGATGCTGTGAAAGGTGTTCGCAAATATGAGAGGAGAGTGAAGGAGCTGACATACCAGGTAAACCCATTTGCACTACACAATTACCATAATAATGAATGATTCTTCTTCAACATTCTTTATTGACAAATCTTCATTTGTGCAGACTGAGGAGGACAAGAAGAATGTGACCAGACTTCAGGATCTGGTGGACAAGCTGCAGCTCAAAGTCAAGGCTTACAAGAGACAAGCTGAGGAGTCTGTAAGTCAGCTACATTGTTATGACTAAATATTTACAGCTGAATTCACAATAATACCATTAACAAATAAATTATTATAATTCACAATCCATCACAGGAGGAGCAGGCCAACACCCACCTGTCCAGGCTCAGGAAGGTTCAGCATGAGCTGGAGGAAGCTCAGGAGCGCGCTGACATCGCTGAGTCCCAGGTCAACAAGATGAGAGCCAAGAGTCGCGATGTTGGAAAGGTAATTTCTCTAATTTGATAATTCCTTAAATTACTTTGTTCCTACAAACACTGCCTATAAGTATTAATTATCTCTCTTCCTTTCAGGGAAATGACTCTGCTGAATGAGGATGCTGCTAAGGCATCTTAACTGGAATTCACTGTGGCGTGAATTTTCTGTAAATCTTCAATAAATGTCGAAAAAAAATTCCCAAGAGTCTTGTTTTTTGTGTCAACTTTACATAATCAAGTTAGCTTAGGTAGCCATTACATGAAACTGTACTGTATTAGACCAGTGTTTTAAATTTCAGCATTTTAATATTATTCCCTTTTCAGTTTCACTATTTACCAGAGTTGTGGATTTAATTACAACTTAACTACAGTTTCTCTTTATTACCTTTAACCAAATACATCATACACTGCATTAACATTTTGAAAAGCAAATAAAGAATTTGCACCTATACCACTTAAATATATGTACATATACTGTATATACTTATAACAAAGACAAAAAATGTAAGAACCTCTATTTTAAAAGCATTGTTCAATCTA
Organism: Sandelia bainsii; assembly: GCA_032362345.1. NCBI lineage: Eukaryota > Metazoa > Chordata > Actinopteri > Anabantiformes > Anabantidae > Sandelia > Sandelia bainsii. The sequence continues at coordinate 11,592,459 of JAUMHL010000029.1, forward strand.
TCAAACAGTTACTAACACATAACATTTCAACTCTGTTTTCTCCAATAAATGATTTACACTGTTGCTTAACTGACTACTGTTTATTTCCCCCATCCTTCTTATCTTTCTGTCCAAGCCCTTTTCCCTTTCCTTGGTTTGCCTTTTCCCTCCCCTTTCCACAATCACCTTTCCACTTTTGTCCTCCTTCAGTCATCCCTTTCTGTAGTTGGGCTGTATGAACTTTTTCAATGAGAGAGAAATAGTCTTCATCTGGACTGATGGTCATCAGCTTCTCTTGTTCATGTGGGTATGAAGTTACAGGATGTGTTTTATTGTTTACAGCTGGGTTGGGAGATGACGCTCTTGAACAGACTTTCTTGGGACTTGTACGGCTTGGAGAACAGTGCCTAGAATTAACATCGTCTTTTGGGACAAGGTTTAAGTTCAAGAAGAGGGATCTGCCAGGTACTGGGCTCAGAGGAATCACAAAGTTATCTCCTGGTGCTCCTAGAGTGAGGAAGACTTCTGGGAATGTACATGGTTGATCAACATTCTCCTGGCCCTTTGACAGATAAAGAAGTCAAATAAGAATGTATACAGCCACACATTTTATTAATCTAATAACCTTGGTCAATTAAGTCCTAATCTACATAAGCCATGGCACAGGTTACCTGTTGTAATGTGAAAGTCATGGACACCCTCACTTTCACCTGTAAAAAACAGAAACAGTGTTTAGTATTGTTTAGCATCTCATTTATTAGTGGCCAGATGCACAACAGTTCAAAACTAGACTAAAATCACAAAGCAGCAAAGGACAAGATGTCCACCTTATGAGTAAAACTCCTTATAAGTAAAAGAAATTAGATCCCTCCCCCCTTAACTAAATTAGCTGGGTTAGGGTATAGTCATTTTGAATCAAATTATTAAAAGGCTTACACTAGCATTTTTTGTCTTATCACTGTTACTGATGGGGTGTCATTTATCCAAACAACTAGACTAGTAAATGCATGCAGTCAACTGATATCATATTAAAACTATTTAAAAAAATTCTCCCAGATGTAACATTTCTAATGAAAACAAAACAGATGTCTCCAATGTGAACAATTTACCTGTGCTGGGTAGTTTTGCTTCTTTTGATATTCTGTCTCAGGGGTAAATGAAGCAGATTTAGGCAGGGCTCTGTGGTTGCTAGGTTCTGCATAATCCTTTTGGGATTGAGTGGCAGATCCAGAAAAGTCCTTCCTGGATGTTGCTGATATACTTTCAGCTGTAGTGATGTGTTGTGCAGAACCCTTGCAGAAGAAAGGATAAAAGAAAAGGCAACTGAGCTATCAAAGCTTCCTATTGGGGTTACTGTGGGATAGGGCTGTTTATTTAGCAGATATTTTCATGTCAACATGCTTTTGTCTTTACATAAAATACATATTGGACAAATATTGTGCCTACTGAGATTCATATTTTAATTTCAAGCCATGTAAGTCACAAAGGCACTCCAAAATATATTAAGCAATTGTATAGAAGGATATATGGTCTAGACTAATGTTTCAATCATGAGTTACAGCATTGTAGTCACAAGATTACAATACTGTAACTACAATACTACAATAAAAACAGCATACCCAGAATACCATTCACTCTGTGGGAGTGTGACATTGCAATTACTAAAACTACATTAGCAAGATTTTCTAATATTCTTTATTTTCACTACACCAATAATTTAAATGCTGTGGTATTCCCACCTTTCTATCACTACCATTTCCTTTGTCTTCTGAATTCACACCTATCCCTGGCAGCATAGGAAGTGAAACACGCTGATCGTCTATTCGTCGTGCCTGACTGTGGGCAATAACTGTGAAGAATGCTTCAGCTTCTGCACATGTTACAAAGTCAAGAGGTATTTTTCTTATGATTCAGAGACTGAAAACACATACTTGACCTTACTTAACCTACAGAACGTGCTTTTCTAACCTGCAAACGCATTATTTAAAGCAACTCCATTGTATGTAGGAGTGGCAGGTGTACTTCTGCTTGATTGTAAATAGCAACGCTGCTCTTCAATACGTCCATTTTGTGCATGACTTATCATTTTAAGGAATTGCTCCTGGTCAGCCGGAGATATTTCCTAAAAATATTTTATAATTAAAAAAAAAAAAGCAGTGAGAAGTCAGGAAATTCACAAACAACTAAGCCAACAGAGGCTGCCACTGAGCTGATAAATAAACCTCCCAGTCCCCAGTCTTGTATTTAAAAAATACAGCATCATGACAGCAGAAGTTGTTACTATAAGCTGTATGTTACATAGCAAGACATGTCACCTGCCAATGTAGGTCGGTTTTGACACGGTTTAAGGAGGCAGACCTTCGGAGAGATTTATCAGATGTGTCTGAAATTTGATCGTCTTTGCGCCGAGAAGATGGAGTACCCAGATTCTGGCAGATGTGGGGTGCAGAACATCTCTGTTCATCTATTCTTGAGCCCTGTAGAAGCAAAATGGGATTTAGGTTTATAATGTTGTATCAAAGTAGTTCAATGTATTGTTAAACATATGGTATATCTATAGAAAATGTGTGAAGACGCTGCAGAAATTTTAAAAACTGACAACTTTTCACAGTGGTTTTTACACCATTCAATGTATGGACCAACCTGGACTTTGGAGACCATGTAACACAAGTAGCTTGCATCTTGTTCTGCAGCAGTTGTTGATGTAGTACCTCCATTCTGTATCCCTGGCAATGAAGGAAGAAATACTCGCTGGTCATTAAGCCGTCTACCCTGAGAGTCAGCCAGCAGGTCAAAAAACTTTTCAGAATCTAGACGGGGGAAGGTAAATAAAACAGAGTACATGTTACTAAATTATAAATTTAAAGGATAATGAAATTATATTACAAAATAACAGGAGAGGAAACATGTCTTATTCTGACCTTTAGGCATGGTGCTCTGACTGAGATTGTGTTTGGACTGGGGCCCAACATTTGAAGGAGTCTGAGCATGGAAGGAGTCTGAGCATGGAAGACCTAAATCAGATGCAGACTGATCCTTTTTTGGGGAGCACTGGGTTAGGATTTGAGGTAACGCACACCTTTGGTCCTCCATTCTGGAATCCTGAAAATGCATTATGCCAGCACTTTTTAAAACACATAACCACAAAACACTGAGTAATGGCTGGCCTTAGTAGGAAAGTCATAAGATTTACCATCTAGAAAATTACAAATGACAAATGACATGTTCTGTTCACAATATTTTCATATTTGTGCAACATTTAAAGACAGAGCATATCATTATAGTAGCCCAGTATTTTGATGCCTTCATTAACTGTTGTTAAAAACATAAAATATTTTGTTTTCTGAAAAGAAAAGTACTAACTTGGACTTTAGAGATCATGTAACATAAATAGCTTGAATCTTCTCCAGCAGTTTGTGTGGAATTTTCGTTCTTTAATCCTGGTAATGACGGGAGAAAAAGTCTCTGGTCATTGAGTCGTTGGCTCTGAGAGTGGGCCAAGAGGTTAAATAACATGTCAAAATCTGGACCTGAGAAGAAGGAATGTGAAATAGTTAAGATATGAAATAGACAATGATGATCATCAAAAGTCAGTATACCACTTCTCTGAACTTGTATCTGTCCAGAAGAAATCACAGTTGCAAGAGATGCACTTGTATGCTTATGAATTTATCGCATTTTAACATTCACCTGTGTTTAATGTACTTGAAGCAAGTTTTATGTCTGTGTGTTTGGGTGTGCAGGGAGCACTCGTTTGCTCGCTAGGATCGAAAGAACAACGCTGATCCTCAATGCGTCCACGCTGGCCTTGGATGATCTTATTCATTAGCTTTTGTTGTTCCTCAGGTGTCTCTGCCTATTGGACAAAAACAGTGTCAAAATATTAGACTTGTAGATGATCAGCTCAGCAAAAAATTTTAATGATTAAAGCGATCTGAATTTAAAAAAAAAAACAGACCAGTATGGAACTGGAGTGGTTGTGCTGAGAGAAAATCTGTAATTGGCTGGGTGGTACCAACAAAGTCTTCCTGTTTCCGTCTGTACTATCAATGATAGAGATCTGAGGTGCAGAACTGTGATGGCCATTCTCTTTAGGTTCCTGAGATAAAAAGTCACATTTTGGATTAGACTTCAGTCATTTAGTCATCACACCACCTATGAAGGTCCATACCCAGGACTCTTTACTACCTGTAGTCTAGTACCTGGTAGTTAAACCCTGACAAAGACCCCTGCAGCTCATCAAGGCGTTGTTTCTGCTTGTTGTACAAGGGATGTGAGAACTCCTCAAAATTTGAACCTGCAGGTATCCAGAGGTGAAACAATCAACATCATCATTCTACAAAAAGACACACAATGAAGTCTGTCTTCGTCTGTTGTGCCAACCTGTGAGCGTAGATTTGATCTGTCCAGTTTCAACAGGACTGAAAGTGCAATGCTCGTCATCCATTTGCCCATGTGAGTAACTCATTACATTGAGAATCAACTGCTGTTCTGGGGATACCTGTATTACACTATCAACAAAGTAAAATTAAATATATACACTAGAGAACCATAAATATAACATAAAACATATTCTATTAATATAAGTAATATAAAAACTTGCTTTCTGTACAAAATTTTGTAAATACATAATTATCACCATTCAATAACAACTAAATATCTAAACTAAAAATAAATGTTCTACTACAAACATCCTACCAGCACAGTGTCGGTAGCTTACGAATTGGAGTCCACTTCAGCAGTTATTATAAAAAAGAAATCAGAAAAGGTGAAAGATCCCCAATCGAAAACTAGATAAAGGTGAAACAGAAGTTACCCAAAAATACTTCCTTTTTCCATTCAACATTATTCAATACTTGCATGTGCAATGGATGTGATGGGATCTTGACAGATCCTACTCCAAAAGTGAACTGGATATAGCTTGGTGGAAGGCTTTTAAATAGAGTTAAGTCCTGAGTATTAACCCACTGCCAGTGCCCCGTTCTTAATATTACCATCTGTAGTCCCAGATGAAAACATAATCCTCAGCATGAAGAGGGATGATCTTTTGCACCGATAGGTGTACATGTTCTCCCTTCTTTACTTAAAGTTAATGTTTGCATTTTGAAGCCCCTGCACAGTACAGAGAGATGATATGAGATCAACAAAAGTCACTGTTCTGAACTGTGATAATGTAAAAAACAAGCAGATAAACTGGTGAAAAAGGGTTCAGTTTTCAAAGTAAAAAAAATCTCCACAATGACTTAAAATAATTCTGAGGATGTAAATTCATTCTTGACAATGGGACCAGCATGTAGTGGACCATGAAGTGAGATTGTCACACACAGTATTGAAAAAATGCAGACTGAAAAACTACACTTACTACATGCAAGACACAATTTAAAATTAATATTAATGTTTCTTTTATTATTCATTTTTAACAATGACACACCCACCCCTTGCTCCCAGCAATATATTAATTAAATTAAATGTGCACAATATCATAAAGTAGCAGTTGAAACGTTAAGATTAAAATTACCAGCAGAGAAAAAAAGCTACCTAAAAACACACACACACACACACACAAATAATATATGATACAAACTTTTGTACATCTACATTATATTTCAATAACATTTTTGGTGGGAGATGATCCACTTTTGTGGAAATGGTGCAATTTTTCAGTACAAAATAAGGCAAACAAAGAATAGTATAATAATCTAAATATTAAATGTCTAATTAAATATTTTTATACATTTTCAAACACTGAAGTATGTATAATCAAATTCCCTACAATAAAATGAAAAGTCTAAAATAAAATACAGAATCACAAATCTTTTTCTACATTTAAAATTTTTCTTCATGTTTTATTTCAAAAGTCGAAGATGCTGTGACAGGAGACAAGTGTAATAAATCATCTCAAAGAAAAGACTAAACCCTCATTACAGTGTGCACTCCTACCTGTAATTATCTAACTATCTAATAATCAGGGTTAGGTACTTGGTCCAGACTTTTCAGGTCATTAAGGAAACTTGTTGGAGTCATGATGTGAGATGACCCTGTTAAGAAGAAATTGATATTTAAGTTACCAAAGACAAACAAAACAAACAAAAACAATGCTGCATGTAAAAGAATTATGGCCTTTTCAAGGTTGCTTACCAATCAGGACTTCCCATTTCCCATCAGTAGCTCGAGTGACTTCATAAGCAGAACGCATCTCTGAATGAGACACCCCACCAATCACAAATATGATCAGACGCGGGCCAGAACGATATTCTGTTGGAGATTTATTTTTGTGCCAGTGTCCAAAACGTGCACTGCTGTAAAACAAAACAATAACTGAGCAACAAGAATCTATTACTAAAGAAGGTCATTTGTGAGCAGCAAGTTTCAGTTGTTTTTTATTTAATGAGCCATCATTAACCATATACATTAACCAAAAAGAATAATACAGCTGCTTGTTTTCCTCCATTTCTGGAAATTAAACTGTCATGTGCAGTTTTATACAGCTAGCCTATGTTAGTGTAATAATAATTACTCATCTTTAATTCTGCACTTTGCTAAAAAAAAAAAAAAAAAAAAAAAAGGAGAAAGGCATGGTGCATTATGCAGATTATGACTAAACCGATGACTATCATTAATTTGTACGAGAACCATCATCATGTTGGGAATTCCATGGGGGATTATGCAGTATTCAAAGCAAACTGGCTTACTTCCCCCCCGCCCTCCCCCAACTTTGGTTTACTTTGTCTAAAGCCTGGCTCTGACTATGTTACAGGGATGAAAGCATTTATTTGATAACAATCAGTTCGTTACATTAGTGAAATTTATTTGCTTAAAAAGACAAAATCTCAGAATTTTTACTTGGAACATAAAGAAAAAAAATAGTGTTTTTAGCTTTCAGGTTCTTCATTTTCAAAAATATATGTATTATTTATTATGTATTTTATTATTTATTTACTCCTTCATACATTTTTTGTTATATACATTGTTAACTAACTGTGCAGTTCATTCATGGTGAAAATTACTCGCACCTGACTGTAGTCTGAGTTGTATTGATGGGAGCAGGATCAGCGACAAATGGCCATTGTTTTCTGTCTAGTTTGTCTTCTATGGCATTCTGCAATACATAAGCACAGTTAGTGTTAAAAGCTGAAAGTCAAAGTGGGCAGGTGTGGAAGCAACATCTAAAACTTCATTTTGGCTTAAATACCTCCATGACATCTTTGATGATGGGTGTCCATCGAGAGAGTTGGTATGTGCTCTCTGTGCGCTCCTTGCGCTCTGGCAGCGTTTTCCCAGCATTGCGGCCCTAACAAAAAAAACATTGCTTATGTAACAAACTCTGAGACAACAAATTTAGAGTAAACAACATTAACAACTTGAACCAGGAAATTTACCCCAGCTATGATGTTACAGCCCAAGTTCTGCAGGTTGGTAATGATGTTGCTGTCGGCCTGTACGTTTGCATGCTGGATAAGCTTGTTCAGATTCTCCTCTCCAATGCCTACATGAATAATCAGATTATTCACTTAAAATGATAAAGGAAAGGCCAACACTTGAATATCTGCTATTATCTACACCTATTCAACATTTAAAACTAACATAAAATGGTAGTTTTACATGTTGTATTAGTTAAAACATTTTGACAGTAACAAACCTTTTTTCTTGTGGAATATGTACAGCAGTATGATGCGGATTTTATCGTAAGCCTCAATTTCTTTGTTGAGGAGCACAGGAACAATGCTCTTCATGGCATCTTTTAGAGGTTCCCCTTCTGCATTTGCTCCTATTACCAGATCCTGTGGAAGACACCCCATGGTTAACGATTAACTGCTACTAGGAACTGAATTACCAATTAAACTCAAGTCTGCTGACAGTCATTTCACAGAATAATTGACACAGGATGGCTTGCTTGATATTCTACCACTTCCTCTTTTATGAGCATGCTATGCCTGTAAGAATACTGTAATCACAATACTACTCTCTCACTAAACATTGTGTTAAATATGTTAATACTAGCCTTACATACGCTGTAAACTGATCTTTATAATAGTATAGTATATAGAATATATATACACTCTTCGTTGAACAATATAGTATTTTTAATAGAACAGATGTCCTAGATTGCACAGTAAACTGCCAGAGTTGCATTGGCAATCCAACAATAAAGACAAATATTTGGTACTTAACTGCAGCTTTTATACTTGCATCTAGTTTCGGGATTTCCCTTTAATGCAATCCTAGGCACTCCCTAAAAAACTCTTGCTAAGCTTTATGATGAATCTGCACTAAGCCTTATTAGGGCCAATCAACACAAAAACTTTGAGAACAAATTAAAGAATAACTGGAAAAGCACATACAAATATGGCGTATCATTTAGCTTGTAACGCCACACACATAATTTTTGTATAGGGAAGCCATAACAATGTAGAACACTCAAACAAATGACAGCTGACAGAAAGCAGTTGCCGTTTGGATCACACTGTCCATCTTGGAGCCAAAACATGCCCATTGGATTAAAGAGGCAGCTTTCAGACATGCTGACAATCCATTAGTGCAGTCAAGTGATTTGCTCATACAAAAAGGACCTATTAACACTTGCATCTTTTAATGCCACAACCATGCACAGCTTATCCTGTGTGCTTGTGACTCATCTGAGTCTACAGGATTAAATGTGGCACAATACATCACCACAGGGACACAAAGCCTGCTTGGAACTTACAAAGAACACACTGGGTCTTAATAGGTCTGGATGGCGACTTTTATCATGTTGATGAAAGGTCTTCTACATTTTTTAAGTAGTTACCTGTAAGTATGTGTTATGAAAATAACTTTACACTCATTAAGGATATAACAGCTACTTCTGCATTTCTGTGGACACGTGAACGTTGCTGTTCAGTCATAAGCTCCTTACGTAATATTATGATTATGATTCTCCATTAAATATCACCAGACAGCATGTGAGCATAACTATGGGGAGCTATAAATAAAGACACCATCACATCAAAGTTACTTAGTGAGTAGACTGAGTGGCACAGAGTAATTCCATGTCAGAAATTCTCTCCAAGATACTTACGGTCAGTGACTAACATAGCGGTTGATCTGCTGTGATTTAAAAACTACCGACAAGCTGTTTTGCCATCAAAGCATGGGCAGACAAATTCTAAGGATAATACGTTTAATAGTCCCCGTTAATTTTTTCTTTTCTTTTTAGGGTTCAAGAAAATACCATGTTTCCATTGTCTATTCAATAATATTCCAACAACTGCAGCTTCACTAATTCCACTGCCCTAAAGCCACTGAAATTAAGAGAACCTAAAATTAAATTATGACTAATTTAACCCTTGAGGCCCCTTCAGAATGACTTACCACTTTTTACCCTCGGTACCCAAAACGGGCCCTCTCATAAAAGTGTCATAAAAATGTAATAAATACTTCTTTTTTTTCCACTTTCACTGCATCAAATCTTTTCAACAACTTCAGACCTAACCATAGATATATAGTTTATTGTTAATTTTTTAATGTTTTTATAACCTTTTTGTCATGCGAACCCGATTTTTTGAATGGGAAAAACACAAAATAGGCAATATTTCCCAAAAATTAGGCGCAAAGTGGAATATTTGGGATGAGGTTATTACAGGCTTGACAAGGTTAATAATTTATATCACCACTGATTTTGATGCATTATTATTTTTGGAGCAATAAGAGTTTACTCAAAATACATCCACTTTTTACCCTCGGGACCCAAAACGGGCCCTCCCCTCCCTGTCCAGCAGTTGCTCCCCCAAAAGGGAGCAGTTGAAAGAAACTTTTTTACTATTTACACCACTCTTTTATATCAATCCCAACACACCAAGATCATCTTTATTGTGTTCAGCTTTTTTATTGCCATGC
>JAUMHL010000029.1:11604709-11682187 GCA_032362345.1 Sandelia bainsii
GTGCAGTGGGTCCTGGGTTCCTCCTGGTGCATGATAATGCCCGGCCTCATGTGGCAAGAGGCAGTTCCTGGAGGATGAAGGAATTGATACCATTGACTGGCCTCCACGTTCGACTGACCTAAATTCAATAGAACATCTCTGGGACATCATGTTTAGGTCCATCCAACGCCGCCAGGTTGCACCTCAGACTGTCCATGAGCTCAGTAATGCCCTGGTCAGGATCTGGGAGGAGATACCCCAGGACACCATCCATCATCTCATAAGGAGCATGCCCCGACGTTGTCAGGTATGCATACAAGCACATGGGGGTCATACAAACTACTGAGTACCATTTTGAGTTGCTGCAATGACATTTCAGCATATTGGACTAGCCTGCCGCATCAGTTTTTCAGTTTAAATTTCTTGGTGACTTCAAATTAAGCCCTCTGTAGGTTAATAATTTTCATATTCATCAAATGATGTGGCATCCTTTTGTTCCTAACACATTACCCATTCCATATCAACATGGATATCCAGCATGATTTTTTGATTATTGATTTTTCCAACTGAGATCTGATGTGTTTTCAAAGTGTTTCTTTAATTTTTTTGAGCAGTGTATAAGGCCCTTCATTAATTTTTTTATGAATCCACCATGCAGTGAATAAAAGTTATTAAAATGGCAAGAACAGTAAAAAGACAGAATGCTTAGACAGGATATCATATTGATGCACTTCAGATGTGTGGGGGTGGAAAAGAAAACAATACATGCCTGTTAAGACCCATCTCAGGAACAAGGAAATGTCAGCTAAGAAAGATAGAAAAGAAAGAGAAGAAAGCAACAAGTCCAGCAAAGCGTGAGAAAAACAGGAAAATAGGAAATAAAACCGCAGAAGTATCCACAACCTGTGAAGATGAGGAGCTACAGAATGCCAAAGGAAGTATCTCCTCACATACAAAAAAGTTGATTTAGAAGAAAAAAAAAGCTGTTTAAGAATTCATCTAACTATTTTTCGACAAAGATTTCCTAACCTCTCCCATGCTTGGGTTGTCAGCCTTGTGAGCAATAAGGCGTCGGTGGACTTCTTCAGCCAGGATAGCAGTCTCCTCTGGTCCCCTATGAGAAACGTATACAACAGAATCAGCAAGTAAATTCATTCAAACAAATTTGAGTGTACTTTTACACAAAGCTTCCATACTTGAAGTAACGAACTGCAGGGTACTCCTTAAGTGTGTCACATAGGGTTGCAATCTGCTCAGCCAGATTTTCCATCATTTTGTCTCTGTTTTCATTTGGCTTAGAACTATAGAAGGAGTACAGGGAAGTCGGGTCATCCAGGGAAAATACCTGCAGGGGTGAGATGAACTGAGGTTTGCTGAAAAAGAACCGTCATAAAAAATCAACATGGTTTAGGTAAAATATGAGATATTTCTTACCTGGGACTCATATGGCAGAAAGGCCACATTGATCTCTTTTAAGGTCTTTACAACCTTGGCAACTCTGGATCTCCCAATCTTGGCAAAGAGACCGTCTGGACAAGCTATGAAAGCCACAAATTGTAACACTTAAATGTCTTGCCCAGTACATTAGAAAAATAACTAATAAAGTTTCCCATAGGTTTAAACACTGTATGTCATGAAATTTAAACGAGCAAACTTGAAATGAATGATGCTAATATGCACAGTATACTGTACACACACAAGAACACAAAGACATGCTTACTGTCAGTGAAGAAGATGTGTGCTGCTTTGTAGGTAAAAGCAGCATCTTTGAAGTCGTTAATGAGAGCATCAACTGACTGTAATTAAAAACATTTTTTTGTTTAAAAGATTAAGAATATGAAAAAATACACATTATAGATGGAAGGATAAGATAAAGGAAACAGCTTACCTTCTCCACAGGTGAAATCAAATAAATGGCCTCCAAACTAGAGATGGGCTCCCTACGTTTGTTGATGTCCTCCACAACTGAAAAACAGAAAAACTGGTATGTTACTTAAAATAAAATAAAATGGACAAACGTGGAGTTGTGAGAAGGGGCAGTCATCCGACCAGACATCTGGTCAAAATTAAGTAGAACTTGATAAAGTGTGTTGATTTTTTTTTTAAAGACTGATGCCTCTGCATACTTACTGGTCACGCCCTCTGCCAAAATGTCAGACATCTTGCAGCAAGATGACAGAATTCGCATGCTCATGTGATCTACAATAAGAACCTGAAGAAACACAAGGAAACATGGGTCATAACTAAAGTGTGACAAAATCTGGGGATTTCTTAATTCTTACTGGGGAACTGTTACCTTCCATTCTCCATCCTTCCTCACACTCCTGATAACCCCATTGAGGATTTCTGCAGAACAAAAAGATTCATATTTGATAAGAGAACAAGCAACATAATGTATGATTGTAGTTATTACACCAATACATCAATATATGGCAATGCTGTTTGTAAAACAGAAGTAACACATTAGTATTTTTTATACAATAGCTACAGTACAATACACAAAACTTTTTGGTACAGCATTCCTTAATAGATTATACAATTCATATAAAATTTAAGATTGTATGAAAAGGGCTATTTGGTAAAGAGTAAAAAGCATACACTTTATTTTGTTAGTTTTATTTAGACTATAGTTTAGGCCATCATCACCAGCATCTGTGTGATTTACCACCAGAGCTAAATAACTATGATAAAATAACTGTGTTCTAAACCCTAACACTTCACTGCCAATATTTTTAATCGTGCACCAAAGGAAAGAGATGGGAAGAGAACATGAACATGAAAAAACACAGCAGTCTTGTTCTTCACACAACTTCCTTGTTTAAATCTATTAAAAACACAGCAGTGATTCCCTAACTCAGAAATATTACTTGCTGTTGAATATGTCAGTGAGTAATAAATGACCATGTATTTCTGTCTGGGTCATGACTGTTGAGATAGTAGGGCAGGACTATGATCTCGCCTGTGCTAACGTTAATAAAAAGAAAACATAAAAGTGTATACCAGAATCAGATGACTACAAACTAATTTCCATGTTTTTTCACAAAAAAGTTTTGAATTTAAGTGGAAAATTCACCGACACATTTCTAGTCAGTTCCCTGTTTGCATATCGTCATAACGTCCTACACAACAAACTTGTTAAAGAGGATCTCTTGTAACTATGGTTTCTCCATATTAAAGCAGACCCACATCACATAATTATAGCAACCCTAATCTTATGTTTAAAATGTACCAAAATATTTAATGTAAAATGCCTGCCTTGATTATAAGATTATGTTTAGTTGGCCTTCTTTAACTTTATTCCCTCACTGCTCTGAGTTCACTACAAGTTATGAGACTTTTTACCCAGCTACTGTTCATGCGTTTGTCAGATGAACGGTGATATCAAAGGAAGGAAGGAAAATATCCCTAAGTTCGAATAAATGAACTGGTTACAGGCCTTTTATAAGTGAACTGCAAGTTACTGAATACTTGTTATCGTCAGGATTACTTGTATTACAAGCATACACCTTAAGATTTCAGCTATTTTGAGTGATGGGTGTGTTCACAAATAATAATTTTCCATACAGTAAGAAATCTTTCCCAAGCATCGTTGACTCAATAGTATTAGTACGTTTGCCAATACAAGACAACAGAGTAAATATGAAGTATATGTTACAGTAAAAACATTTTGTAACATTGATTTTGTTCGTGTTTAACGTGTTGCACCATAAATGTTGCAGCTGTTTAGTTCACACACCACAAGTTACTGAACTTCCTTTTATGTGGGTTAGCTTAGCTAACGTTAGCATGAAACTTGGACTGTCACTTTTCCACTCACTACCTTTTCTTTCCATCATTTGTCACCTCCGACAAATGTCAACAACAAACAAATTCACCCTCGGAAAATGTAACCATCGCAAGTACCACGACAATACAACTTTTTACCCATGACATAAAGTTATTTCCTTCGGTAATGTTAGCATTTTATTTGGGACTGGAGCAGGAAGAAACACTTGCTGGACCGACGTAGCCAGAAGTGTTTTGAGTTTAAAGTTGAGCGTCAATTTATGAGACTACTACGAGATAAAAATCGAATAAACCACAGTGTCATTTTGTTATAATAACGTATTGAAAACATATACATGTACGTTACAACAACAGCGTCACTTACTTTCTCCTACTACCGCCTTCAGCCCAGTCGGTGCCATTTTGACAGCAGTCTGCAGGCTACTCGGTCACTTCCTTGTCTTTAAAGCCCGTTTTACCCGTGTATGTGCAGGTAAACACACAGCTTTTCACGGCGAAATGCTGCTACCACTATTGCAAGAGCACTTCTCGTTGCTTTGTTGCAATGTTGTGTTGTAAGCACGCGGTCCATCGGTATAACAAATAGGCAGTGGTGGAAGAAGTAGTCAGGGCATTTACTGAAGCAGCACTACCACAGTGCATCTAATAATTATTTGAATAACATTAAATAGTGCTGCATAGCTTGTAAATTTCACAGTGGGGATCAATAAACTCTTATGATTATACTGTATTTTGTATTATTAATCAGATTCTGAAAGGTAACTTGTACCTATAGTTGTCAAATAAATGTAATGGAATAAAAATATAATATTTCCTTCTGAAATTTAGGGAATTCAAAGTATGCTACAAATGAAGAAAACAGAAATATCCAATATACTTTAAAATTGTACTCAAAATTTGTAATGTTTCTAAAGATTCATCATAACTCTTATCATTTTTGTGGTGGGTTTAATACAGTTACAAAGAATACCAAGGCCCTTAAAAAACTAATATGAAAACCCACAGGTTGAAATAGAGTATTTAATATAGAAAATAATAGAATAGAAAAGTTTTTTGTTTTTTTTTGTGCACCACTTCTTTGTGGTGCTTATGCTTTTATTGTGCACCACTTCTTTGTCATTTTCTGTCACCTTTTACCCATATTGCATGCGTAACCTTTGTGGGGGGGATCAACACACCCCATCATTTACCAATACCAATCTGCCCCAGGGAATTCAATCGACGTCCCAGTCGTCTTGGCAAATGCCTTCAAGTGAGTCTCAGTCACCATAAAATGTTAGGCATCTCCAGCAAGTGATTGAAGAGGAAAAAGGCTTTTTCTTTGTTAGAGAGGTGGTATCCTTTAAGACATGCTTCCACTCCCTCAACCCAGTCATCCTGGCTAATGCCATCAAGTGAGTTTTATTCACCTTACAATTTTAGGCAATTCCACCCAGTGGCTGAAGGGGAAAAAATGGCTCTTTCCTTGTTAGAGAGGTGGTGTCCTTTAAGACGTGCCTCCATTCCCTAAACCTAGCCATCCAGGCTGTTGCCATTAAGTGAGTCTTAGTCACCATAACATTTTGGACAACTCTTTTCTCTTGGGATATAGACAGTTCTTTCAACCCTGGGGGCTGTGGCAAAGGGATTAAATGCGAGGGGGCTACTGAAAGCTTATCTTTAACTGTTCATTTTCAACCTGGAGAACTCTGAGCTGCTCACGCAGGGCTCCAAATGTTTCCTCCATTTGACTCAGGCTGCAGTCACTTTAAAATGGTTAATTAAAAAATTGCTGCTTCTTCTGGACTTGTATCTGGGTGAAGGAGAATAGACCTGGGAACCTCTTCAGTCTTCTGCACTGACTACCGTTTAATACTTGTAATATTCTAAAACACAAAACATACTCAACTAATATGAACCACACTGACTGTTTTTCCACCCTGCCAACTATGCCAAATGTAACCTTTGTGGGGGGGATCAACACACCCCATCATTTACCAATACGTGAATTAATGCAGGGGCTTCAATGAAGAGGCCACAACAGTCAGTGTGGCTTAACTGCCATAACAGTTTATTAAAAACACTAAAATCTTACTAGGATGGAAAAAGAAGAAGACAGACAGTCATACTACGGCCAGGAGGCCAGCCACCCATTTCCCATATTCTAACCATGCAAAACCAGTAACAAAAAGCACAAATCAAAATAACTAAAAACACCACACAATCATGCAAACACAAACCATGCTACTATAAAGGTGAGTAAACTCCCAAACACCACCCACACCTGTGGATGGAGGCCGCCACCAGCCGCAGTACTATAAAGAAAGAAGGACTGATTAAGAACCATTAAAACCAAACAAGTAAACTACCAAATCTATCTAAAAACATTAAAACTACCCTAAAACAACAGTAAACTAAACGGTAATCAGTGCTTTGCCTAACAGCAGGTGGTAAACCTGCACAGCTTCTTGACCTGTTTCTCCTCAGCCTAATAAGGAGTTGTGTGCCTCTCTTATTGGCTGTCTCTTCTCTACTGCCCCTGCATGTGTCCCAGTATCCCCCTGCCACACGTATTTTTTACTAATTTCAGCTCTTTTTAGTTTTTTTGTGTCTGACCCTGTGGTTCCTTGGGCCTGTGCAACAGGCAAATACATCTTTAGGCCTACTTGGCTTCCATTGCATTCATCATTTATGAAATAGTATTTATAAGCCTATCACATCATAAATTGTTATAATGCCACATTAGAAACAGGACTGTCAAAATTAATGGCAGCTATGAAGAAGAAACAGCTGCAACAATGAAATATACACTCTCTCCCGCCAGTGTCTCAGGAGACAGACTGTAAGACATCCAACTGGCCACTTACCATTGCCAAATATATCATCTGACAAGCCTTATTAAAAACATGTCATCACTTGATCCTGATGGATGAGAAGTTCAGCAGTCAGTTATGGTGTGAGAATGAAGCGACTGTACATGGAAAGCACAGGCCTGTCACATTATAGACATCTTTGCTGGTCTGAAGAGGGTCATGGTGTAGTGGTATTGTATGCTTGATGTGTCATATTCAAAATGATTAATGAAGTTTTATTTTTATGCATGTGAAAACAAGTGTTGCCTCTTAAAACAATGTATATAGGTATGTGGATATGGTCAAGCAATGGATCTGCTGAAGTTCAACCTGAGCATCAGAATGGGGAGGAAAAGTGATTTTCAACTTGAATGGTTGTTGGTGTCTGAAGGGCTAGACTGACTATTTCAGACGCTGCTGATCTAGGCCTTTTGGGATTCTGATGGACAGCCATCTCTAGGATTAACAGAGAATGGTCTGAAAAAGAGAAAATATCAATTCAGTGGCAGTGCTGTGGGTAAAAATACCTTGCTGAAGCCAGAGGTCGTCAGAGAATGGCCAGACTGGTTCGAGCTGATATAATGAAAAGAGTAACTCAAATAATCAGTCATTACAACCGACGTATGCAGAAGAGCATCTCCGAATACACAACACATCAAAACTTGAAGCAGATGGGTACAGCAGCGGAAAACCACACCTAGATGTGTGCCACTTCTCTCAGCTAAGAACAGGAAACTGAGGCTGCATTTTGTATGGGATCACTAAAATTGCACAGCAGAAGATTGGAAATACGTTGCCTGGTCTGATGAGTCTCTATTTCTGCTGCAGCATCATACCAGCATAATGGATGTGCAGCCGACAAATGTTCAGCAGGTGTGTTACACTACCATTACAATACGGACCAAGACCTCCAAGTAATGATTCCAGCAACTTGTTGAATTTATGCCATGAAGAGTTAGAGCAGTTGTCAGTGAGTGTAAGTGGAGTTAGACAATCAACAGTGCTGTAGCACTATGAATTCACACGATTAATACTGGGAAAGAATATATTTTGTCTATGTTTTTTAATTAGAGACACTTTTTGCCCTGTACCAAGACATACCTTTCAGGTCACCCTTTATTTGGATGATTGCCTCTGATCAGATTGTTACCTATGTGGTAAAAATTCATTCTTTTTTTGGCTTTATACTTATATTAAAGTTAGGTTCTAACTATGAAGTATAGTGTTAATAGAATAATAAATTAATTTATGGTAAATGCTACGCAGTAAACCAAATGGTTTTGGTGTAAAATATTTTCCAATAAGAAATGAATAAGAATGATGCTAAAGCTCCTCAACTCTACAACACAGGATCAAGGCAGTAATTACTGCAACAGGTGGCTCTAATAAATATTGCTTTGAAGCGGGTGAATATCTGATTTGTGTTTTATGTTTGAGCTCAAGTTAAATTGGTTTGTGAAGATTTGTTTTATGTTTTGATATTAACATGTTTTTCTATCGATCAGTGTCAAAAATTCCAATGTGATACAACGTAAAATACTAAACATACAGAAGTTCAGGGAGTGAATACATTTTACAGGCACCACAGGTCACAAAATAAATCATGGTATTTACATTAAGTCCAACTGGATATGTAACACAAATAATTATAACAATTCGATTACAGCAATTCAACTGATCAAGCATTCAAACACATAGAATTCTGGTATTTGTCTTGTGTGAAAAAGTCAAACATGAGAATCCAATATAATATAGACATTTTAAGCATAATTTATCCCCAGAAAAGACGCAGTTAGTCTTTGAGATGTGTTAACTCTGCTGTGTGAGTGGTCTTACTCTACCATGAAAAGAAAACATTGCTAAAACTGGTAGACAACGGTCCATCGGCGTAAGTTTTCAACACATTCCTCAGTTCTCAGACTCAGCAGAAATCTCTTTTAATATCTGTTGCTCCTTAAGAACACGCATTCGCTCTTTGAAGTCCTCCAACTCCTTCCTCTGAAAATAAATAAAGCATGATTATCAGCATTATATTGTGCAGTGCAGCAGTACTGCACCAAACAAACCTTACTGCAAACACTGTACTTAATTATATTAATAGGTTTTTGATAAATGCTACAGAAAAGATTAGGAATCATGCAGACATACAAAGTTTTCCAAATATAACAATAAAACATAATTGATCAGAAAAAACATTTAACTTTTCAATCTCTTTCAATAGTAAAATGATGTATGATCTGTCAGTATGATCTGAATTCAGTGTCAAAATAAATTTCTTAATACTTTGTACTTGAAAGCCACTTTGGATCAAAGCTTCTTCAAAAAACAGAATGTAAAGCTCTCTGATAACGTCTAATCTGATTTTACTGTACTTTTTGTCAATTTTCTATAGAATTTTAAATAATAAATTGTAAGAACTATGAAATTAACATATAGTTAGAGATATAGTTTATAGTAATGAGATTTTGTGTGTGATTATTTTATAGGCAGTACTAACTACAAACACTTGAGCTCTGTATATTAAACTTACATGCAGTCCCAAGTCTGGGGGGAAGATTTCCCTCTGGATACCATAAAAGATGCCACCACAGTAAAGGAAAAGACATTTGTTACAAGAAGCACACAAAACCTCACTGAGTTGACTGAGATATATAAATAAAAATAAAAATAAAACAAAACATTACTGACCTTTCTCTTCACTACGTACTCTTCAAAGTATTCTGCTTGATTGGAGATCCAGAACATGGCCACGGGAAAGGACAGATAGATCATCATCTGTTCAAAACACACGTAAAACTATATGAGTTATGGTGGGAAACTATTCCATCGTGAACACAGGTAGCCTCATAGTAATTAGAAGCTAGAACGAAATATCGCCTTGTTTGCACGATTTTAAACCAGTACACAGTAGTACATAGTAAATGTCCACAGACGTAATTTTTAAATTTGTGCTACTTACTCTAAACATTTCTATTTTAACACCCATTTTCACATCGACTCCGGATTTCTGACAAGAACGGTTATCTAAACCATGTATTTAGAAACTCCATCGCCAAAGACCTTCAGACTACTTCCGGGTTCTTAGACGGTCCAAAGCCATGGCGCGTGCGCATGGTTGTCAGAATATTTTTTAAACGGTTGAAAATCGGCAAACGTGTGGTAGTTTGTTCTTATACGTGCCTAGCCTCTTGTTAACATAAAATGTTGGAATCTTAAAATCTGAAACGTACTTTTGATCAGTCTTCTGGTTTTCCAGAGGTATGCTGGGCAGTTGTTATCCGCTAAGGGGCGCTGCAAACCATTAATTTATCTCTGTTCAATCTGCTATAATTACCCAAGAACCCCGATTCCGGTGTATGATTGTTAATGCAATACATATAATATAACAGTGAGTAGAAATACTATATTTCAAAACAATGCTTTAACTTTTTAATGTATGTTCAAAGTTCCAACTCTATTTTTGTAAACATCGATTTTTACTAGTTTTTCTTTGTACTTACTTATCAAGGTGAAGATGAGTAACATCAAATGCAGTTATAAATAAAAAAGAGACATGGTGTAACAGGATAATTGATGTTGTTCACGAATCAGTTCAATGATTTTGTCTCAGCCTATAAAGGGCAATGGGTCAACCAGTTATCACTGATGCTTTTGGGAATAATTTGTTAACGAAAGGCTAGAAGTACAAAACAATGGCTGTGATTATTGCTACTATGTGTAGAGGTAGCTCATTTGTGTAGTTTTCCATCAAATGAGTTTCTTGTCTGTAGTTACTAAACGGATATTACGGAAAACTGATTGGACTGAAAACGAATAAAGTTTGATCTGTGACTCTTTTGCACAGTGCAATTCAATTGTTCACTTATGTCTTCCATAGTTGCTTGCTCCCTAAATCCCCATCGTATTTGCTGAAAGTTTATGCCAGACATAATTTCTCCTCTCGGTTGCCGCTGAAGTTGCAGTCCGTGACGCGCTCTTTGCGTCGTCAACGAAAGACCTACGCGTGACGTCATCGACAACGAGAGGTGTTCAGGATCCTCGGAGAGAAAGATCCCGCGCGCCCTGGCAACCTGATAAACCCAGGTAAACACCGTTGTTTTAAATGTTATCCTACAAGTCATGCTGTCTCAGTAAACTAAACAAGTAGACAGCAAAAGACACGGTAACAGCAGTGTACACGCTTAGGAGATATCGCTGATGCCCGGCGTCCACTTAGACGGTTCACTTGTACGGCGGCCTGTTCTAGCTAGCTAGCTAAAGCTAGTGAGGAGCTAGTTGTCTATTACAAGACACAATAACCGCACCTACATTATGTGTGTGTCTGACATCTCCTGTCTGTCCCACCCACTGTTGGACACAGTTACGCTACAAATAGGCGAACAAATGCTGTTACCACCACTGTGTTGGACATCTAATGCTCGTTTACTCGTCGACTGTCTTGTGTTGTGGGAGACGGTGACGCCGTCACAGCGATGATGGCGCACACTCAGACCGAGGCTGTTTGCTGAGAATGCAGTCAGTTGAGCAGATAACAAAAAAAATAATTCTGATGTTCATTTACCACAACCTGTTGTCATGATCTTAGAAACATGCTTTTGTCTTTGTCTGATTTCAGTTCTGCATTATACATGACAGCGACGTCCATTACGAAACCCAGTCATAATCTATGCACTGTGGCCTAACGTTAGGATCTTGGCTCCTCGACGACGATCGCTCGCCAGCAGTCATTACTTTGCAGTTTATTGTTTTATTGACCACATCTGATAATAGTCCGCAATCCAGACATATGTGTTTTGGAGTGTAGTGTTTATGTGACTAATATGACCAAGGTTTACAGACACAACGCTGTGACATTCAGCCGACTGGTGTGTTTAACCAGATTACTCATGCAGAGGCCCGTTACCTAGCTAAAGACTGACCCTACTGCTTTTCTTGTATAAGTATTTCCCATTAGGCAGGATGAAACGTGTTTTGTCATTGTAATAGTTGACTATTGCTTTATTGGTTGGAATCATAATGTGTAACAACATGCCCATCTTGTAATGTAGCCTACCTACAGTCACATGTTGGATTGGATAGGTTTGGTTTTGGATAGGTTTCTCTCATCTGTCTTTCTGAAGTGCAGAAAGTCTGAAGCAGTTGTAGTTCTACACACAACGCTAGTGGTTACTTGTGCATTTGCCATCTTCCTTTTAGTCAGGCCTGTATATATTGGGAATAAAAACACGTTTTGTTTTGTGATTAACTTGTCACTAGTTAGTTATAAGAGGTGTTATCACTGTCCACACATTGTACATGTGTAAATAAAGATGATGAATAGGGTCAAAGGGCATGTAGTTACCAGGTATCCAGTAAATCAAACCAGGGAAGACCTTTTAATCAATCACATTGACTGTAGAATTTTTCTACTTGAAATTGATCAACTGTTCCATAGGTCTGCAAATAAAAAAATTACATACAGATAACGGGTAAGAATTAAATCAAACATGTTCACAGGGCTATTTGCACAGGCTAATTGCATGCCTCAAAATTAAAAAATAGTATGTAATAACTGTTGGTTTTCTATTTGAAATTGCTCAATTACCCCAAATGTTTCAGGGTGTCTAAAAATTGCCCAAGCTTATTCCTAGCCTCGGTCTAGCTGGGAGTGTGGCCTTCATCACATCCTATCCTAAAGAAGATATTTAGATTTGTTATATTATTATTATTATTATTTTAGATTCCTCTTTTGATTCTGTTCTTTCTGGTTTAGTTGCCATGGTAACACCATCCTTGGCCTAGTTGTGAATGACCTCTGAATGAAAAGGAGAGTGTTGTCTGGGAACAAATGAGTGAGCAAACAAAGTCTATTAATGTGTGAGTGTATGCATTTCATTTATCACTTTTGAGTTACTGGCAGGAGTGTCACAAGACTTACTACAACCGTGCAAAAACAATATTACAGAGCATAGAGAATCTAACAAAGCCACGTTAAAAAAGTGTCTTTTACCACTTTTTTGGGCTCAGGAGCTTGGTGAGCAGTTTCTTATCACAAATTCTGTTACTACCACATACCAAATAGATCATAGTCAAATAGCTAGTTCACTAAGCCTTAAAATTACTCTCTGCATTGTTTCAGTTGTGTGTAAAGAAGATTAGCTTGCCCACATTCTCTGCTAAAAGCGAACATTTCCCCTCGCCTTTGAGAGACATGCACTCAGATGTGATTTAAGTGGCTGGATAACACCGGTACACAAAAGCCATGTTTAGGTTAGTGGGCAGTGTTATACATGTATAACAGAGGTGATTGAGGCAAAAATCTATATATAGAAATGTGAAGGTGTGCGTCCCATTACATCTGGCGTAAAAGTCACACAGCATTTCATAGACAGAACATCTTACCAACAGTCAAACATGTTGGTGGTAGTGTGATGGTCTGGGGCTGCTTTGCAGCTTCAGGACCTGGACAACTTGCCATAATTGATGGAACCATGAATTCTGCTCTCTACCAGAAAATCCTGAAGGAGATTGAGATCACTTTGTGATCTCAAGCACAAGTGCACTTGGGTTATGCAGGAGGACAATGTTTTGAAACACAGCAGCAAGTCCAACACTGAATGGCTAAAAAAAGGTTTTGGAGTGGCCTAGTCAAAGTCCAGACATAAATCTGATTAAGATGCTGTGGCATGATCTTAACAGACTGTTTATCGTTGAAAATCCTCCAATGTGGCTGAAGCAAAACGATTCTGCAAAGACTGCAAAGATTGGGTCAGAAGTCCTCCACATTGATGTGAAAGACTCATTGCCATTGCGTTATCGCAAACGCTAGATTGCAGTTGTTGCCGCCAAAGGAGGCACAACCAGTTATTAGGTTTAGGGAGCAACTACATCTTCAGTCACGTTTGGACAGCTTTTTCCCTTATTAAATAAAATCATGATATGGTGCGTCAGTTGTGCAGGTTGTCAGAGATAAACGCTACACATACGCGAGATGCATTCTCACATATAACCAGTGGTCTGTATCAGAAAAACGTTGAATCACCACTAGAATAGAGGTAACTGCTGAAATACTGTTGAGCTTTTCCTCAACTACTCGCATCTACATCCTTGCTATTTATGTTGTAGTTATGTTGTTCACGTTTTCTTTGCCGTGATTTCAACATTTATCTCTGTTGCCATTCCATTGTTGGCCAGGAATTAATTGGCTGTATTCAGGCCCACTGTGGCTAATTTTCTAAATCTCCAAACATACACCAACTGTACAAAGATGTGTGTCAACAATGATGCCAGTGGCACCACCATTTTTTACACCTACGTGTTGATAAGCAGCAAGTATATCTCTGGTCTAACACTGTAAGGGAAAGTGGAAGATCTAAGACTGCGCATACAAACAGTAAACAAAGTTGTTCTTTTTTTTACCATTTTCACACCATTCTCGCTCACCACACACACTACAGGTTTCAGTTTCTTCATTCTAACCCATGTCATTGTGGAAAATATTTTTGTATCGGAGTGTTTAGATGCGATGAAGATTAAAAATTAGTGTATCCCTTCTTGACTACATTAATTGGTTTTGTCACTGCTATCTCTCTTTCTGTGCAGTGATTTGCTAAGCTGAACAGCCAGTCAGGGTGCTCTCTGTCACTGATGGGGACTGCCACTGATTCAACATGCTGAATCAGCTGAAAAGCCGTCAACAGGGGTCCGACAAGTGCCAGTAGTGCAGGACACACAGCAAGGGCTAGTGTGACAGTTGTGTACTAATGGGCTCACATCTTGGTATGTCATGGCCCTTAGACATCCCCATCTCCTAAATGCCCACTTGTTTCAAGTTTGGGCTTTTTGATACAAATTTTAAATGAAAAGAAATCTGCATCTAGAAAGAAAGACTCTATAATTACATAATTGTTAGATTTATTTAGTTACTGAATTACAAAAAAGTGCTTTAATTATTGGTCAGTAGGGTACCAGTGTTGCTTGTTGCTTGCTTGTTTCCTGTTTTCTCTACTCTGGGTCCCTCTAGACATTGGCTGCTCTGGAGCACTCTGGTGATTAATGGAATTGCCCTCAGACTTTCTTGCATTCTCATCTCCGCTGCATCTTCCTCTGACCCAACCCCCAGTCTGACTGCAGCTCTTGCCTTCACTTTCCCCGTTAGTCTTACTTTCGTCCCTCCCTCCCTCCTTCCTTGTGTCTGAATACGATCTCCCCCCACCCTTCCAATGACAGGGCCATCAGTTTGGCTGCCTCCAAAGTACTGTAGGTTGGAGCTTTGTCACTAAGGCAGCTGCTGTATTGTCTGAGAATGGTGCATATGGCACGTGGACGAAGAAGTGGGCCTGTGAGGAAGCTGTCAGTGTCTGCTTGCAGCTCAGAGCAGTTGCTGCTGTTTCGTTTGGGAAAACAGACATTGTGCATTGCACTCACCAGTCACCTGGCATGTATACATTGCACAGGGTAGTTCTTTACTCACCCCCTCTCATGATGTTTGAAGTGACAAATTGTGAAACAGTGTGGGTGTGTGCCCATTTGCATGCACGTGACCTTAAGATAGAGAGATGAAAGGTCAAAGGTGAGCTTGTGTCTGGTAGTGTGTATTAGTAGATGGGCATAAAATGTGTTTAGCTTGATATACTGGGGTGGGGACTCAAACCCAAGATTTTATGGTTTAATAAATTTAATAAACTCATAACATATCAGTATTACCAACAACCATCAGTCACAGCCCACTTGCATAAGAATTGTTAATATTCTTTCTTGGTAAGTTGGTGAGTGAGACCTCATCAGATTGTCACTCAGACTGTGTCAGAGGCTATGTGCATCAAATTACCCCTGTTGTGTAGCTTGTTGAATCTGTTTAGTGAACTGACATTGTGTTTACACACACTTAGGTAACCAGATTACTGAGAGAAATCAAGTTTCTCCACTCTCCTACTTTGATTATGGTAACCAGGTTTCTTGTTTAAATTGCAGTTAAGATATATTGAAAGCCAAAGAGGTCATAATTCACTTGCTTTTTCTAGGCGTGTGGTTTTTAATATTAATTTTAATTTCACCAGAAGGTATTTATAAACAGCAACATAAACGCCAAGTGACTTTTACGCCGTCTGGCAAAATTTTAATTAATATTAAACACCAAAAGCCAGGAAAATGCAGAGGTATTTTAACCTCTTTGGCTTTCAATAAAGATACAACATACTGTAGAAAGCTTACTTGTAATAGGGTGACTTAAGTCCACGTAAATGCAGTCATATCTTGAGTTGTGATCCCTGCCCAGGAGCTATGCTTGCGAAAGTTCCCAGATTCTACCATCGCCACACAGAGAGATCTCTGTTCATTTTGACCTTTTTGTTGTCATCAGCCATGTATAATGAAGCAGTATTTCCTTGCACTTCTGTATTTTAGTACAAAAAGTGTACTTGGTATTTACCTGCCCTGCTTAGAACTTAATGTTTAGTTTTGTGAATTATTTTATCAAGTCATATCTCTTGATCAAGATATAACCAAATCAAAAGCACTTGTTCATATATAAATTTGTCTAGACAGTGAAGCATTAGAGATTAATATTGGAATCAGTCTAGTTTATCCAGTTAAAAGTGTTCTGTGCTTCCTGCTGCCAGTACAGTGTGGTCACTGCACCGTCATGAACATAATTACTGGAGGCTGCTCTTAAACAGGAAAGCACAGTGGGTGGTCTTTTTATTTTTATTTTTTTTTGCACTCTTGTCATACTCTCCATTACTCTGTGTTCAGTTTTCCTTCACAGCCTCAGCTGTTAACTGTTACACTGCAAGTTTGCCTACATTCTTGAGCTGTGTATTGCGCAGTCTCTGCCTTTGTGCAAGTTGATGGTGGCACAGTGCACATTAATGTAATGTTTCTGTGTGACCCCATGATCATAGGTTTTCCTGTAGATTTTACCTTTTTGTGATCACTTTGGTAACTGTGATCAAGTCCTCTGATGAATTAAATGTGATTTAAAGCTACTGGTAGTGCAATTTGTTTTCTAGTTTTAGTCAATAAAATTTCTCCTCAACATTTAAAAAAAGAAAGTCACATAAATGTGAGTGGCAAATGAGAAGAGGATGGAGTTTAGATAAGGGAGCCCTTAAATTGGTGGGGGAAGGCCTAAACAAGATCATTCTGAGGGAAGAGATGAGTGGGGGTGGGGCATAATGAAATGGACAGAGGAAAAGACAGGAGGGGGTGGGGTGTTAAAGGTGTAAGAGGGAGAGGAGAGAGCAAGGATTTCAAGCTATTGATGGGGAAAGAGGGGAGGGGTGGAATGAGCAAGCACGTAGGAAGGAGGGAGGGAGGAGTGTGTGGGCCGAGGCTTCGCTGAATGAGGAAGCAGCAGAGCCATTTTTACTGTTGAGTAACTGCATGCTGGTCTGCCTGTGCTAGAGAGGGTGAGAGAGCGAGCCAGTCTCATCGAAGCCCTCTTGCCCCTCTCTTGCCTTCAATTATTCTACACCTTTTTCTCGGTGCTCGTGTCCTTTAAGTTGGTGAGGCCCTGGAGAGGACACACAATGGAGCGAAGAGCCTGTGGCAACTGGGCCGTTGTACTGCTGAGAGGGGGATGGGGTAGAGAGAGGACCGGTTCACATAGCTAACACAGCCTGCTGGCTGTAGGCTTTCACAACCTCACTTCCCCGCCTGGATCCACTGTTTCCAGGCTGGGGCCTTTTTCCTGGAACAGCCACCAACTTGCTTGGACTACACTAAGGATTACTCACTATGTTGTGTGGGGTTTTAGAACACATACTGGAACCTGAAGAATAAATCTCTCCTGTATTTTGGGTGAGAGAAGAGGAAAAACTAACTTCTGTGTAATTCTTTCAAGCCGTTTTTTGATTTTTGGTTTCTGTTTCTGTTTAGTGGAGTTCATTAATGGATTACAAGATGCATGCCAAGTCAAATGATTTGCTGGATTTTCAAAAACTGGACGCACTTCTGGAAAAAATTGCACATTCAGTCTCTGTGAAAAGGTAATGTTATCTGTACTACAAAGTTTTCATATATTTAACATTTATTGAAGTTTTTGCCATTTTATATATATGATTTATATTATATATATATATACTAAATATTATTGATTGATATACATGGTTAAATAGCTGAGAGGAAGGCTACATTTAAAGACAGCCCAGAGTTTTGGTTCAAAGATTATCATGTTGTTGGATCTGTCTCGATTTACATGACCCAGCGAACAATCCAGTTTAGAAGTTTGTCTTGTGTATTGTGTTGATAATTGTATTGTTTTTTTAGTCAGAAACCATGAACTTACCTCCTGATGAGAGAAGGGGGTGTTGGGGGGAGGGGGACTACCGAGGAAGAAGGGGGTTGTGTGGGTGTGTTTGTGTGTGGCAGTAGTAGAAATGTCCCCTGATTCCTGGCAGAGTTTGGCTTGCTTATTCTCACCAGCTGTACGTCTAACCTAATAGAGCTGGTATGTTTCTTGTGTTTTCCTGTTAAAATTTGTCTGACTCATAGTTAGTCTATTTGAGTCAGTTTGTGTGCTCAAACACTGATTCCTACAATAGGAGCTTGTAATCCACACTAACTTCTGACCTTGCCATTAATTACTGTAAACTGTTGTTATAGATTACAATTTCTGGTTTAAATACACAAAACACAGATGTAAACAAAGACCTAAGTTGTGTGTTCTTCTCATACAATTGTCTAAAAACACTTCAAAGTACCAGGTCATAGATGGTTGCTGTTGAATTGGTAGGCATCCAAAACCAGGATTTGGAGCCATCGAGAATAAAAATACAGTGCACTGGCCAAGAAATGTTACCAATGTTAGGAGTGTTACCATAGAAACCTTAGCAGCATTTGTTTTTCTTGAAGCCAAGTTTCAGAGGTAGTCAAATAAGGTAGCAGTAGACCAATCACACAAGACACTAGGTGGACAAAATTAGAATAATTACATTTGCTAAATACTCAATGCCTCTTGGAATATTATTGGTGTAAAATTACCTTGGCAGCACTCTGTACCACGGTGTAAAATTTAGAGAGACGTGAATAGCTCATTATTATGCAAAGCATGTACAGCACAGTAATACTGTTGTTTATTATTTGTGTTTATGTGTACTGTGTTTTCATGATAGTGCTTGTTTTTTGGGGGGAGCGGTACAGGTTTTCACACTTTCCCTTTAATTGTTAAAATACACTAACTGGTGAGTCTTTGTTAACATGTAAGAGGGAAAGTAGAAGAAAAACAAATTTGAAGCTTGACCTTTATCAGAATACTCATGACTAATGATGACTAAGAAATAAAAGCTTATGTACAGTAATACATACATGTACTTGCCTTCACTGAAGCATTACTGACACAGATACTTATTGTTGCAACAGAAGTATATTGAATATTTGACTTGTCAATATAATTAACACTATTATTATTATTTTTCTGTATTATTTAAGTTATTAGATACATAATGCTGTGAAATGTAAAGTTGCTCTATCTCAGGCTGTCATTGTTCTTTCACTGAGGCAGTAGGCAGTTTACAGGCTCTATTGGAGAACTTATTTGAAGGGTTTGTGCACGCTAAATTCAGTTGGGCTTTAGATGCCTCTGGGTCATAAGTTTTCATGTGACTGGTTTGTTGCGGCAACTAGTTGAGTCTAGCTGGCAAACATCTAAAATGTTAGTTTGTTGAATGATTGGCCAAAGCAGTTGGTGAAAGAACGCTTTCTGACTGTTTGTTCAACCTAGCAAACCAATTATCTGACTAATTTAGTGCAGTTTTTCCTATTTAATCACGTAAGCCATTTCCGTTTCTACTTCATAAATGAGTCCATCGGCTAACCATCACAGTATCGCACTACTAGACCACGTCCATGTGTGTTTCTGCAAAGCCAAATACCACTTAATACACTCTCTTTGTATCACATGGATAACGCATTGTGCCTTATCACAGGCTCTGATCAGTTTGTGTTATGCAGATATCTGCTGAAAACACTCTGGTAATTGATTTCCCAGAAATCACTTACAAATTTGCACAACATCAGTTAATATTTCTTTGATCATTCAAATTCTTAATTCTTAATTTTAGTAGTCACTAATAATTTAACCTTATTTTAATTCGTATCTGCTGTTTTGTACATCTTCATTATTATTGTTAACATGTAATTTGGTGAGATAACCTAGACTGAAAAAAAAATCCCCTCACATTCCTCATCATCATCGTCTAACCCGTCTAAAAGTAAAATACATAAATAAAATAGAAACCCTGAAGAGTGCAAGCGACGAGTAAATAAGTGCAGAGTAGCATTCAAATGGTGGTCCTCCTGGAGTAGTATTGAAGGTGGTTTTATGAAAGAGTGAAAAGGCTGGTGAATAAGTTGATGTTCTTGGTCATGTCACTGTGGTCCCATTAATTTTTTATTCTTTTGCTTTCAGGCAAAACACAGCCCGTCATTCTGACACTTAGCAAGGGTCTCAAGTGGTTTCTGCAGGCCTACATTTTACCTGAAATTGACTTCCAGCCCCATACATGAATGATTAATAGTTTACTTTTATGGAAAACACAAACATCTGGCTATTTTGTTTTACCCCCTCAATGTAGGACTGTGAAGCTGCACACAGGACCATATTTTCTAGTGTGAACTCTGTATCCCCCTCACTCCAGTAACCAGAGCCACTTCCTCCCCAGAAAACATTCCACAGTAGTCTGCGGTGATGTATGTCCAGTTCAAAGGTCAACTGGTATTCCAGAGCTCAGAGCAACGTAGGACATGCAGCAGCAGGAACTGGATCTCTTGACTGACCTCCCCTCCAGACTTGATTAGTCTCACATACTTTTCTCTTCCTCCAGAAAAGCAGTTTATTGAGGCTGTTTTTTAATAATTTATCATAATGACTGGTTGAACATATCACAACATCACTATTGACATTATCAAGTATTACTCAAGCTAATCGGTGTATGTGATTGTTTAGCTTAAACGTGGTTTATATGTCTTAAATGCGACTTTTGAGGATGCCCTAATTCCACTGCCATACTTTCTGCACACAAAAGTGGAAAAGGGGTTTTAAGTTTGCAGGGCTAAATATCAGTAATAGTAAGTAGTCAGGTCTGTTATCGGTGCATTTACCTACAAGGTGTGTCTGTTACTGAAATTAGTGAATTAATTAGTTATGTATTAGTAGATGTAGTAAATGTATAGGCTAACAATGTACCTATGAATATAAATACTATCAGGACTAGAGATGGTTTAACATTTGTGCTTTAAATACATTTATTCTGCCTTGTAAACAAATGGGAGAGACGAACTGAAACTGAAACGTACTCATTTAATCATGGTTAAGGGGAACCAACAAAAGTGCCTCAGCAGATTCCCCTTTTAAGTTGACAATAGTTGTACAGATTTAAATTACAAAACAACTGCAAACATTACTTAGACCATGTCCTTGTTGTGTTGCTGTTGAATGTGAACAATCAAGACATCACAAAACGTATCGCAGTATTGTAATGATTTAGTATGGAAATGCAAACAAAAATGCAGTAAAGGAGTTTGTAGCTCTTGACATGAGGCTTATTATTAACTGAGGCTTGAGATTGGGGCCACTTTGGCCCCAACAGTGGCTAACTATGCCTAACATATAAAACAGTGTGACTTAATGCACTAGCAGCCACTGCTTTACTACTTTACTATCTGTATCTCTGTTTAGGCAAAAAGTTTTTTGACTCCAGCATTTTTAAACCCCTGGCAAAATGATGCCCTTGTGTAATCATACAGAAATACAGCTATAGTGAGAGGACAATTGATTTCTGACTCTCTCTGTCTGTGATTGTTTGTTGTGTGTTTCGGTGAGGCATAGCACAGTACTTAAGTTTTTGTTAGTCGATATGCGTAAGTAGGAAATGTTTATAAAACCCTTTTGTATGTCATTATAGTGGTTTATGAAGAGCAAATGGAGAATGGTTGGCATGTCGCTGGAGTATCTGCATGTATATAGCAACACATGACCTTGATGAAGTTAATATGTTTTAGACTGAAGTTTGATTTATTTCTTATGAAGCGCAAAACATCAAAAGTCTGACAAAGTTTTAGATAAGGGTATACTACAGGCCCCCCAGGTTGTTCATATGCCCAAATGTCTTTCACCTGTCTCTGTAGTTTGTCTTTGTAGTTTATTTACACTTGTTGCTGCAGTGCTGATGTCTGTGACTGTCAGTCTCAGTCTTAATGATCTATTGAGGACCATCTGGCTTTATTTGTGTGTGTATATGACGAGACGCGCACACAACACTGATGGCCAGCTGGAGCAGACTCATATTGTGTTTACCTTTTGTTTTTGCCCTTGTGGGAAACTTTCTGTAGTGCTGGTTGCAGAGCTGTTGATGCTGTAGACATGTCTTCTCTCAACCCTCTAGCCATCTGTACCGTACCTGCCTGTTTTTATGGTAAATGTCACACCTGAGTTTTTCTAACTTGTGTCATTTAGTCGGTATCCTAAGATTTTGTACTTGACCATAGCAGTGTTAAGGGAAGATTACTTCCCACTGGAAACACAGGATTTGAAGCACTGAATAGAGGTTATTTTTGAATGTGCTTACAACCTTTTGGGGGTAGAAAAAGTAATTTGTTTATGATTAATATCTTGAGCCCCGAGCTTAATCTCTCTGGCCCCAACATATAAATTTTTTACAAAAGACTCCTTGTTGTTGACATGTATTTTTATAACAGCATCAGACACACTTGTACACTTGTAGTATGCACCTTGTAATCAGAAAAACAAAAACTGTTGTACTATATTTCATTCAAATGTGTGTTCATGCCACATTTTATGTTTTTTGATACAAGAACTCATATTGTATGCAAATTGATTCAGTTCTGTGGTGCAATTTGAGGCTGTACTTGGTGTTGGATTGGACAACATTGTTTTGAAAATGTTTTTTGACATTCATTACTTTTTTTACTAATATCCCACATATCATCATGGAATGTGATTCCCTACGAGGAGATATCGCATCAGAAAAATCGGCTGTTCCTGGACAGGTCTTACAATGTTACACTGCTACAGTTGTTGAATCTGTCAGAAAGGTGATAATTTTACTGTATGTTTTTGTTGAGGTCATAGTGAGATCTGGACTTGTAATGGAGTGCATTATATTAAGAGTTGTTTCTAATGTGCTGCTGCTGCTACTACTGATAATAATAATAATAAAGTATGTGAAACTGATGTTAATTTGTTAATATGAAGAGAAAGGGCTTAAACATATAGATGAACATTGTTCTCAGTATCATCATCGTTATCAAATTATGCAATACCAGCCTTACTCTACACAGTTCTGCCAGAAAAGAATGTCTTCATATTAGGGTGGGAAACTATGTTAGTGTTTATCTGTAGTTTGCTTTGAGAGATTATGTACCTTCTATCTTAGTAAAGCGGTTAGCTCTTTCAAAGCATGTAAGACTTAAATCACTGAAGTTATTAAAATTCCTTTGCTGATACTTATGAATCTGTAAGATTTTAGAAATATTGGAATATTTGCTATGAATCAATAGCTACAACGACTAAAGAATATTTATGGCGTAATGAATATCACTCTTTTGTTACAGTTCTGATTGCAAGTTTGTCACGTGGGCAATGAGAGCATGTTATTTAAGTTCATGTTCTGTCAGACTTCCTGATAACTCACCCAAATGTTGTTATTCTAGTTTGGCTAGGTCGTCTATTATGTGTGGCCTTACACTAAACAAAATTGCTCTCTGTCTCCGTCATGTTGGACAAGGACAAGGTTTACGTGTCCTTGTGTCACGTTAAACATCATGAACATCTACTAGCAAATAGTACAAATCCGTGCCAAAGACAGAAAATGTTTAATGACTATAGAGGCATTTTATTTTGAAAGCATATTTGGCTTTTGTAAGCGCAGTTGTGTTTGTACAGGGCACTAATTTGTTTCCCACTAGACCCAGTGGTTTGCTTAACAGTTGCTTTGTAGTATTGTCTGTGCTGCAGAACGGTCACTGTGCTCCTGTTTTATAGTGAGTACTTTTCATGCCTGTTATGTAAATTTATAAAGACATATTTAGTCATATATATATATATATAAATACAACCTCTCTGCTGTGTGAGCATGATAGCTACAGATTACAAGACACAGTCAACACACTCATGTTTACAGAATCAACAGAAACACAGTGGTATACTGAAGTGGCTAGCGCTTACCACAGTTAAGAAAATCTAACTAAAACTTTGTTTGCACTGCTTTTTATGCCTGTTTTACAGATGGTCTCATCCAAACCCAGTGTTGACAGGTTATGTTTTTTGAAAACTGATTGAAAGCATCTTCTAGTTATAGGTCCGTCATGATGTATTTATTTAGGTTTTCTTTGGTGCGATGATCGTGTTGCACAGTCATGTGGGGTCATTTCCTATAATTTGTTTTCCTCATAAACGCACCACCTGGATGATTTGGGAGATAGGGAAACTAGTAAGTAAGAGAGTCAAAAATGGGTTTTCTTTCTCAAGTTAAAAAAAAATTATTTGTATATTGTGCATCTTTCATAGGTCTAATGTGGTTGAATTACCTGGCTTGTAACCAGCCAAATCTGTGCTTTGTACATGGTTTAAATGGTTTTCTGTATGACAGGAATGGCCATTTAGACTATGATAGGTTAATCTTAAATTGAATTAAATATTGTATGAAGTCCAGTGATCAGGCGATTAATAGAGTGTGTGATTGAGAGAATTGACAGTTGCAGTCCTACATTTCTTTACTCTCATTGTAGAGCCAATTCAGCAAAGCTTTGGAAGTGTTTTTTTAACAATCTTAGCAAAACTAGCTGTGTAATTATTGTGCCCGTTTGTGCCTCGAGCCTGGACAGTTTGTGCTTATTTATTTTGGTTGTCATTTTTCGCTTCCAGCAAAACTTACCATCTGTGGCACACTGATACAACTTCTTTTCATGTGTTGTCATTCAACATATTGGTCAGTTAGTCAGATTCTCCACTGTGTTTTAGTGCCTCAGGGAGGCCAAGGCATCGGTCATGTGGTGTACAAACAGTTTCCTTCTTCTGAGAAAGTGACTCATCAAGATGGAGATTAGTCACAGATCTGTACAGCGGTGTGTGTTTATCTTTAAGGGCCTGTTGTGGGGGTGTATTTCATTGTGTGAGACTGGAAGAACAACCTCTTTTTATTAGAGGCTTGAATAAACAACTGTATGCTTTTTTCCAAAACATTCTTGATTCCCGGACTTTTTTCAGTCCAATATTTCTAGATCATTCTTTGTATCTTAAAAGTGACGTCCCTGTCTGCCTGGGAGAGGATATTATGCAGGACTGAGGGCTGCTGCATAGTGGAACACACTACTCCCTCATCTGCTATATTACGCTCATCTACTTTCCACCTCTGTCCGCCCACATCCCTAAACACTCCCAGGTCCTGTGACAGTGGGAATACAAAGATCCACTTAAAAGCTAAATATAAACAAGCTCTGATCTCTTCTGAATATAGTGACTTTTGACTGAATTATTATTAATAGATTATATCCACTTTCAACAGCATACAGTATTATTGGGGCATTTTTTAGCTTTCTCTGCATGTGTAAAAGCTATGTAGAAACGACAACATGGAAATTAAATTTGTTTTCTCCCTCAATATTCAAGATTCTTTATTTGTCACATGCATAGTTATACAAGTACAACACGCAGTGAAATGCACCCTGAACCGCTTCTTTTGACTGTGCAAAAAGCACAAGTTAAAGATAAAAATACAATTATATGCAATTTAAGTAGGTAGAGCATATGTACAATGTGCAAAATGTAATGTTATGCTAAAGTGCATTGTGCCATGATAGCGCAACAATGTAATGTTACAGTAATATAACAGTAATGTGAACAGTAATGTAGCAGCATGTAATGACGTGACAGTAATATGATGATGTGCTGTAACAGGAACCTTCTGCCTGATTGCAGAAGTTGAAACTTTTAAAACCTTAAATATGCGAGCTGCTCTGGTCTTACATCTCCTGGTGTAAATGTCCTGTAGGGAAGGGAGAGCAGACCTGCAGCAGCGTTCTGCCGCACGGATCACTCTCTGAAGGGCTTTTCGGTCCTGAACACAGCTATTCCCATACCAGGATGGAATGTTGTTGTGTGAGGATGCTCTCCACAGCGCCTGAATAGAAAACCCTTTACTTATAAGTGTTAATTTCTCAATCTAGGACCCTGTAACACATACAGATGGTTGACAAATTAAAGGAAAAACCCTGAATGCTGTACACCTGCAGTGAGGGGATCCAGTGACTCTATTACGCTGTGGGGGGGCATTGTGCTGACATGGTTTGAGTCCTCTTAGAGGGAAGGGTCATTGTAAATCAATACAAAGTTGTTCTGAGTGATCGCCATTATCCTATAGGGCATGTGAGACTTGTAGGCACACTATGGCCATACTTGCAAACAATATTCTGATTACTAATATTCTGATAGTGGGGTGGGGGTGTTGTCTAACGTGTTGGTCCAAAATCACCCATACTTTCATACTAATCAAACCATTTAGTGAATCCTCATGCCCTATGCATGTGGCCATTGTCATCCTTAATGTCACGTGTCTGTAGTTATTCATACTACCAGTGTACTGTTTTGATGATGAAACTGATGTTTTAAATTAAAATGTGCACCAAGGTAAGGTGAGGATCCTTGATTCCTTGCTAGAAAAAGCAACCGAGGTGGAGCTGAGAACTCAGTCAGGCTTAGTTTATTATCACACTTACAGAGAGTGGAATGCTTGAAAATAATTAGTTTATTCGGTAGCAGGTGCTCCGAACCATCCGACCATCATAGAAAGGGACGAGACCAATTAATTTAAATATGAGCATTACATGTGGTGGTGGACTCACCTGGAAGGCATTTATGTACTCATACTCATGGTTGAAAGAATGAATAAGTGGAGCTTGCTTACTTTCTCACCTCTGCATTTGGTGTGTGAAGCAGTGGTTTCTGAAACTTACAGAAATTGTCAGATCCTGTGTCTGTGCAA
Organism: Sandelia bainsii; assembly: GCA_032362345.1. Lineage (NCBI taxonomy): Eukaryota > Metazoa > Chordata > Actinopteri > Anabantiformes > Anabantidae > Sandelia > Sandelia bainsii. The sequence goes on from JAUMHL010000029.1 coordinate 11,631,285, forward strand.
ATCCAATTGCCACTGAATAGTACCTTTGGGATGTCAGATACTGTGTGTCCTAAATTTGAGATTGGAAAGGTATGAGGCTACAAATGGTTTACTTGAGCACAAAGGCAAGTGATACAGTAGGTCCTCTTATAACAAGAAACATCAGATTTCCGGGGGAACTGTATAGAATTTGGGGGGCATAGGGAAACGCTATTAGTATGTGAGAGAATCCACCGGACAGATGATATGTCTCCAACAGGCAGGTTGCCTTAAATTAAACCACCTTTCTTTTGTGGATTTGTTTTAATTTCTAACATATCAATAAGGCAAGACATGGTCTCTTTGAGGAGATGATTTACATGAGCTTTTACTAATATTCAAACTTCAGACTGTTCACTAGACAGTGATGTATGATGTAGCTCTGATGTATGAGAAGAACCATAGTAAAACAGTGGTTAGTGACTGAATGTAATGTGGTTAGTGACCAGCTACTACCTTTTGTAGTGCAACTACAGTAAATGAGATGTCAGAGGTCTACTTAACTATGCAATGGTTAATTATTCATGAATTTGTTGTTCATAACATTCACTGAAATATTAAGACTGTTAACGCATGCTAAAAACAGTGTGCGCTTTTTTCTCTCCAGAGAGTCTGGTGAGGAGTGCAATGGGATCAGCGGTGCTCTGTCAGTGGAGTCTGTGCCGGGGCCAAGACTAAATTGGTGTCCTGCCAACACCACTACCCCTGCCCCTGCTGCAGCTCCCGCTCCGGGGCCCGATTCCACACCCAACCTTATTAGAATGGGAGACGGCCTGGATACAGCACAGATGTCGGGCAGCAGCAGCAGTAGTAGCCAGGGGCAGGCCCAGCCAACGGGCAACCCCCCACCCCCAGAGTATATCAACCCCAGCAGGCCAAGGCGCCAGACCAATCAGCTTCAGTTCCTACTCAAGGTGGTGGTGAAGGCCCTGTGGAAGCATCAGTTTGCCTGGCCCTTTCATGCACCAGTGGATGCAGTCAAACTTAACCTGCCTGTGAGTACTTTGCTCTTTGTTTATGTCACAAACTTCAAACCACAGAAGGCATCACATACAAATTGCTACCAGGTTCTCTGCGTTTACACATTTTATATTCATTACCTTTTGCCAACCAGTTAGCTCAACCTGTCCTCTCCTGTTTCTGTACATACAGGATTATTTAATATATGCATACACTTTTTGTCCTCTGCCACATCAATTGGGTATATTTTTATATAGCTCAGTATCACAAATTAGACACAGTCTGCATAGCATACAACACCCTCTAGCCTTAGACTTTTGATTCAAATAGCAACATGCAATGATTATCTAAAGGGGAAAAAATAGGGAATATCTGGTTTGAACAAGAAAAGAAAAAAGAATACCATAAAATCTTACAAACATCTTCATATTTGGATTGTTTTGAACAGATGTACAGATGGTGTCGATTGATAAATGATGTTTGAATTCCATTTAGTTTTTTTACTTGAGTTAATTATAAAACTGATGACAAGAGAGATACATAGTTTTTTCTTTCTATTTTTCTCATTGCTGACATATTCTTGTGCAACCTTTTCAGGACTACTACACAATAATTAAAACTCCTATGGACATGGGAACAATCAAGAAAAGGCTTGAGAACAGTTACTACTGGAATGCCCAAGAATGTATCCAAGACTTCAACACAATGTTTACCAACTGCTACATATACAACAAGGTAACATGGTTGTACAAAAGAGCCATTGTCATTATGCCAATGATTCTCCCCTTCATTTTTGCTAAACATGTTTGTCTCCCCCTGCAGCCTGGAGATGACATAGTCTTAATGGCTGAAGCTCTAGAGAAGGCTTTCCTTCAGAAGGTTGCAGAAATGCCTGAGGAAGAAACTGAGATTGTTGTCATGACAGGAAAGGGACGTGGCCGGGGCCGGAGAGATGGAGGTATGTCATCTTTTTTTTGTCAGCGTATGTTTTTGGAGTTGGCCTCTGTGAGTCAGAATATTTAATGTCCTGTTCTCTTGTTAAGGTCTGAACTTGAAACCAGGGGCCATTATTGATCCGTCATCCACGACTCCTCAAACACGTGGTCTATCAAACCTCTCAGCAGCATCGCAGACCAGAGGACCAGTGCAGGGCCCACCTTCACTACCTCCCCAGCCTTTGATGCAGGCACTGCCGTCCCATATGCCCCCAATGTTACCCAACCACGCGCCACAGCTCGGAGCTCCATACCCCCTGGGTCAATCAGACTGTCCTCCTCAAGTTCCCATCATGACTTCTGTGCCTACCCTTGCTCAAACCTCTCTTCCCCCAGCATTGATTCAAAGCACTGCCCCCATGCTGCAGAACCCTATTACCATGACCAAAGTGAGTGTGAAATACAAAAAATATGTTTAGGCAAGCACATTTTTGACCATGTATAGAGATGGTTAGACAGCTGTGTAAATTTTGGAATCTCACTTTAATTCCCATATCCTTGTCCTTTTGTTCCCTGCTTTCTTTATGTTACCTGCTATCTAGCAAAGAAAAAGCCAGAAAAGGAAAGCAGACACTACAACGCCTACAGCCAATGACCAATTAAGTGAGTCTTCGCCAGCAGAGTCCAAATCTGGGAAGACACTACCCAGACGAGAAAGTACCAGACCTACAAAACTCATGAAGAAGGATGCCCCAGACTCTCAGCATCACATAGGGATGGGAATGGAACTGGGTGGACCAAGTGGAGGTCATAGCCCTAAACCACAGGATCAAATGGGATATTGTGGTAGCCTGGTTAGGGAAATGCTGTCCAAGAAGCATGCTGCTTACGCCTGGCCATTCTACAAACCTGTTGATGTGGATGCACTGGGACTACATGATTATCATGACATCATCAAACACCCCATGGACCTCAGCACCATTAAGGTGGGTCATATATGTCAGTAATTAATGCTGCCATAACATATTAACGAGAAGACTTGTGGCATGGCAAGTAATTAATATCTTTGATGTGTTTAATAGGCCAAGCTGGAGAACAAGCAATACCGGGATCCCCAGGAGTTTGCTGCTGACGTACGATTAATGTTTTCCAACTGCTACAAGTATAATCCACCAGACCATGAGGTGGTAGCTATGGCACGCAAATTACAGGTAAATATACTGTAACATACAAACAATGTTAGTTTGGTAAAATTGCAAAATGGCAGAACTTCACATGCACAGTACATTATTGATCTTAAAACATCAACTTTAAGAGATGATTGACCTATTGTACTGTTAATTTATAACAAAATGTTTAAGAAAATACTGTTATCTTTTCTATTTGAACACAAATACTGTTATCAGGATTCTGCCTTAGTGCTCATTCTGTTATCTAACTGAATTTACATTAAAAGAGTTCAGGTTTTTGATTATAAATCTGGAGGGGATGTAACACAAATGATTGTTTTGCAGTTTTTAAAATTGTTTGTTCAGTTAAAGATATTTTATATGTACTGCAAGGAGCAATTTCAGGCAGCAAATCTTCAAACTCAGCACACATGGACAACTTATCTACATACATAAACATAAAAAAATACAGACATTAGAAGCACTTAAAACACTGAGTTCAGATACACCAGTGGGCAGTCCCTCATTGGCTGACAAAGTCACCACAGAAGCACATAATTTGTTTAAAAATTGTGAGTTTATTCCTACAAACAAACACATTTGATTTTTTTTAAAGCTATTTGTTTTGTTTTATTTTATAGGATGTCTTTGAGATGCGCTTTGCCAAGATGCCAGACGAACCCGAGACCAAGCCTTTGGTTTCTGCCCCAGCCCCTACACTTCACCATCCTGCCCCTGTTAAACCACAGCCTCCTTTAGCCCACATCGCCTCGTCTTCAGACAGCTCCAGTGACTCGTCCTCTGAATCTGAGTCTTCCACAGATGACTCTGAAGAGGAGAGGGCCCAGAGGTTGGCAGAGCTCCAGGAACAGGTCAGTGACCAGACTTGACTCTTGAGTGGCAGCAGATTTGTTGTCCAGCCCTTGTTAGCATTTGTTGAAAACTTGCTTCTTCTCTTGATACAGTTGAAGGCTGTCCACGAGCAGCTGGCTGCCTTGTCCCAACCACAAGCCAGCAAACCAAAGAGAAAAGAGAAGGAAAAGAAAGAGAAGAAAAAAGATAAACATAAGAAGAAAGGCAACATGCCTGGCCTTGTAGATGAAATGCAGGATGCAACACCTGTTTCACAGCATTCTAAAAAGACCAAGACCAGTAACAACAACAAAGAGGCTGTTCCCAAGAAGAAATCCAGGTGGGTATTAAATGTTTTCAATGTCAGGCTGTCATTAAGAACCATCATTGATTTTGCACAATTCAGTATTATCCTTGCTCAATTTAGTATCCATCTTCTTATGTTGCATTTTTACTCTGTTAATTGTGACTGTGGGTGAGAGGAGACGTGGATATTTTTTTTGTAAATGAGTAAGACCTGGAAAAGACTTACTGGTATTTTTGAGTTGACATACTTGCACATATATGCACAGAGAGCTAATTTGAGTCTCATAATACAGCATATTCTATGATTGTTAGGTAATCTTGAGTATGTCTTCTTTGCTTTAACTGTTTAAATTAGTTTGTTTTTAGTTGGGATTCTAACTCTCAGCTGGGTTTCTAAAAATATACTGTATAAATAATGGCTGGGCAGTGTTGAGCATTAGTAAATTACATGTTTGTGTTTTGCTTCTGTAGTAAAAAGGAGGGGATGAAGAACAATCATCCCTCCAACCTGCAGCCAGTTCCTACCTTGGAAGAGGATACGGGGGCTGCTGGGTCATCAGCTACAGGGGAGAAGTGTAAGCCTATGACGTATGAGGAGAAGAGGCAGCTAAGTTTGGACATCAACAAGCTGCCCGGTGACAAGCTTGGCCGTGTAGTGCATATCATCCAGTCCAGAGAGCCCTCTCTGAAGAACTCAAACCCTGATGAAATTGAGATTGACTTTGAGACACTTAAGCCATCCACTCTGCGTGAGCTGGAGCGATATGTGTCTTCCTGTCTTCGCAAGAAGAAAAAGGTTCCAGGTAAGCAACTGTACCGGTAAGGGGAACTGGTGCATGAAAGGACCATGGGAACTTTCTCTAAAAGTGCAGAAGTAGTGCAGAATTACTACAAGTAAGTAATTCCACATTTAGTGCTTTATTCTGGGAACGCATGAACACATAGTTGTTGTTTTGCAGTTGAGAAGACTGTGGAGTCCTTGGCTACTTCCAAAAAGACTGGATCTTCTTCAGAGAGCAGTGGCTCTAGCTCAGACAGTGAAGCAGAGGGACCAGGTAAATTACCACTAAAATAAATGCTTTTCATCAAAATCACCAGCTACAGTATGCTCCTAATGCGCCTTTCTCTTTTTTTTCAGGAATGATAAAACAGCAGAAGAAAAGGGGCCAGTCTGTTAAGGAGGGGAAGAAGATGCATCCTCACATTCAGAGCAGCCAAGCTCAGACTGGGCTTCATTCCCAGCCTGCAGTCCTTCATTCCAGCAGTCAGATGAAGCAGCACCTTCAGCCATCTCCTGCAGGTTTCATGGCTCCCCCTGTAGCTGCTCTGGAGTCTTCACAGTTACTGGAGACTAGCTTTGAGTCCCTGCCTCCATTCGGCCAGCCCCTCTTGCATCTGTCCCACCACACAGGCAACCCCTCCTCATCTCCACCTCCACACCTCAGTGCTCAGTCTGCTGGGCCAGTGTCCCCTGAGACTCACCCCTTCCTCAACCAGCATCCCGTCCTACCATCTCCAGGTAAGATTGCATGCAGGCTGCTGCACTTTTGTCCACTAATGACTACTTTGTCTTTTGTTGTTTTTACAGGTGTAATTGCAGTGCCATTAACAATAATGCTTCTTAATAACTCAGCTGGTACCAGTGCAAAATTGGGACTTCCTTTGTCAGCATGTGGTACACTTTGATTTTCATTTAACCTACAATTTATCTGCCTTCTAAAGTGAAGGGAACGTTTATTACACATATCATTTATCATGTAGTAAAACTGCCACTGCATTTTAATTTTTGTTATTTTATTTATCTTTGCCTTTTTTACCTTTTTTTTTCAGTTGAGAGAAATATGTACAAATTCACTAATGCCTCCTTCTGTTACCATGCTACCATTGGCTTGTACCCATTGCCAGATGAGACAGTATGTTTCAGCAGGTGGCATTTTCCTTAAACTGCAGTTTCTACCAATTCCCAAAAAGTAACCTACAAATTTTGGAAACTGAACTCCTGTTTGTTTGTTTTTTTAGAATGAACCTTTCAAGGATCAAGGAATATTTTTTTTATGTCTTTTGTATTGTCTTCCTTTCTTACAATTGTGCAACTTTAGCCTTGCACAGTTCTATGCCTCAGCAGCCTTCTCGACCCAGTCACAAGGCAGCGCCTCTTCATCCCAAACTCCCACAGCAGCAACCAGCACCTCCTCAGCCGCAGCCAACACTGCTGCAGCAACAGCAGCAGCAGCAGCAGCAACAACAACAACAACCACAACAACAACAACAACAACAACAGCAACAGCAGCTCCAGTCCCAATCAGCAGCACCGCTACAACACCAGCTTCCCTCTCAGATCCTCCACCCTCCTCAGCCTCTGCACCAACGGCCCATGTCGCCCCCAACGCTCACACCCCAGGGTTTGCTGTCTTCCCAGCCACCTCAGATGCTGTTGGAGGATGATGAAGAGCCAGGGTCTACAACACCTTTGAACCAAGTACAGTTATACTTACAGCAGTTCCAGCAAGCCCGTCAGCCCCAGCAGTCCATGCAGTCGCTCCAAACGCAGGCCCGTCAGCAGCAGCAGCAGCAACAACCACCAGGACAAGTTTCTCTCCTCCAGGCTGTCCAGGCACAATCTCAACTCTCGTCTCAGACAATACTGCCTCCTCCCCAGCTCTCCGTTCAGTCCCAGCCTCAGCCATCACATCAGGCCCCACCCCAACAAATGCCTCTCCACCAAGCCCGTCACATGCAGCACACTCAGCAGCAACAACAGGAGCAGCAGGCTCAGCAACACACACAACAACAGCAGCTGAACTACCAGCAGGCTCCTGGACTAGGTGGTCAGAGCCAAGGATCACAACACAAAGTATCCATGCCCACCAACAAAGCACAGCAGATCATCCAACAGCAGCAAGAGCAGCCCTCACCTCGCCCCGCCAAGGTGGACCCTTACCACACAGGTGAGTCTGACAGGATGAGAGAAAAATGTGTTGTGTAACCTCTTATAGCAGCAGAAACTGTTGCTCTACAAATTAATGTATCTTGACTGCAGCTTTAATTCCCTTCCCTTATATTGACAGGTCACATGAGGGATAACCCGTCCCCTCTCATGATGCATTCCCCACAACTTCCCCAGTACCCACCTGTGTCTCAGCAGTCTCCACCTCACAACATGCAACCCAAAAAGGTGAGGCATGTCAACTGGTTGCACACCATATTTTTGGGACATATAGTACAGGGGGTGTCAGTAGCTCCGTTGGTAGAGCAGTTGTCTACAAACCACAGGGTCAGTGGTTTGATTGCTGGTTCCTCCTGGCTACATGTCAGGTGTCCTTGGAGAAGGCATGGAAAATTATTATTGTTTTTATTATTACAGGACTAATGTTGTGTCTCTGTTCTCTTGTCATGCAGCAGAGGGCGCCAGGGAGCCAAAGTGGGCTAAAAGAAGAGAAACTTCCTCCATCACCAGTGATGAGAGGAGAGCCGTTTAACCCTGCAGTGAGACCAGAACATCACAAACACACTGATAACAAGCCTTCTCAACCAGGTCACAGCCAGCAGAGTGAGTACCAAGAATTAATATTTCTCTTCTGCCTGTCTGCAATTAAATATTTATGAATATGCACAAGATACTGACGCCATGCTTGTGTGTGTGTGTGTGTGTGTGTGTGTGTGGTGTTGAGCAGATGTGAAGTCTACGGACAGCTCACGACCTGTCATTCGTTCCTCTGAGCCCAGTGGTCTACCCTCCTCTCTGCAAGACAAGGATAAGTTCAAGCAGGAGTCCAAGACGCCCATTGCCAACAAAAAGGTACAGGTGGGTGTAAGTCACATATTAAAATCATCTTATGCTGCTCTTCTTTGTGTTTGAACATCCTGCATTCTGAATCTACATCAAGATTTTTGGTTTGATCATTGTTGATAATTCATGTCCTTCCCATGTGGTTGTGTCTTTTCTCAGGATGTGAAACTAAAGAATATTCGCTCATGGGCCAGCCTGGCTCAAAAGTCCACATCTATGCCCTCATCTGCAGTAAAGTCATCGAGCGACAGTTTTGAGCAGTTCCGTCGTGCTGCCCGCGAGAAAGAGGAGAGGGAAAAAGCTCTGAAGGCCCAAGCTGAGCAGGCAGAAAAAGATCGGCTGCGCAGAGAGCAGGACAAACTACGGTATGGTTGTCAGGAAGACAAAATATAAAAGAAGAAGAAATCTGCAATGTTTAAACACATCTATGTAGACCTTTATGCTTGTTGCATAACTCAAAAACGATCTGTTTTTTTTCTGGCTTTAAAGTTTTGTTCAGCCATTTCTCCTCTGAAACATACACATATATCTGTTACTCAGCTGTGAACCCCCCACAGCTATGTGAAAAGTATGTGTACCTGGTGTGAATCATTATCCTGAATGTTTTCCAGAGGTCGGGATGAAGAGGATGTCATGGAGCCAAGCAGAAGAGTGCATGAGGAGCCGCGCAAGCGTCTGGAGCCGCACATCCAAGCTCCTTCACAACAACAACAACAACAACAACAACAACAGCAGCAGCAACCAGAGCCCCAGCCGGCCGCCATTCAGCAGCCTCCGCAACCCCCTACGCCGCCTCAGTCCACCGCACAGAACCCACTAGACCAACAGAGGGAGCTGGCACGCCGTCGAGAGCAAGAGAGGAGGAGGCGAGAAGCGGTGAGATGATTGTCTCTAGTAGTGTTTACTTTTATTGATATTAAGAAAAGGAATTGGGAAAGATACATAAATGTGTGGCTTTATTGTATGTAGCAATAATAATTGTATTTACATTTGTTATTGTACGAGCAGAAGTGATTAGTTTCTCTTTTCTCTCGCCAGATGGCAGCAACCATTGACATGAATTTCCAAAGTGACTTAATGGCTATCTTTGAGGAGAACCTGTTTTGAGGAGCGGAGCAACTGAAACGTAACTGCAAAAATAAAAGAAAAACTGAAAAAAAAATTGGATGATGGACACTTCATCTAAAGTGAGATTTGGCGACCACGCACCACAGAGGGACTGTATGGATGTGTGGCGGCCACACAGAGACTGAGAACAAAGGCTGTACAGGCGGTCACAGCTCACTTTGCCCTTGTGGACTGAACACGCAACACATGATGATAGTTTAATGTCTTTGGATACAGTTTCCTGGGAATTTGGCATCATCTGCCTGATATCTCATAACAGGAGAGAAAGGACCACTGATGGCAGTTGCCTTTTTCACACTTGTTTCTTACTGTGTGTGTGTGTGGGCGCAACAATAACGGCAAGAGTAAAGAGATCCCATTAACTATGAAAATGCTCTGATAATGAACTGACAGACTGTGCGTGAGTTTTCAAACTGCCAGATGTCTGCGGTGGTGAAGAGGACTGGTCTTTTATGTTCTGTTTTGTTTTGTTGTAAGTGAACACATGTAATGATTGGGAGGGGGGGCAACTTACATACTGTAAATCATGTATATTTCTCAGCAGAGAAGGTACAGTTTGCCTTACACCTCTTTCCTAAACAGACCATTATGTTCTGTGGCCTGCACACATGGACAAACAATAACATTTGCAACCAGTAGTAGGAGCAGCGCAGACCTTTTTTCATCATCTAGTACCTACTGTAAAGAAGTATTTTCTTATACTACAATAACTGTTTATTTTGAATCTTTCCCTTTTTTTTCCTCTTTAGGTCTTTGAAAACCAACACACTCCACCACAACCTATGTCTATGCCAAACAACCCATTATCTTTTATGCTAAATTACTTGTCCTAAAACATGGTAGGTAGCTAGTGGAAAAAAACCCTGAATATATGCATTATCATAGTTCAAGCAAGTATTTATCAAAGACAGATTCAGTTAAAGTTGTCATTCTGCCTCGTATTTTTCTCTTAGCAGAAGAAGGGAAAGGTCCAGTCGTTTCCGAGCTTTAGTTGGAAAATCATTTCACTACAAGTGTCGCACCATTATTTGTATTATACTTTTAGATATAATGTTGGAAATGTTCATTTTATCGGCCTCATCACAACAGTCACACTACCGGATCAGTGAAAACGACAAGATGAGGAGCCCTTTGCTGGTCCATTTGTGTGCACTCTAATCTTACCAAAAGGTTTTTGATCAAATGTCAACATTCAGAGTGTTCAAGGCAGGAAGGGGACAATCAGGGGAATAAGACAAACACTTAACACCTTTATGTAGCTGTTACTTGAATCAGGTTAGTAAAAATAGTTAAAGGGACAGGATGGAGCTCCCGGTTAGTTTTTGCATCAAGTAGTCTTCTAATTCACCGAGTGCACACTGTTGACAATACAAAATAAAAAGACAAACAATTACAAAAGTAAACAAACGGAAAACATTGAAAAAACTGTTTTGATTTGTATCTTTGTTCTTGTTCAAATTGTGGATGTGAGTTATAATTCTGTTCTGGGAGACAATGTTTGGACTAGGGATGAGTTGAAATCTGAATGCGTCTCATCCTCTCCGCTTGTCTCTTATGGTGTTTTTCTCCAGTGCCTGTATTGTATTGCAATTCTCGTTGGCTTATATTACACTTGGAGGGGGGTTTAGAAAGTCAGGAATGGGTGGTGTAATATTGAAAGGGGAGGGAGATTTTTTTTGAAAGAGTTTGTGTAAAAAATAAAATAAAAATAAGGAACAGACAGCATTTTATATTTTACCCGTTGTCAATATTCGGGTTTTAAATTTAGTTTTAGCTGGACTTCTATGAGTGTAAACACCTCACAACTACTTTCTCATTTTGTTCAGTCAGCAGATTTTAGGTAGAAATGTTTCAGCATCGCCACACTAGCATTTGAGTCTGGTCTGTGAGTGTGATTGTGTACATTTGGATGGCTGTGTGACTGTGTTTTGTTTAGTTCAATTTTTTTTGTTAGTGTGTGGTGCAGGGAAGCATGTTCCCTGATGTAGATAAGCGTTCTATTGATGAGGAGAAGAAACAGATAAACAGTCCTTCAGGAGAACCTGTATCTGTAGTTTTCACCTTTTTCATTTCTATGAAGTCCACCATATATGAATATATAATTTTTATTACTAGACTGGTTATGAAAAGGTTAAAAAAAAAGACCTTCATTCCTTTTTAGCCTTTTTTTTCACAGTAACTGTTGGACATAATGTGCCATGAATTCAACACAGAATGTGCTGACCCCCAGCTCAGCCCAGAGTTTGCTTTATTCAGGTATTTTATTTTGTGTTACGTTTGTTCTGATTTGGGGGTTTTGTTCAGACATTTTCCTCGATTATCATTTGGTATGTGAGTGGTCTATCGAGGTCTCTAAGTCTGTTATGATCATTGAATAAACTCATCTCTTTTATAGAAAATAAGAAATAAATGAAATTCAGTCTCCTCTGTCTTTATGTGAAATACCTGTTGGATGCAGCTTACTCATTCTCATCTAGCAGAGTCATCGTCATGCATATGCAGCCAACCTGTACCAGGAAGGAAGAGTAATAACAGCAGCTGTAGCTCAGTTCAGAAACACAGCTGAAAAGGGTAATAACTGCTAATAGTTTTTTGTGTTTCACTATACTGCTCATGTTTAATCGTGGAACAAAACAGTGTTAAACTAACCTTTGGTGGAAATTAGATACTCAAAAATACAATTCAGCTTTTGGTTTTAAAGTATATGTTTTTAGAATATTAGTAAGTTAGTTTAAATGTGTTATTATATATTCATTATCAAAGGCATTGCTGATACATTACTAATCATCCTCTTTCCTCTGTGTGTTGGAGGACATACACTAAACTGCTCATTCACCACTATTCAGCAGAAAATATGCTTTAGTTACATCTTATAGGTTTATAGGATATTAGAAATAAAACAACAGCTATAAAAAGAAACGTTTTGTTTGCACAGGTCTGCATCTGCAGTTCTAAGCTGCTGCTTTTATTTGTTAAGACCCTGGCTGCAGTTCCTGGTACTCTGCATTTGATGTTGACAGGTCCTAGTTTTGTGTATTTTACATCTATAACATCTATGAGTGTCCTTGTTTACTTATAGCAAGATTAATGGATTGGTTTTATTTACAGCAGGACAAAGACAAAGTAATACATTTGACACTCCACTGAGCTGATAAACCATTATTAACCTACAAAATGCATGTTAGAAATTGCTAATTTTGTTGTATCTGTTGTTATTAGTGTCAAAGTGCACAACTTATTTGAATTTGATTATTAACTAAAGTTTATCAATCAGAAACAAAAAAGAGACACAGTAATGTCTTTTCTTTAGTGGTTACAGCTAAAAGACTACTACTTTGTATTGTTGTATTAAATTTAAAGATTTTTTTGTCCACTACTTGTACACTATATTAGAGACAGTGCCTCCTCTTCGGCTTGTTTTATTTTGGAGCTATTAGCTGGAAGATTTAGTTAGTCTGAGAGTTAGTCCGTGTGGATCCAGACTCTACTCGATCCTCGCTCGCCCCGGAAGTTGTTCCAGTCCTCCATCTTGAAGAAGAACCTCCCAAAACCTCTTATTTCGCTTACACACATATGAAACACTCGTATACGTATATATGAAATCTCAGTATATGCGGAAAGTATTTCACTGTAACTGGAAGGTTGTCGGCTGTCAATCAAATCAGGACGTTTAGTCACGCCCTGTAAAGGGGAAGGACGTTTATTGTGAAAAGTAAGAGTGGAAGTGGTGAGAGAAAGGAACACGTTCGTGGTTTTTATCTTCTAGTTTATCTTCATTTCGATTTGATTGACAGCTGACAACTTTCCTGTAATAGCCTACTGAAATACTTTCCGGATATACTGACGTTTCATGCGTTTGCGAGCATTGCACAAGTACAGGTTCTAGTGTTTCATATGCATGTATGCAAGTACACTATGTCTCACATGCATGTGTGCGAGTATTTATTTCTAAAAGGCTGCTTTTCTATGGGGCCTGTCAACAAATCAGATTTTTAATGTTATTATTTAATCCAGTTATTATTAATAATGGTGTTTATGTTCTGGTTATTTATAATAATCGCAGTAACTGGGAGATGTGTATATGGATTATTGAAATGTAGAGTTGCAGTTCCTGACTTTGTGAACCCTCATTCTAAAAATTACAGCGCCAGGACGTGTGACACTTCCGACTAATACTTTAACATCGAAAGACGGTCAGGTGGCGCTCCTCCCATGTTACTGGGAGTCACTGTTTAAGTTTTTATTTTATTTTATTAACACCTCAAATGTGGCTGCGAATTGGAGCGGAGTTTCTCTTTTTAAAGTACAAAACAGTAAAAGTTGTCTGTGCGCATTCCCGACATTTCGGGCTGTAGGTGGGGGCAGCAGCTCTACCTATCCGTCGGGTCCAGGTGATTTGAGCGACAACACTCAGAGAGACCGCATGGACGCACTGAAGTGAGAACGGGTCGACGACTTTCAGTCTAATAAAGTGGCAGCTAGGATCCACAGGTTCGTGTTGGATCTGAGTTCATGGGAAAGACTCCAAAAGCGGCGGTAGGTTTTAAGAATTTAAATGTTCCTTCTGTGGAGGACAAAGTGAAAAATCTCGTTGCATTTCACTGTGACACACGAGAGACATCCAGGATCACTTCCCAATATTTGCAAGTCTAAACTTCGTATCAGCAAAATTGCCTTATACTCTGACGGTTATGTGGCTTATTTATGAATGTTGTTGATTGATTTGATTTGATTTGTTTCTGTCGGGGTTTTTTTTTTCTTTCTGAATATTAATAGGTCTGATATATATTTGTAGGTTATTGTTTTGGATGTTCTACTGCTTGTTGGTCAGAATGAGCAATTAAAAAAAACTTTAAAATCTGATCTTTGACACTTTGTGAAGGACATTTTGTTGAAAATAACATTTTAAAGGAACACAAGTAAAGTTACCTACCAAATCGTCACTAGCACAATGATAGTCTGTACAGTAACTGAATTCTTTGAAACCACTGAGGCTTATCTGTACAGTGATCACACGGTCACAATTTAAAACAGTTTCAGTACAGCTAAAATGAGCCAGAAGTCTTTGCACAGTGAGACATGTTTTGTGATTTATTTATTTTTTTGCATCAGTTTTGCACAATGGATGTTAAATGACACAATCAAGATGGGATTAAAGTGACTTTCAGCTTCGTGTCAAGGGGTTTAACAAAAGTATTCAAGTAATCGTTTAGCAATAAAACCTATCTGTATACACACTTCCCCACTTTCAGCGGCTCATAGGACAATGGACACTTGATGACGAGCAGTTTCATGGTCAGGTGTGCCCTGTTCACACATTCCATGACAAATCAAGAAGATAAAAGGTCTGGAGCTGGGTCTGATTGTGGAATTTACACTCAACATGAGGTCTCAACAAGAGGTGTCTATGCAAGTGAAGGAGGCCACCATTAGGCTGAAGAAAAAACCCCACAATAAACCTATGAGTGAGCAACAGTTTTGAACTTTCTTAAAAAGGCCGTTTTAATTAGCAGCCTGGAAGATGACAGAAGACAACTAAAGTGGATTCTGTCCTTGGTGAAGAAGAAACCTTTGATATCTAGTCAAGTTAAGAACACTCTTGAGGAGGTAGTTGAGTCATCGTCAAGGCCAGATTAGCCTTTGCCAGAAAACACCTAAAAAAAGCCCGACCAGTTCTGGAATAAGATTCTTTGGACTGATGAAACCAAGATTAACTTGTACCAGAATGATGGGAAGATAAAGATACAGAGAAGGGGTAAAACAGCTTGTGATCCAGAACATACCACATCATCTGTCAAATGTGGAGGATTGTGATATCATGGACATGTATGGCTTCCACTGGAACCAGGTTACTGGTGCTTACTGATGACGTGACTGCTGAAGCAGGATGAATTCTGAAGTGTGTGGGCTATACAGTAATCTCTGCTCAGATTAAGTTAAATGTTGTAAAACACTCCTTCGTACTACAGATGGATAATGACCCAAAACATACAGCAAAAGCTACCCAAGAGGTTCACAAGGCAAAGAAATGAGTCAGTCACCAAGCTTTTCACTTACTGAAGACAAGAGTGAAGGCAGAAAGATCCACAGATAAGCAGCAGCTGGAGGCAGCTGCAGCGGCCTGGCAAAGCATCTCAAGGAGGGAAACTCAGCATTTGGTCTTGTCCATGGGTTCCTGACTTTTGATTTAGTTTTTAATACTTGGATTTTCATTCAAGTATTAAAAACAAACCTTATGTTTTGTAATTATGTTACACTTTACCTTTTGAAAATCAGGGAGTCTGAATTGAAACGGCTTAAACAGTTGATCAGATCCTCTTGTTAAAGTCTACTCTTTAATGACATTTTGATTGCTTCTTTTAAATTTTGTTGTGGTAGCATATAGGTACAAAATTATATAATGTGGACATGAGCGTATCTGTTTTGTGTCTGCAGTGACGGTCATGGAGAGTAATTTGTCGAACACCTGCTACTACAACCACAATGTCACCTTCTTCTACAACTTGGTGGAGAAGAAGATCAGCATGGTCTGGACACCGCGGGATATTGTGGTGATCGGACTGGGCTTGACAGTGTCTGTCATTGTAATGCTGGCCAACCTGATGGTGATGGTGGCTATCTTCGTGAACCGCCGCTTCCACTTCCCAATCTACTATCTCCTGGGCAACTTGGCTGCAGCAGACTTGTTTGCAGGTATCGCCTATGCTAACCTGATGTTGAACACGGGCCCCTGGACCAGTACACTGACTAAGGAGCAGTGGTACATTCGCGGGGCTCTGATTGACATCAGCCTGACAGCATCTGTGGCCAACTTGCTCGCTGTTGCCATGGAGCGCCATCAGACCATCCTTACCATGCAGCTGCACAGCAAGATGACCAAGCGGCGAGTGGTGCTGCTGATCGTTGGGATTTGGGCTGTGAGCATCATCATGGGCTTTGTGCCCTCAACGTTTTGGAACTGCGAGTGCGATCTGAATGACTGTTCCACTGTTGCTCCAATCTACAGTCGCCACTTCCTTATTTTTTGGGCAGTTTTCAACCTGCTTACTTTCTTTATCATGATGGCTATGTACACTCGTATCTTTATCTATGTAAGATACCAGAGCCAACGCGCCTCTCAGCACACATCAGAGATGTGGCACGGCCAGGCTGTTGTCAACCTGATGAAAATCATCTCCATAGTCCTGGGTGAGAATTGTTTGTGTGTAGCCGTGCACTTCTGGGTCAGAGGTGAACTTTGTAAAGTTTGGTTTTTAGGTGAACACAAAATTAACACACTAGCTGACAAAAGGCACAAAACACAAAGCTGCTAGTTTCTTTCAAGCTCCCACGAACCTTTTGCAGATGTAGTCATTGTTTTTCAGACCGTATCTGTTTATTGCAGGCATTTTAGGTTCCAAGCTTGTAAGAAATGTTTATGATCCACCTCTTTGATTGCTCAGGTGACTCATGTCTTGATATTAAGCAACCAGGGGGGGTAAATATTTCCTAACATAGCCACACTTATGATTGGTGTCAAATTACATCTACATCTGTACATACAACATTTACTATTTAAGTTTATTGATGTTTTCTTTCCTTATTAACAACCCAAATCTCTGCAGGCGCCTTTGTAATTTGCTGGACTCCTGGCCTTGTGATTCTCTTGTTGGACGGGCTGCTGGGTAAAGATAGCTATGCCAATACCTACGAGAAGTACTGTTTGGTGATAGCCGAGTGCAACTCTCTGGTCAATCCCATCATCTATTCCCTGAGAGACGATGAGATGCGGAGTACGTTCAAGTGTATCCTGTGCTGTCTGTGTCGAAAAAGTGCTCAGCAGAGCGAGTCTCCATCTCTTGAGATTGACCCACCATTGCCAGAGGTACACAGCTGATAAAGTTGTTGACTAGTCAGTGCAAGATACAACCAGTGGAATTATAACTTTTAAATAGATTTAAAACAAAATGTCCCCTTTTTCAGCAGTGCGTACATTGTTTATTATGTGACGCCAAGATTTTGACTTCTCACATTCCCTATCAGTGAGTCATGCGGGTTTTCACTTAACGCTCCAATGTACATGTTGTTTTCCAATCTAAGCCATCAGATTGAAAGAAGTATAAATATGATCTCTGGCACCTAGTGAAAAAAGGAACCAGGATGTGCTTGCTCTTAGTTTCTTTTTGAAATAGGTGCAGGACATTGAAGGCTTCCTTTGTTGTAAACATGTCGGGAGGGAGAACAGCACATGAAATTCTTAGTTATAGATTTTTTTAGTCATATTAGAAAATGAGTCACTAAATTAATGGTCTCCCTTTTTGAAAATCAAGAAGTCTTCTTGTCCTGTCACACTCAGTGAACTGTTTTGTTTACAGGAAGGCAGACAGAAGTCAGAAGATCAGGCCTTGTGTTTGGAGACCGACAACAAAGAAGACAGTTGGACAGTGGCAGGGGTATGATTGTTGTAGGCCTGAAATGAAAAAAATGGACTGTAATCTAACCAGGGCACACTGTTTTTTTCCTCTGCTCTCCATCAGGGACTCTACCTCATTTCTGAATTGAATTTAAAAATATGTATAGCAGTCTATTAAAAACCTGACAAAAATCCATCCATGAGGGCGAAAGATTCACATAATAAATCATCAGATGGTGCAATCTCTCCTTTTATTACATTTGACTATCACAAGAGCATTTGTGACAAATTATAAAATGAAACACTCCTAAAATATGAAATCAAATACTGAAAAAAAATCACACTAAATCATTTTATTGATTTTTCTAATAAGAACACTACAATTTGTCATATTCTTCCTTTTGTTTTACTCTTTCTAGAACAATTCTAAAGTTGAGGTATAAAAGGAGTTCATACAGACTCACAAGTCTGAAAACAGTGGGGTTATATACAAGAGAAATGGAAAGACGGAGGTAGAGAGAGGGGTAAATACAAGGGAAAGTGGGGAGATACAAATATACTAATAAAAACGAAAGTCAAAAATGTTTACAAAGCCATTTGGTGCTGTGGAAGTCATTTAGTCACTCCAAACAAGATTTGAAAATGATCAAACGTACAAAGTAAATGAAATCTTTTTCTGTATGTTTGTCAAAACAAAATACAGAATGTGCTGTATCCAAATGTACTGTTTTGTTTTTTTGCCAAAAAAATAATTTGAATACTCTTTTAGATTTTAAGGGATAAACTTTCTACAAAACAGGCAACATCAGCACCTTCACATTTAGTTGCCATGGGCTGATAAATTTGAAGCTCCAGAGGCTTGAATTTCCACCTATGACATTATTCAAAAGTTTTAAAACATCTCGACTTTTGGGGAAGTGACTGCGTAACTGAGGGAGCGTGGAAAATGTAGCAACTGAAGGGGATCCAAACAACGTCCATAATCAATACAGGAAAATCCACCAAATCATGTCCATTATGGATCCTCAGTTGTTATCAGTCAGTTATCTTTCCACAGCACCAAATGTTACACCTGTAAACCCTACATTGCCACCCAGTTATGTAACAAAATATCTAAATAATATTCAAAATTGATACAGAGTTATGACACAAAAGGACAAATAAAACTGCCATCTCAACCGAACGTCAAAGTTTATAAAAGAAAAAAAAT
Organism: Sandelia bainsii; assembly: GCA_032362345.1. NCBI lineage: Eukaryota > Metazoa > Chordata > Actinopteri > Anabantiformes > Anabantidae > Sandelia > Sandelia bainsii. The sequence goes on from JAUMHL010000029.1 coordinate 11,650,045, forward strand.
ACTGAAACATTACACAAACTGTACAGTGACATCCATTACAACAGGTAGAAAAGGGGGGGGGCATTATAATTTGGTGTGATGATAACATTATTCATAAGATACAGTTGTATGAACTGCAATGAGTAACAAAACAAGTAATTAAATGTGGGCTGTCGCGTGTGACCAGGTCACATGCTCAAGTTTTTGTTCTGTAACATATGGTTCAACAAAGTCTAGGCTGACACTTAAATCTTCATAAGGCTTTACCTCAACAGTTAATGTATAAAATAGTTCCAAAGAATGAAAATCCCAAAAACTGCAGGTTTGTCTTAAACACAAGTTAAAACTTTTACTACACCCAGTGCTGCCTCTTTTTTTTTTTTTTTGGTAACAGAGAAGAGAGAGAAGCCCTTGCCCAATTGGCCGTTAACACTAAAAACAAAACAGTTGGGGTTTTAGTATAAGGTGTTAAAGGATGGGTACAGGGGACAGCATACTTTCTATGGTCACAATCAAATTACATTGTGTGATATGACAGTCCTCAGTCCACCTACCCTCCTCCCATGAAGCCCCACAACAAACCCCCCACCAAAAAAAACAAAATACATTTAAAAAGAAAAATCAAATTAACTTGAGGCATGACAATACCACACAGAGACACAGATACAAATGTAATTCCCTCCTCTCCTCAAACTGAAAACGGTGGCTGTGCACCAACTTCATAGACACAGAGTAGCATTATTACATTGCTGAATGTGGTATTTTTGGTTTGGTACAACAGAAGGTTGTAGTGTGTTGCCTCAGGCTCATAAGCTTAAATGTTTCAAAGTGGGGAGGAGATCTCAGCTGAATCCCACATGGTTTTTCATTGGCTGGTGGAAGCACCCAGTCTGTATAATGTTTACAATGGTGAGAGGGCACCAGCCAGTTTGACTAAAACATCCCAAGAACACTGTACACACGCCCATTCAGAGACACACACACATCATATTACATGATGCACTTTTTCCTTTTTGGTCTGACTGTAATAATTATACCCTTTATCTTTTGTTAATAAAAACAAAGCTAAAAACTTGGAAGGTTAAATGAAAACAATATCACGCCTAGAAGTCCTACATGCATGGAAGACAGTCACATTTCTAAAATCATGTCACGTTTGTCCCAATAACACATCAATGCCCCACAATCTTTCCACCTTTCTAACGTCATGTAGATGCTTTATTGAGCTCATTTTTGGTGGTGGCTGGTGCATTCTTGGTGAAACAGCATTAGAAAATAGCCTACAATAAAATAAACTAGTGGACAGAAAGCAAGAAGTAAAGTCTACAAGCCATCTACCAACACCCTCTATTGGTTAGCAACAAAAAGGGCTAATAGTTACATCCACTCAACCAAAGATATTCTCCTCTCTCTGCCCTTTCCTCCTATTCTCTCTCTCCTATATGTCCTGCCTGGTTTAGAACAGTGATCCCCTTAACTACCCTTTTACAGGTAGAAACACCCATAACAAGGATGCTAACTTGTGCTTGACACATCTTTTATGTCAGCTTCCTATTAAAACGACTGAAAAGTTGAGGAGTGTGTTATGGAAAGCGGCAGCATGCACCATTGTGCATATTCAAATTATTCACTTTGAAATCTCCAACAGAATGAAACATCAAGCTATAAGGACTGGAAGATACAACAGCTTCTTGGTGTTGAGTTGGCAGGGGGGGTGATCTCGGAGGAACAGATGTGTTGACAACTACTGGGGCAGCACTTTGGTACAAGCAAGGTGAGCAGAGCTCCCTGGTGATGCGTATCAACAGTTTGGCTGTCAAATGCCAAGGCTTCATGAGATACAGGCTATCACAGACAGTTTTCCAAAGCAAAGGGTCGAGTGCAGAGGTCAACAGCACATAGTCAAGCTGTGTGAGTACTGTGTGAAGTTAACGTGCATATACACATAATGTACAGACATCATGATCATCTACACAGCTTGGTCAGTGGTTTTCAAAAAGTCCTTGATAGTAAAGACGTTTCCTGTCTGTCTCAGCATCAGTAGGCTCCATCCCTTTTTCATTCTGAGCTACAGAGCTTTGAGCATTGAAGTGGAGCTGTGGGGTGAACGGAGAATTCCTCCTAACTTCTGTTTGGCTGTCCTGTGTTCCAGCACAGTGTGTGTTTATGAAATGCAAATACAGCCTTGTGTGGCTTGTCTAGTTGAGAGACAAGGGAAAATACTGAAAAATGGGTACAGAGAATGGTAGTCAGAGCGTACTGCAGTGGGAATGAAGTGATGGCAGGGAGAACCACCAGATCAGTTGGAGGTGTCTGAGTGGACACTGCCAGGAGGACCAGGAGGGGAGGTGACCGAGGGGGGGTTGGTGGTGTCCTGCCAGCTGTTAGCCTGCAAACAGACAAGGAGAGTATTCATGAAGAGGGACTTTTAGAATTAGTAATCAAAATCAACCATATTTGTACTTACTACTACTTACTTACTTTGTACTTACAACCAAACGATGGAGCCTGAGAAATCACTTACTGATTGCAGACGAAATGCTGCTTATTGTAACTATTTGATAAAACATGACAGCAGCTTCTTCACTACCTGATTTAATAGGCTGGTTTTGGATGAACTGCACCTTCGGTTTTAAAGTAGACGAGGGCGGGCAGTGTCAAAAGCTCAGAAAAACACATTAACCATTCTATTCTATCTTTTACTCAGTTTCCACTCATTGCCGTTTCAATAATATTCTTCTGTATGTTAGATCTGCTTCATATATAAGCTGTATTCCAACCAACGTTATCCTTGTTCTCCAAAATGTGCAGAACACACAAGTATGTCCCCACTGAAATGAATGTCAAGGTACATGTTTTTTGTTTTTTTCTTGCAAAGTTGGTACTCACATCCAGGCGATGAGGGGTGTAGAGGCCACTACCCGACAGCTCCTCATAGCCGCCCGTCAGGTGTGTAGCACGGTGCAGGGTATCCACCTATCAGAGACAAAACACACCCACAATCAGGGAACTAAACAAATCCTTTTGCTACCAGGTACTTGTTTAACTATACAACCACATGCAGAACAGGGGAGTATAGCATCCACAAACCTCTACCGCAAGCATCAGAACCAGTGTGTATTACTAATGACTGCACTCAACATTGTGTTCATCCATCAATTTCATGACTCTCCATTAAACCACTTCTGCTCTAAATGAAATGAAATGATGCAACTGAATCCAAAAGGCATCTTCATATTTTTTGTTATAAAGTATATATTGCTTAACAGCAGAAATCTGTGGATCCCTCCAGAACAACAAAACTGTACATCTATTAACAAACAGAAATCACAACAACAGTTCAATTTGAGGAAATTTCTTCTTGGTCTACACACACGAAGGGCTGAATACATGGAGATATGACATGGAGGGATGTTTGGAAGGGCAGGGAAAAGGGGACAATAAAAAAAGGAAGGAAGCTGATTGAGGTGGGAGGTGCTGGATCTGATCTACAACTGACCAGAGGTTTAGACTAAGACTTAATTCCCAGCCCTGATTTGATTAAATATCCCAGCTCTGTCTTGCAAATACGAGTACTGAGGGTGTCTTTGATGCCCCTAAAATGATTTAGAGGTTCTGCACTGAGGCTGGCCATTGGTGAAGAAATGCATATGGACAGGGTCTATGTGTACACGCTATTACAGAAGTAAATGTAATAACAGATATGATAACAATTTTAAATAGTTAAAAACAAACAGTTTGCTTTGTGTGAAGCCATATCCTCTTCAGTATTCTCTGTACAGTGTTATGAAGTGCCAGTTTGTGTTGAGTGAGGATTTGATTGAGTCAAAGGTAAAGTCAGGACGGGATTTGAGGAGAGGTCAAGGTAAAAAGGTGCTAGACTAAAGGTAGGTATCCAAGGAATCTGGGTGGCTGCGTTAACAGCATTGAGACCAACTCTGCAGCTGCCCTCAGTGCATACCTGGGGCTGCAGAGAGGAGGTGATGTTGAGACCCTCCCCGTTGAGTGAACGCAGGCTGAGGTAGGCGTCGCCTGTGTGAGACAAACTGTATGACCCCGGTGACCCTGTAGGCCAATATTCAATCAGCCCCACCAAAGTGCCATGGGGTCAAAAGGTCAAAACTGGTCAACAACAGTGACAAGATTATGTAAATTCTAATAACCTTCTACATTACAATGGCCACTGTTTTAAGCTTCTGAACTGGTCATTTTACAGGACCAAAAGCACAGATCCTACGCAGCTTGCAAGCACATACTCAAGACCTCATAGTGACAGGAAGCTATTTTCTGATAATAGGATTCCTTGCTTGCATTGTGGTCCACTTAAACCACATTTGAATCCCTCTCCACAGCATGAAATTCTTGTAGGCAATCTAATTGTTTACTATACTTCTGGCATTCAGATCACATTGTGTATATTGCCTGTAATATTTTTTATATTCAATGTATAAAGTCAAGAGGTGGTGATGTGTGGTATACAATTTTATGTCTCTTGGTTTAAAGGCTTTAAAGTGATTAAATCTGTTTTAATACTAGTAAAGTATTCAATACTAGTTCTGATAAAAAAAAAAAAGTCAGTAACTTATTTTGTACTCTTACATCATACCATCTTCTTAAAATTGTCCTTTTGCACCCTCATCCAAAAAGACATACCCTCTCATACTTGCTGCAGCACCACCACAGTTTTGTCAATGAATTTCAGTAAAAAGTACTAAACCATCCAACTGTCCAGTGTGTAAGCACTTATTTTGAAGTGGAACTGACTAAATGAATCCAAACATCAGTACGATAACATACCCAGTCTGCAAATTAGGGTTATTACATTATTATAAGCTGTAAATATAAATTAAGACTATGTACATTGCTGTTGCTCTTAATTTTATTGCCAATTTGTCACACTGAAATTATTTGGATCAACACATTTTAATATTACACAGAGACAACTCAAGTAAATGCAAAATGCAGTTTTTAAATGATGATTTCATTTATTAAGGGAAAAAAGCTGTCCAAACCTGCCTGGTCCTATGTTAAAAAGTAATTGCCCCTTAAACCTGATAACTGGTTGTGACACCCTTGGCGGCAACAACTGCAATCAAGTTTTTGCTGGCAATGAGTCTTTCATGTTGCTGTGGAGGAATTTTGGCCCACAAAACCTAAATTTTGTTTTTTTTGAGCCCTTCAGAGGTGGACTTGCTGGTGTGTGTGGGACAATTGTCCTGTTGCTTAACTTAAGTGCACTTGAGCTTGAGATCACAAACTGATGGCCGGACATTCTCCTTCAGGATTTTCTGGTAGGCCGCAGAATTCATGGTTCCATCAATTATGGCAAGTCATCCAGGTCCTGAAGCTGGTGGTTAACTAGAGTCCCAAAGCCTTGGAAATGGCTTTGTCAATTACTTTGTTTCCCATCTGTTCTTCTATTCCTTTAGCACACAGCATGATGTGTTGCTTTTTGAGATCTTTTAGCGTGTTTCACTTTGTTAGACAGCTTCTATTTAAGTAATTTCTTGATTCAACAGGTCTGGCAGTTATCAGGCAAGTGAAATTGAACTTAGCTTTCCAAAAACTAGGGTTAATCACAGTTCATTCAGGATTTAGCATGGGGGGCCCATTACTTTTTCACATGGGGCCAGGCAGGTTTGGACAGCTTTTTTCCCTTAATAAATAAAATCATCATTTAAAAACTGCACTTTGTATTTACTTGGGCTATATTTCTATAATATTAAAATTTGTCTGACGATCTTAAGTGTGACAAATATGCCAAAAACAAAAAATCAAGAAGCAAAACCTTTTTTTTACAGCAAGTAAAAAATGTTATTCTTGTAAAATAATAGAAATTAGCTAGTAGTATAAAGTACTGCATTTTACTGTAACTGCCTCATAGTTAGAATTAGAAACCATTTGATGTCATTGTTGAAATGACAAATTATGGAGCCAGAATGTAAAAGAGAGATGCAGCAGTGGAGGTTAAAGATTGTATGTAGGTTTCTGATTATATACAGTTGCATATTTTGCTGGTTGAAAATGTTTTGCAATGTAAAACATTGAAGATGTTTTACAAAAGATGGTTTTTTTCGTGCAAAATAAACCGTATAATTTCACACTAAACACCCAGTAGTGAAGCTGGATGAGAGCACATTTCCTGTACTGTGTGGGTTTTCCTTTAAGCTGTGTGGTTCAGTCGTGTTCAGCTGTGTTTGAGAACGCATGTGTATGTTGAGGAACTGAAGCCTGTTAATGAGAAGTGATAGGAACGTGGGTAGATGAGATGGAGCACGTGGTACCTGAGTTGGGCGTTGCCGGAGAGTTGGCCTGGCTAGCCTGTGCCGACACATTGGCAGCATCCACCGCCGTTTTAACTGCGTACAGGTTTGCTTCCTCCTGGAACTTACCAATGTTCTTCTTGTAGCGTATTCTCTTGTTGCCAAACCAATTAGAGACCTTAGGGACAGATGGACGTCAGACATTTGAATGCAGTGTTTATTTTGCACATATAGCCTCACTGTTGTAACTTTCTAAGCTTCAGGAAAATTCATTCTGCTGCTGGACTTCTGTTATTTTCAGTTACATATTCTTTAATTTCACCGACATAGAAATAAACTAATTGAAGCCTTTTCAAAAGAGGCTGTCAAGTATTTACTGAAATGGACCTTGAAACAGACACAGCTAAACCTGGGTTTGGTAATGAAAATAACCTCAGCTTCCTCAAAAACAGCGGTGTGGTTTCTTTTTACCATCTTGAATAATAGCAGTGGTAGCAATTCACCTGAGACACAGTGATCCCGCACTTTTTAGCCAGTTCCTCCTTGGCTTCCTCGCTAGGATAAGGGTTAGACAAGTGGGAGTAGAAATATTCGTTCAGCACCTCTGTAGCTTGCTTGTTGAAGTTACGCCTCTTACGTCTGACAAACGGAGACAAGAGATAATGACAAACGTGTTTGGAATGTGCATGTCTGACACAACAAAGTCAAGATGCTCACATTACTTCAGCCCTCAAGAAAACAACCAGCCATCACACACACACACACACAGAGAAACAGACAGCGAAAACACACCAGCCAGACACCCACAGACAGACCTGGCATCAAGGAAGCGTGATCGCAGAATCATGACAGCCTCACAGGTGCTCTGTTTGAGCTGCATCTGAATGGAGCTGAATTTGCGGTGGATGATGGCCACCATGCGCTCAATCTCCTTGGGTGAGATGGGCCGTGTGCGAGACTGCTCTCTCAGCAGGTTCATTACATGGTTGGTGAACTCACTGCAGGCCTGGGTAGAGGAGAGAGAAAGGAGTTGAATGCTATTGTAAAAACAGAGCTCAAGCACAAACTCTATCTAGTGCCATAATGTGATAATGACATGTAGGCCTTAGCAATCTGTTAATTAGCTGCCTTTAGTAATATTAGCATATTTAGTTTGTGAGTTACAAAGGGCTTTTAGTTCTTAAACCTTTATATATTTAAACATACACACATATCAGTGAAACACTAGGATACAGAGACCTGTAACATGACGAGCCAAGAGTGTAAGCTAAATACAAAAATAATGCAACTATTGAATATTTTTGTGGTAAAAATATGTTCAAAAACATATCTTACTGTGAAGAGGTTCTGTCAAAGCCTCTTGTGATCCAGACTCTTTGAACAAAAATAATCCCTTCTGTTTTTCTACCCAATCAGAGAATTTCTGCTTGATCAATACGTTTTAGAGCAGGGGTGGCTAAATTATGAAATTATCCCTGCTTTACCCACTGCTGGTTACCTGGATCAGGCATAGTCAGCCAATCAAGGCCTGTAAATGCAGTGACAGATGGAAAACAAGCAGGGATGTGGCTCTTGAGGACCAGGGTTAGCCACCGCTGTTTTAGAGCATTTTCATAATAACTACTGGGTCCACTGGTCAGAATATGATCTGCAAAGCACAGCGGAGCAGGGAGAGGGAGGACCAGGTGGACTAGAGTGAACTGATTTAAGTCTCAAACTAGCACTTGCTTCAGTTGCATATTGTAGCTTTAACCAGTTGAATTTTAAGTACAGTGTGAAAGACCTTCAAGTACACAATAATGCACAATGAAAAACAGCACATTTCATATTAACAACATTACTGCAGGAATTTCTAGAGCTTATTTACTGACTGTTAAAGTTAAAGTGACCTGGTAAAATCTTAGTTTGAATAATACCTCCACACTCTCAGATGCCTGAGGCATTTGGTTACCCATCCCCACACAGGTTTTCAATCCAAAAACCACAACATGGAAACTAAAATCTTCAGTGCTGCAAAGTAGTAAATAAATGAGTCATATTATAACAGTACAACAAATTACAGTTTCTTCTTAGAAATGTTATTTCTCACTCTAACTGATAAGACTCACATCAGTATATTCAAACATTCAGGTCTGCTCAGTACACACCTGCTCATACTTCTCTAGCTCAGAATGATATATCTGGCGGATTTGGGCAAGCTTGGCTCTATAGTCAGAGTGTTCGATGCTGCTGTCAGTAGGTGAGCCCCCTGCTGCTGCCGCAGCTGCAGCTGCTGCAGCCGATCCTCCACCCTTCTCAGGTCCTGACACACCCTCCGCGAGCAGCATGTTGTCCAACCGCATGATCTGGGGATCTGGGGGATCCTCCTCCTGCACACCTCGTATACTCAGCACTGGACAGGAGAAAAAAGCAAGTACAGGAGTTAGGCAGGAAAAGTAGTAGTTCTGTTAAAAAAGGAGTTCTGTTTATGCTTGTATGCCAAATTATTCTGGCTTTGTCAGACAAAAACAGGGAACAATACAGGGCTGAATATAGGTTAAACCTGTTGGTTAAAAACTTTTTGATAACTAAGAGATCACACATTTCCCCTCAAGGAGAAGGCAAATAATGTGGGTTCTAGGGGTGCATAGGAAAATGCTTTATCACTGCTAAAATTCAAAGAAGTGCATCCCTGTCAAAACCTAGTCAGTTTCTCCCCTGAGTCATGGCTATGAGCGCCTGGCTGAATTTTCAATGAGCCTGAACTTCCTCTTTATCAACACCAGAGGGCAGTGTGGTCCCTCAGTGGCAAGCTGCCAGAGATGGGGCATGAGGCATGGGACCAGTAATGGGACTGCATGTGCTGTCACTATGAGCCCCAGTGGCCATAAGTATAGTTATCAGTTGCAGCTCTCTGCCACTGTATTATACCAGGACCTCTGTCAGCCTGCAGCCATGCTCTCATCTCTCTCTTTCACACATACACACTCACTTACAAATACCACAGTTACTGAAAAGTTTTAAGTACTGGGAACCCTCTTTTCTTCAGAGCCTCAAGCTTTTAAAACATCAATAATTTTCCTTTCGCCCCTTTAGCTTCTCAATTATTAAACTACAGTTTCAACATTCGACTATTATTTAATAATAGTTTGTGTGTTTTGTAAAAGGTAAAAATATATGAAATCATAGTGTAGTAATATAAATGAAGATCCAGTAGAAAAGTGGCCTTGCAAATGTTACTTGTATTGCATTTATTATTTAAGTGATGTTTAGTGCTAATTAAAATACGGCAAAACTGCAACACATCAGAGTTGAACAGTAAGATGTTCAATCAATTAGACCACAGATAAAGAGCAACTATTTTGATAATAGATTAAGCAATAAATAAATGAACAAGCATTCACTGGGTTCAATGTTTTCCACTAGTTTGCTATGCTCTACATGTCTCTAAACAGAAAATCTTTTGATTTTAGGCTGGACTACAAGGTAATTAATTTAGAAAATAATAGGCAAAATAATTGATAATTCAATTCAATTGATTAGTTGCAGCCCCACAACACACCTTCACTTTTAGTGAAGAAAAATATCACTAAAATTAAAATGAATAAATTTTTGTGTATTTATAGATTGTGAAAAGTAGGATGACGTCCATGGAATGAACAAAGATGTTTCCAAATAATGGGTCAGGGTCACAAATACACAAACTTTAACAAAACGCATTAAACAGTACTGAAACCAGATGGGATTCTCAAAGAGACAGATGTAAACAATGGAAATGGGGTAGCGTCAGGCACTTTTATGCTGGTTAGTCAAAGTTTGTTAACAAAGGTTCTCTTGTTAGCACCACTTTAATAACTGTATGGGTTTTTATGTTGTTGTCAAAATGTCCGCATAGAGAGTCAAGCTGAAAAAGTTGTTTGCAGCCGTGAAGCAGTCACAGCTAATAAATGGGTAGAACTGTACTGTAGGGCTAACAGATGTGAAAGAAATGAGGACAAAAACAGTTTTGCTTAAAGTTTCCAAGTTCTACGGAGCAGATTAGTTTGTGCTTTTTTGAGACTTCATTTGATAAATGAGTCTGTTCCACCATTTAAGGCCTCTTGTAGCAAAGTGTCCAACTTTCCCTCTTTCCTCCCCTTTTCTTCTTGTTCATTCTTGCCTGTTTCTTTCCCTTTGCTTAGTTCTCTTCTCTCTCCAAGGCACATTCCTGCTCTACTGCTCCCCCATCTCAGGGCTCAGGAATGCAGCAGACCCAGCCGCCTGAACTAATGACCCTGATTCGCCCATCTCTTTCCCTCCTTGTTTTCTTTCTCTTCTACTCTTTCACAAACAACCTCTGCACTTCTTAGCCAGATAACTTATAACTTTTTTATTTACCAGAGGTTTGTCTCATATCTGTTAAATCTACATAATTTGACATAATAGGTGTTTGAACTATGGTGGTTGAAGTTTTGTGTGTACTGAAAAAGAAATTCTGGCTGCCATTTTTGATTTTATGTAGCCACATGATTACCTTCACTATCTATTCACTGAGAAATACAACTGACCTACAGTAAAGAGGGCAACTGTGGCTCTTGAAGCTTCTCACCTCTCCCCCCTCTTTATTGCCCCCAGTACTCATTATGGCCCCCAGCTGTAGCCTAATGCCCTTACATTCCCCTAATTACTCCAATTAAGTTGTGATTACCCACAATTGTACTCAAGCACAGTCTAGTGGCCTAGTAGTATTACAGCAGCTGTTCAGATGAGTTAAGATACTACATAGAAAAGGACCATATGACATAGACACATGTAAAAATTAATCTACAAGTCTTGCACTCACAAACCAACCATGATACTCCAAAAAAATACAATTATGCAATACCAAAAAATCCCTACAGGTCTTAGAACTAGCACACTGTTTTGCTCTAAAATCTAAGCAGCATTTCCTTTTGATCAGTTAGCTCCTTACATTGCTCCTGGGCTGGTTCTGTTACATGCGAGCTATAGACTGCTTTAAGTAATGATACTTAAATTCCCTTGTTTTAAAAACAAGAAGACAGCCTAAGACCCACAGCCTGCATCCATGGCTCTTCGAAATCCTACCACTATGCACACCATAGCTGGGCTGTGTGGCATTGAGAGACAGAGCGAGCAACACATACTATGAAATATTCAGGGTATCCAGCTGGGCCTTCACTGCATACATAATCATTCTCATTTCTGCACAGCCAATGTGGAAATGGTGTGCTGTACAGAGACACAACACACAATATATGAAGTGGTGCAGTTACGGGTGAAAAATGTAACCAGTAGTGTAGTGCTGTATATTAACTGTAATGCCTTCCACACATAGGGATAGATAAGACTTAAACGTAGTCACTATATCATTGCTCAGCTCAAAGCACAAGCTTTATCCTTGTCTGTCTTTTCCCTCGCTAGCATCCCCCTTTTCTCTGTCTCCCCCAACACACATCCCCTCCCCCTCCCTCTCAGAGCCCACACCTTCTCCCTCCACCTCCCCCAGTGCCTCCCCCCCTCTGTTCTCCATTTCAGTCGAGTTCTCCATGTGAGCCGCAATCCCTCATGCTGTCAGCCCCCCCCTCTCCCTCTCTCTGTAGACAGACAGGATTAGCATTTTAATTGCATCAGCTCCCTTGGGTATTCTCAGCCTTTCACTGGGAGAGAGCAAGGGAGCAGTAGAGAGAGAAGGATAGAGAAGGAAAAAAGGGGAAAAAAGGTAAGGAGAGAGAGAGGGTAGAAGGAGAACCAAGGAGAATTGAAAAAAGGAGTCACAGGAGAAGATATGTATGTGAGAGAGCAAGAGACAGAGAGGGAGGCTACAGGAATATACGGAATCCAGAGTACAGACGTGCCAGAGAGTGCAAGCCAGAAAGAGAGAAAACATCAGTTTTTCCCTTTCAGACCGAGACTTCCGATAAAGAGAATGGGCTATAGAAAGATGGTTTTCGCAATAAAAATATGCTGTATGAACATGCAAATTCACCCCACAGAAACTGAACAGATAAATCTCAAATGCAGCTGTAAAGAGGTAAAACCAGGTATAAAAAATAAAACTGTTTGCAGGATATAAAATAGCACCTGCGTGATACAAATGCAGCCAGGGAAAATAAGAACTGTGGCGAGGAGTCTCTATATTAAACTACTTTTTCACTGTTTTATCTGAAAGATTTTCACCATTAACAGCAAATAAAACTGGTGAATAAACTTCTGAAACTCTTGAACCACACTTGATACAGAGGATGGTTGTGGAAAACCCACCAGGTTGGATTTGGCTTCCAGCTTCCATAGGAAAAATAGGTTAAGTGGGAAGTTTTGATAAAAACCAAACCTGACCTGACCTTTTATTCTTCTTAATTTTCTTGTTGAAACAGTTTGACTTCCATTTTACAAAAACAGTGATAAGTAACATGAGAGAAGAAGAAAAATAAGTTCTGAAAATCTGCGACCTTCATTATGTCCAGTTAGTCCTGAGTAATGTCCATAAATGCAAAAGTCACACATACTCATATTACAACTAGCTGCCTTTAGTAATCAGTGTAGACAGAGCCTTACTGCCACTTTTTTTAAATCATATTTTGTAACAACTGATTAATATCAGCTTTTACAAACACATTCTTTGGCACATATAGCATGATTGATTTACCATGCCATTTCAGTGAAATATTTTTGTGCAAAAAGGGCTTTGAGTGAATAAATTGTTGCCTTTGGCAACTGAATAACTTCCCTGTTGTTGATGTTTTTTCCCAAAATGTAAATGTTATTTCTACTGCAAATTCAACAGAAAAAGTATTTACAATATTCTTCTAAAAGGGTATTTTTTGTGGAGTACAGTCAACTTAATGAACCCAATCCATATGTCCATTCCTACTTTAAGCAGCTCACGCTAATCAGCATCTGTTTGGGTAGTTCACCAGAGTTCTGTTGCACGCAGCCCCCCACTCTAACAGAAACACACACAAACCCACACTGAGAGGTAAGTATTCAGAGTAAACACAGTGTGGTCTGATTAAGGTGTGAATTGGAGAACTTACACCTTGGGCAAACAACATTTCAGCACAACACATCATTAATCAACCCTTAATTAACTAAAGAGTGAGGCTTGGACACTCAAGCGATGACTACGTGTATTCTCCTCGATGGGTCATACACAAGCACACTGTCTCAAACACACACACACACGAACACTAATGAGGGAAAGATCAATTTGACTTGTCACTTAATCTGCACCGATATAAGATGATAAAGGTGCTACAACATCATTTCCCTCTGTTGCTTATTTATAGTTTTGGCACATTAAAAATAAACTGCATTAGAAATACTTCCCTGATAGCCGTTCCAATAGTATTTTTACATGTTAAAAGTAAAACTAGACTGAAAATTAACTCCCCAAGGAGTAAAGTGATCCACAGGCAATTATGATCACTGCATACTACATTACAAAAACAGTCATGAGTAATTTATTAGTTAAAAATGTAATTTTGAACATTTTAAACTAAATACCAAGCAGACATATACATGTATCCAGATTCATATATTTCTCAAATAAAAAGCCCCCCAAAGATAATAGAGCCCATAAAATGTGACAAAAGAAATCAATGGTAAACCAAATTTCAAAATGAAACTAATTCAAATCCCCTGAAATAAAACAGACTGTATTTTCAAAACTGCTACTTTATGCATTTTCATTGGTAACATGGTACACTTGTGACCACAACATTTGGCTTCAGTCGCTTAACCATAGGCAGGCTAATGCCAACATAACACATCCTCTGTATGGTTTTGAGGAATTTGTTCTTTATCTCCATTCGCAGTTTGAGGTGCAGGGTCATCAAGATAGCATGGAAACATTAAACAGACAGACCTCAATTTAAAATGAGTACACTGTTATTTGCTCACAGCTTGTGTCCAGCAGCCATCTGAGAAATCCTTAATCTATATTGACCTTACTGCCAGCCTAACTAGTAAAGGACTACATATTGTTATGTTAAGTGACTGAGAAATAAAGGATAAGGCACGAGTGCTGAAAATTATGCTTAAAAAATGATATATAAAAAACTGCTGAACACCTCTGACTAAATCTCTAACATAAAGTCCCTATTCTGGTACAGTTCTGCACAAAGAGCAAAATGGAGAGACATCGAATAAAGAATTTGAAATGTCATAGCAGGAAGAGGAGAATGACGGAGAGCACCTAAGCAGGAGGCTTGTTAGAGCACTGCTAGGATCTTCCCCCAGTCAACTCTCATCAGGCCAGCTGCCTCCTGTGCTCATTAGCACAGACTCTTAAGGAGCTCCTAAAGACTTTGTGAAAAATGAACGCTCATTTGAGAGGTCGTTAATTTGCACTGTTATGCAAATTATGTGGCAATTAAGCGATAGATCAGAAGAGCAGTGCCCATTTATAACAAGTGAACAAGCATTATGACACAGTCAGATGGTGCCAGAGAGAGCTAAGGCTACATGGTTTGTCTGCATGTTCTGATGTACCATCTTAGTAAGTAATAAAAATCACTGTGCCTATTATATGTATGACTGCTCAGGATAACAATTTGCCAGTGGTTTTGCCAAAGCATATCCTTAACTACCTATACACATACAACATATTTACACATTTATGAGTACACATTACAAAGTTTCATAATATCCTTAATCTAGATTAGCCAACAAAACATCATCAATCCATCCATCTGGACTGCTGAAGAGCATACAAGCTTTAAAAAGGACCATCGGCTTCCCAGTATGTGTAATAACCCATTACATACTACTAACCTTGGAGTGGGTAGTGCACCCCCACCACTCCCTCCCTCCACAACCCCTGATGTTTCCATCTCTCCCTTGCATTTATGACATGGTGTGAAATATACAAACATACTGTCTAGGACAGCAATGTGTACTACTCCAGAGGGGTGGAAGACTCCCATCAATTGTAATTAATCTTTAATTAGTCAGGATTAGGTGCTAGGCTCTGACACTCTCCCACCCCACCACCACCAAACTAACGCAATCCAGCTGAGACCACATTTACATATCTTTAATTAAAAAGACGCTGCCTTCCTTTAAGAGCAAAGCATAAAAGCTGCGTGAAAGACACAGACATACTGAGAGGGAGGGCAGATGAGATGAAGAGATAGAAGTCCAACCTGTGGGTGATCTTAAACCAGCATTGATGGGTCACTCAGTGTTTCCTTGTTGCTTGTTGTTGGACATAAGTTGAGAATTTTTGGGTCCAAAGTAAGACATAAGTGCCCAAAACATGCCACCTTTCCTATCATGTCACTCTGGCCAATTAAATTTTGTCAAGTGTCTGTCACAAGTATGTATATCCATCTCCTGAGTGTTGCTGAGTTTTATTTCCTGCTCTTTTAATTTGAGCGAAATCTGAAACATTTAATTTTCATTTCTGCTTCTGATTTTTTTTTTGTAGTCCCATTCCTAATTTCAGCTATTAAGCAATTGGTCAATGGCTTTATCAATAGGTCATGAAAAAAGACAAAAATCACACCTGAATCCAAAACTTACATGCTACCCTTTTTCTTAACTCATTGTCCAATAAACATACAGCTATGGCAGTGGGTAAATTGAATCAGACAAAACAAAAACAGAGTGGACATAACCTAGCCATGCAAACAAGTAACCGTGTTGTTAATGATTATCAACTATTAAAAACTCTTAAAACCCAGTCGTCCATATCCAGCCACTGTGATGTTCCTGACTTACTCAGTGACAAAAAACCACTGTCCTTGGTGAATCAGGGCCAAATTTATATTGCAGCAGGCTTAAAGGTGAGCAGTCCCACTGAGCTTTTACCAAGTCACACCAGGCAGTGATTTCCCTTGTCAATATACAGAAACCTAGTTCCTACAGGAATAATACCACATGGGGATATCAGCTGGCCCACACACCATTAGGTCTGGGCTTAAGGTTGAAGTTCTCTGGCTCCCCAGTTTGAGTTGGGAGTGGGAGGTGGTGGTGTGTCTGTCAGGGCCAGGGGTCTGTGTGATATTAGCCGTCTGCCAATCTGGCTTGGGGAATGGACACCAAGTAATTACTCCTGCTCTTACTGCCTCATCAATCTCCCTGTATCGCTCTTGCACTCCCCCCCCCCCAACACTCACTATCTTTTTTTTATTCTTCTCTGCAAAGGAGCTGGGAAGAGAAAAAGTGATTGAGTGGCAGGACACCACAAACACAACAGATTCCCCTGAAAAAAAGATGAGAAAATCCTGCACCCTGCATAGTGTAAATGAAACAGACCGTTTAAATGTAAAATTCAGGGATTTGATCAAGTGAGAGGTTGATGTCACTGTGAAAGGTTGAGGTTGTTGTACTGTTGTTTTAGACCCCATTGATATTAAAACTGAAAATGCAGATTTGTCAGCTTCAGAGACAGCAATTCTGCCACAAACTATTTTTATCTTGTTACTGCTTTTGGCTTGAAATGTACTCATAAAATATAATAAAAACCTCCCACAGGTTCCTAACAACTCATAAAATTTTATGGTTCTGTTCCAAATTGGCCTCTTTGAAACCTAATAATAATTAAGTTGCTTTAATGAGGCATGTTATTCACTAGACTTCATGTACTCAGATTGGTGGAATACAAACATCTAAACCAATCACTGGATGCCTTAAAGTGTTTTTCCTGACCTCTGCTGTGTTCTGTGTGATGTCAACTTTCCCACACCACCTCTAAAATATAAAAGGTTAAAATTATATTTCTAAAAGAAAAAGTCAAGTGTTTGCTCTGCCTATGAATAAAAACACACCAACTATGCGTGACTTAATTGTGTTGCTTGTGTTGACTTTGTTTTTATGAGTACAATCACACTGTTATTCATATAACACATAATTGAGGCCATTTGGTTGCTCAAACACAATTAAAATGCACACTGATAACTTCAGTACAGGTGAGGTGATAAATAATTTGATTAAGGAACTTACATTACAGCACCAACTGTTTAATAGTTTGGTCATTGTTTAAAGGCTTGTCAGGCTAAAACAAAATAATATAATCAATTCAAGTAAATGTTGCACGATTAAAAAACACAAAATGTGTTGCTACAGGTAACAGGATATATAATAGATGAACCACTGAAGGCTTAATAAAAAGCCAAGATGCTGCAATGTGGTTTACTGAGCTTTGTCATAAAACTGAACTATGGGAAGTCAACACAGCCATACATTTTCCTTCATCGTATAGCTAAATACGATCAAAACATTTCATTTTGACAAAAATAAACTAGACGATACAAAAACAAATACACTAAAGAAAATATACCTTTTCTAATTGTGTGACAACATTGTAAAGATGTGTCTTGTTATGATGGCTTATTTATCATAAATCATCATTATTACTAAAAATGGAGAAACTTTTGTATTAAATGTAACCAGAAGTAACACTGAAGGAACAAACCACAGTGGGAATTCATTGAGTTTGCAAAATCTCAACATTCATCCATCTTGTCAAAACATTAATAGGATGTGATGATGGGTTGTCACCTAACTGCTTTGCCAACATACTAGCTGCTGCTGGCTCTGCTGGCAGGCACTGACTGAGATTTTTTGTGGTTAGAAGAATAACACTGACATCCAGCATAGATTATTATCACAGTCAAATTAAACAAACATTATAGAACTGAGCTTAATTTTCAACCTATTAGTTTACTCATTACTTAACGAATCAGGCAATTTATCTGCTCTAAAAAAAAATCTGCAATGAACTCAAAATGCAGAGAGAGAGTGGTGTGGGCCTGTGGCAGAGGCAGACAGTAAATAACCCGTGCCTCAGACACACTGCTAGGATACCGGCATAAGTGGGCACCCAACAGTGCAATCAGCTGGCTCAAGTTAACATCACACTGGCTACAGGCCATTAGGATGTCCTTGTTGTTAAAGCCTCGCTGTTGGGAAACATGGTCCATATGAATGGTGATGTACAGATACATGCATATCTTAAGAAAATTGCCAACAATAAGAGGCGACACAGAGTCAGCCAGTCTCAAATATTATGCTAGCCAGCTTGCCACTATTTCTACTCAGCCAACTACCAGCATTATCCCACAGAGCTGTTTATCAGACAGCTTATCAAGATGAGTTACAAGTGTTGGGGTGTGAACTTGTCCAAGTGAGGAGGGAGAGTCTCACGATACTCTTTGCTCTCTTCAAGCTAGAAAATAAACTATATTCATGCATATATACATACAACTAAGGGAAAATGCCTCAGACATGCCCAAACTAAATGGAAAACTTCTGAGAGTAACTGCAGTGGCTTGTGAGAGATTTTGGCATAAGCTGTCCCATTGCACCAAGAGCTATTTTTACAGCAAATACCCATGAGAGCAAGGGAGAACAGAACTGAGTTGAAAGCAAAGCCACTGACTCCTAACTTTGATCATTTTCTATGTCTTTTTAAGTGCTTTCATTTATTTTTTTGGAATGTATCTTTAATAAAGTATTAACAAGAATCGCATTTCATGCAGATGGAGATCGTGTTTAATGTGAGAGCTGGGGACAACACAGGCACTGTTGTAAAATGGGGGTGTCTTGAGGTGGAGACAGTGTGTGTGTTGGTGGGGTTACTGGCATTTGCGCAGAACATTTCCTTTACAATGAAAACAATCTAACCAACTGCAGCACTCAAAGGAATTCACCTCCCATCCCCCACATCCCACCTCCCCTCCTCCACCACAACCATTACATTACCATATCAAAGCCCCGAGTTCAGAGCAAGTCTTCTCTTTCAAGAATGGGAATGAGGCATAGGGAAAGAGGGGGAGAGGACAAGACCGAGGCAGCAGGAGTAGACCCAAGACCGAGTTCGCTTTTATTCCTGTTCAGTGTGTGTATGCGAGACAGAAAGTATATGTGGGTGTGCCAACACAAGTGCATGTTTGTTAGTAAAAAAAGACTGCAGAAAATCTGAGGAGATACTAGAGGACTACTGATTGGGTCTTCCACAAGCTGCACTGAAGAGAAGTCAATTCACATTCCAGAGGCACATAATGGGGCCTGCAGGGGGTCTGATGGAGTAACACAGAAATGTCAAAGCAGGTACACAGCGCTGTTAGGAGGGCAGTGCATGGCAGATGACCAGCAGGGTAGAAGCAAAGACAAAAAATCTCTGTATTTCATGGTTGGCATGTTTACCTCAGACATGAGTCTATTGTTAACCTATCTCTATGTTTTATTTGTTTTTCCACTCAGCTTACTGTACGAGTACTCCCAGGCACTCCCTCTAGTTTGCTGAGAGACTAAACGTGAAAATCAAAGTGAATGGCATTAGGGTAAGTAAGACCACTGGTTGCCTGGGAAACAGTGTACCCTGCCCCACTCACTCAAGCCTAGCCTTTACTTTTCTCCAATCACTGGAGAGCAATAACACATTATTGACAGAGGGCCACAACAGGCAGCAGTGCAGCATTTTCAAATTGTATTTGAACAAGCAAGATTTGCTGTTAGAAGATTCATAAGGCAAGTGAAGGAGAAAAAACACAGAAAGACAAGAATAGAGAATGAGTAGCTGAGGGTGACTATTCAAAAACCTAGTCCATTCACACTACCATAACCATCAATCTGCCATCCATCCCATGGAACCCCACTAAAATCTACCATACAGCTGACTTGAATACCTAACAAGATGAGAATAAGCTGTGTTTACTTTGAGAAATTTTATGAGTAAGAACAAATTTGCATGGGTAATTATTTTAATCAGAATACGTGTATCTTAAATGTATTTCTTACTACTTGCTAGAACAGCAGAATAGTTTCTTGCCGTTTTGCACGTTGTGTTTGGATTAATATATTGCAGTGATAAGAATAGCAATTTATTCCCAATGCACAACCAACTGACACCGTGTTGTGTAGCAGTTTTAACACTATCAGAGTAAGGTACATCCCTTTGTACTGAAACAGCATCTAAATAATAACCCCTGCAGAGTGTTCATATTTGCCCGCTGTCACCTAGCTGTGCCTGAAATATCTGTTGGGATCAAGTTTGATGTTTTAATCTGGATAATTTGGATATCTTTGTATTTGTTGTAGCAAAATTTGATATCTCTGCCTTAATGGGCGACATCATAGATTTTCAACTTTTTTTCTGCATTCATGTACTCTATGTCACAAAGGAAAAACAAAAGAGGAATCTGATAAATAAGAACATGTGATAAGTTGTTAGCAGGTTTTGCTCAAGTTTAAAGGCACCAATCCACTGTGATTAGTTTCAGCTAGTCACTGTAAAATCTGGACAGTGGCCAAAATAGGTTAAGATTCTACATTTTGTAGGCCAAAACAAGACACAGCAATGCATTTTTAGAGTGACTGAATACAGCGTGCATGCAGCTAAATCAGTTCTACAACAAATACAATCAATGATCAATGAAAAGAGTTCTGAGAGACAAATAAAAAAGTAACTTGGTGCCAGGTAAACTGGAGCAACGGTTGAGTACATTTCAACTTGTGCAGACTGGAGAACAGAAAGAACGAGTGAAGTAGAAACTCACCGGTCTTCTCTTTGATCTCACAGAGAACGCTGAAGAGGGCTGGCTTCATTCTGTGACAGTTCAGGGCATGCTTCCTGTAAGAGAGAAGAGGGAATAAGAGAGGAAGAGAGCAAGTAGGATTATGATAAACAGATCTCAATCTCAATCATTTTATGTCTTCCCCATATGCAGGTAGGAGATGTATGTATTTTGCATAGAGCATTTCAAGAGTGCAACACAGCAGGACACAGCAATGTTGTTTGGCATTTTCAATAGCTAAATGCCTTTGCTGGTGCAGAAACATCCCTGATGTGTCAATCTGAACTAACAAGAGTAATGTTGTCATTTGGATGCTTTGCACTGTGGGACAGGTAATGATGCCAAACCTCAAGGTCATCATTACCAAACACAAGATTCCAGAGTTAATGCACAATAATCTAATTTCTTCCTCTTGCAGAAAGACTTGTTTCATGAAAGTAGATGGTGTTTCAATAGAGAGGATTAGGATAAAGTTGCAATTTTAATTTAATCAGAGGCATACTCTTTATTGCCAAACAGTCTAATAGCAATTAAAAAGGAGAAAAGGCAAAACTTCTACAGTTTACCGTAATTTAAATCAGAACACCTTAATGACAAAATCTTCTGCTAATACACATCCATGCACCCACACACTCACATACAACTTACAACTTATTAAAACATCCAAGACTGGAATGTTGTAGCAAAGCATTGTTAGCTAACCCTATTACGCCCCTAATAACTTTTGAGACTATTGCCTCTGATGTTAATTACTCACAGTGCACAATATTTACATCAGAGCAGAGTGCATTAGTAACTATGCATATATGGAACATTTTGTAAAGTCTGTAATTTTTTTAACATTCAATAACCACCAAATGTAACAAAAACATATACGTTTATTGTGTAGCTCATAATACTCCATTATTGTTTGGATTGCCAGAGATGTGCTTTTAAACTCTTTAGCAACTCTGTGGCCATAGTTCGCTGGGCTGTAATACTGCATCATCTATGAATGTTTCTGTAATTCCATGCAGTTTCAATGACTAGTTCTACCAATGAAACAAACGTAACAAACACGTCAATGTGTACTATTGAGACCTTTAAAAATCACAACAGTCATAATTTACAGTAAAAACAGGTTTCAGTGGCAACAGTTTAGCTATGCATTTGGAAAAATACAACATACAGTTAAAATGTAGGTGAAAAACAAAAACAAAAAGAGTATGGAGCCTCTGTTCTGATGAGGATGAACTGGAAATGATGAAACAAAAAACAACCTCAAGACCAACCATAAATGAAGCATTTATTTTCCAAATAACATCACCAACCACACATTAAAACAACCAGAAATGAATATGATGCGGCTACACCTGACCTCAACACCAATTTCAGTTGTGAATGTCGACTGCTGTATTAATGAGGGGACTATAGCAACTAGCAAATCATACACCTACTGAAAGATTGCCTTTCTGGTGTAAAGAGTTTTAACATCAAATGTGTTATGTTGTCCACCAATTCTGTCACTGTTGGATTTGAGGGGAAGGCTGCCTTCAACATGGAGGGTATGAGCAGGAGGGGGAGAAGGAAGTGCTCATGCGGTCCTGTACTGACCTGTGCTGGAAGTTGAGAGGCAGGCCACCCCCTGCCATGCCCCCCCCTGCTCTCCCACCCTCTGTGGGGTCGTCTGATCCACCCCAACGCGCCGGCGATTCCTCTGGCCAGCATCTGAACATATGGCGACAGGGTGAGAGGATGAGGGCGGCTGGTGCGCAGGAAGTGTACTTTGCAACACCGAATTGTTGCGCTGCCCTGACCACTTCCCATCCCAACACACTGCCACCCTGTACAGGGTGTCATGCTAATGTGAGCCACTTCATACATTAATCTTTGAATTATGACTGTGAATTAGATCAATATGCGGTTGACAAGCTTGTCTGGAATCAAGTACGTAATTGAAGACTTTACATTTTAAGTTGCTACTCCTGCATATGACCAGAATCTGATAATGTTTTTGCCTTTTACCTGAAGTAAACCTGAGAAGCAAATAAGCAAACAGCCAATCAATTGCACACTTAGTGCAAACTAATCTGTCAGCTAACGCAAAACACACTGTTCAGAAGATGAATATATTATGCTGAAAATTATTGACTATGTACAAACTATGCACATGGCAGCAACTAGGAGTTGAGCAGAGCATGTGACGCAATTTGTATAAAGCCGGGTACACTACCATAACCTTCCTTCTTTAGTATTAATACTGCACACATGTAGCATTGAGAGGACATGCTCTGAGTGGGAGGTAAGATCAATATAAGCATACAGCAAGGACACCTCTGCCAGCCACACCTTTAATTAGTCTTTCAGAATAGCCTGCTAACTTTTAATATCAGGTCTCCTACTTTCAACTGGTCCATTAAACCAATATAATTTACATTATTTGATTAAGCTCTGTAGAAGCTTTTGTAAATAGTCTCCACAAATTATAAGTTAAAGAAAAACAATGAGAAGCACAAAAATAACAGACTACAAGAAATATTCCAAAGCAAAAATATTTGTCCATGAATAGAGGCCTGATTAAGTCCTCAAACTTGTACTGAACATAAAGGTAATATCCCAGTGTTCATAGGCTGCTAGTGTAGCATCACCCCCCCCTCACCACCATCTCATTAATAGAAACTCGATTTGCAGACAGCTGCACTCGCTTACACATTATAGGAGAATTGATTGCACCCAGCACACAATGAAAAGGATGAACACCAGGGAGGGAGGGAGTGAAAGAGGAGTGAATTAATTAAGAGAACCAGGTGGTCAAATGTTGGGTGGAAAATCACTAGCTAATGACACATCACACTGTGGCCACAGTCTTGCAGTGGAGGGTTGTCTATTGTTGAAATAGTGACGCTTCATCTGAATCTGACCTTATGCTCCTTGAGCCACATGGTAAATGAGTGCAGGTCAGTAGCTCACTACAGTGCATACTCTCTACAATAATGACACCCCCAAAAAAACCTCAACACAAACATTAACGGAGAAGTGATATGAATGAACAATTGCTGTCATCACTGATAGCACTGGGCTGGTATTTGGGACAATTGAGTAATCCTTAGCCTTACCTTAATTTAACCACTCATTTGCATTTCAATGCCTAATCGACATTTATATGATACAGAGTGACAGTCCAGATACATACATGTTGTTATAATTAGGCAAATCTAATTTGGCATAGTTTGATTAGTAATATGAAAGCTTTGGCAACATGAGAAGATGATGTGATTTCACTCACACAGTTCTGGATCTGGCAACTTACATAGCATGAAAAAGTACTTTGTATGCAATTCTTCTTGATAGTTTTCATAATTGGTGTGAAAGAAAAATTGGCGTCACCAACTTCACATTGTCTTATCAACCAATGGAAAGACACGAGAAACTGTCTAATATCTATGTGTATTATTAGTTTTCTTTATGCATCAGTTTTTGAAACTAATACTTTATCATACCATATGCATTTCACACGGTCACGACTATGATAATTCCTCTTAAAAGAGGGACTTTAAAGTTTGTGAGGTGACACTTCACAGAAAAAAAAACAAGAGCAGTTTTATTGCCGTATTTAAAACAAGTGATCATGTTTACTATTACTATGTACAATAAAGCACGATCTTTAAAACGTTTTTCAAACTACAACAGCACTCCATTATGGGTGTTCGAGTTATTCTGCACTAAATTCAGCGTTTTTGGTTTAACGGCGAAATACAACGCAACGTGAACTCCCAATAACGTTGCAATTACTAATTACCTTACGTGAACATTTCACAAAAACGCTTGAGCCCTACAGCAAAAAAAAGGATCACACAACCCACGTTAGCTTAGCTATCGTGAGTGGAAAATGGCTCTTTGCCTGGCTTACCTGGCCTGTGCTTCGTCCAGGCTTTCGTCGGTGATGGCCATTATTTGCTGTAGGATATCCCCTATGTCTTGCTGTGGCTGGCCGAGAGACTGCTGCTTTCTAACCGAGTCTGGGTCACCGACATCGGCTTGTGGTAGTCCACCGAGTCCAGTGAGACCCGTCATCATCCTGGTCTGGTCATCCATACTTTCAAAGAAAACTCGCCGTTTTCCTCAGTCGAAGAATACACACAAATAGCTAGCCTGTTAGCTAGCCAGTAAAGTATTTTCTACGATAAATCATACAATACTTCTTACCGTACCCGACAGCGACGATTAGCAAACGACTGAGAGCGGGTATCATAAAACAAACAACCACGTTTTACATTCGCTTCTGTTTCCCCCCCAAGTCAATAAACGCGGCCAGGCTAACGTTAGCTACCCACCGAGTAAAAAAGCAGCTAGGTTAGTAGCTGTAGCCCAGCAGAAAAGCAGCAGGGACACACATGCACAGACTGTGTGAGCTCGCCAACTGCGCCTGGCACATTTTCGAAAAAAAATAAAAACGAAATATATAACAATAAACGCCTTCTCTTGTTTAACAAAAAATAAAAATCACAAATTTTAAAAAAGGAGATGTAACCCGAACGCAGCGACTAAGCTTTCAGACCGTCTTGCTCCAATCAGAAATCTCCTACCAAAACAGTCTACGGTTTGCCATTGTTGTTGACGTCGCGCGAGTATGTGGGATGTTCTGGGCTGCGCGAGCGCCGTGCGTCGCGTTGACCATTGAACTCACCACAGCGCGAGAACTTGCGGGTGGGTTGATCAATACGACATTTAAATTGCAGCTACTAAGGTTGATGCATTTCTATAACAGTTGGTGTACCGGTGGCGACAATATACGAAACGTTGACTTTAACACGGCGGTCCAAACCCTATAACTGCATTATCTCTCTAGGTGAAGATCCTCCTCATGTACGGCCTTTACAAATAGATAGCCCCTTACGTCATCAGCATTGTTTGTCCTGTTATAATTGGTTAAAGCAATCATTCACATTAATATAAAAGATCACCTGCGTAACACGATGCCTTTCTGAGCAAAACTTTGATGTGGATGCTTTCAGGCAGTTAAAAGACTGTGTCTTGATGAAGCTGCAGACATAGCTGTAAATTAGAAAACAGTGTAGATTCATTATAAAAGGTCATTGAAAATGTATTTTAAAGATTTGTTTGAGAGGTGCATAAAGCTAAAATGCTACAACATGTTCCCATACAAACAAAGTGTTTAAAATAAAAATAAAAATGTGTTAAAAACTGATTTAGTGTCTTATATTAAGTTGTAAGTAACAGTCAATACAGTGATATCTATCTGTGTGTGCTGAGAGTAAAATTCAATCTCAAGCAACAGCCCAACCTAACAGTATCATTCTGTCCTAAACCCCCATGAATGAAACATCCCATCAGTTTTCAGTATGAAAATGTTGACAGCAAAGATTGAAAACAAGTGTCCTTGTTTTTTTGCAAACCGGGCAATTCTGGTGTAGTTTATCACTCAGATCAGAGCGACAGCTTTCCAAGACGAATGGCTGCCTGAATGGATGTAGAGGAGAGCTACAGCTGCCTCACTGTACTGAGAAGAGATGATGGGTCTGCATGAGGGAGTAGGACCAAACTGGCAGTGGTTTATGCTGACTCTCCACACATCCATCTACTACAATCTGTAGCTAATCAATCTAAAGTTAGAGACAACAAGAACAGAGAATACACTCAACCTGAACAGTAATTGTTCTATGCATGTGGATACTGTATAGTACATGTCACAATTCAGACATCTTGGTGGTTATGTCAAACAGTGGATTTCAATCCGTTAAAAAAAGTTACAAGCCACCACTATCTTATAAGCTTCAGAGTTTAAACTGAAAAACAAGATGTCTTTCTTTCTAATTATAGTCTACAAACAAGGAACCTGGAGAGCCTGCTCACACCCAAGGCACCTTTATCCAAATCAAACACTGAAAGAGTAAGTTGCAATATGCCCTTTACCTGGGTCACTGAGGTTGTTTTAAGCAAAATCACACAATTTTAAGTGAGTAGCTGCAGGGGTTTCCATCTAACCCCAAAGTTGATCACTGTCAAGAGACACCTTCCTCAAAAGTAAAAAAAAAAGACTGTCAGTAGCTTTGTAAACTTCTTTATTTATTTTATTGTTGGTGACTCACTTAAGCATCATTTCTGTGAAACCTCTATTCATTTAGATGCTAAAGCTGCCCTCCTCTCACCCCACAAGCATCAAGCCTCATTTTCATCTAAATAAGAATCGATCTCTCCCACTGTGCACCATGCTTCCTTTCTCACAACTCTCACGGTCACAACCCCACTTGTCTTCTCTTTGCCTGTTCCTGTGCTCTCCACTCACTCCCTTGAATACAACCACAAGGAAAATTCACAACACTCCATGTTCGAGATCATAACTGCAGCGCACAAAAGCCATTCACTCTTATTTACCGTTGGCAACGGGGGGGAGAGAATGTGAACATTAATGACTGAATGGGTCCAAGAGATAGAAGTGATAGCGAACAAAGCTTTGACTGACTGGTACAATGTCAAAGCTTCGTTCTGCATCAGTGACCCAGCCAAATGCAAGAGATGGGGGTGAGTCACTGTGGGGGAGGGGCCTCCTCCTGAATGGTCAGGGGACACTGATGAAGTGAAATAGATGCTGCACCAAAGAGAGTGAATGTGACTGAGGATGAGCATGTAAAAAGGACTGTATATAAACAAAGATTTCAGGAAAACTACAAAGCAGAAACCTTTAATTTTGATGCACCCCTATTGTTTAAGTCAATTCCAATAGAAACATTTCATTGTCAAACATTGTCATTTATTTATAGGTTTAATGACAGTTTACAAAAAAGGACACAATGTACGTGCTAACAGGATTCTGCTATTCTCTGCATAATCACTTTAAAGGACAATCATAAAATAGTAGTAATTAAACAACTTAAAAAATGTCACACCAAAGGCATACATTACCTTAGACAATTTAAACTGTTCTATTTTTAAAAATAAAATCAGTTTTATTTTACAGTATGGCTATTATAGTTTACCATATATCAAGACAAACTATCATTTTTAACATGTTATTTCCAGAAGGTGGGAGATTTCTTTCTCACTATTTATTTTGTGAAGAATGACACATTTGTTGATTCCTAACAAATGTGTAACAGCTGGCAGTCTGCAATTTCAGGTTTTACAGGTGAGAAGCAATCTAATTAAGCATAACAGAAAAATCTACTCTCACCCAGCCAAGCTTGGGGGAATTTTGTACAGCCAGCCAGCGCCACCTGCTGGTCAGTCACATGGATTACCTGAACATGTCCTGCTTGCTGACTGAAATTCTTTTATTTGACAGAACATAAAATTAGTATGCGATATCTAAAAGGCACAAAAAGAGAGAAAACATATAGCAAAGAAATGATATGTTCCCACATCACATAACAGCAGAATGACCACAAATTACACATACACAAACTCCACAAGTCATAAAGACCACTGACTGCCTGAGCTTGGCTCCTGCTATAGTCACTATGTGGTTGCAGAGGATAAAGGTGCTGCCATGAGGTTCCTGATGAGATCAGATGAAAGTTCCTGGAATCCTGCCTCTGCCACTGGAAGGACAAAGTAACCAGTTTAAATTTTAAATTGTCAGATTATTAGTGAAAGTACAAAAATGATTGAAAAGCAAATGAAATCATTACCCAGTCGGCCACTGGTCTCTTTCACCACCAACTGTGACTGCTCCTTGATGGGCAGAAGCCCTCTAACCAGCTTACACTGAGTGTCCATCTAGAGATATTAAAAAGGAAAAACTTATTAGATAACATGACAAAGCAGATAAAAATTAATTCAGTAAAGATGAT
The DNA here is from genome assembly GCA_032362345.1 of Sandelia bainsii. NCBI lineage: Eukaryota > Metazoa > Chordata > Actinopteri > Anabantiformes > Anabantidae > Sandelia > Sandelia bainsii. The sequence goes on from JAUMHL010000029.1 coordinate 11,678,575, forward strand.
AAATGTTATTCAACAGGTCTGAAGCCTTCATGCGTCAGAAGTAAAGGTCAGTATAGTCAGTACAGCCATTAAAAACTTTATGGTGTAGTTTATTACACTACAGATTTTAGAGTTTGGTAAAATAAGACGATTTCTAGAACTGATGAGAATATTCATGCTTTTTTAAAAGTGACAAAAATCTCATTTCAAAACTTACAATCATTTCCACAGTGTGAAGCATAGGCTGCTGTCTACAGAGAAGACTGTGGTAGTCAGGTTTACTCTGTATGAAAAAGTACTGTGATGACTGGGCCAGAAATGTTGAGTCTAATGGTACACCTGTCTGCTGGCCCTGCTCCACTTTCCTGAAACAAATGAAGAAAACATTACTGACAAACTACGCAGTACTACTACTACAGTATTCCTAAGTGACAGTACACATCTTCACCTTTCCAATTCCTCTGCTTTCCTCCGGTGTTTGTTCAATAGTGCCTCCCAAGATTCATTTTCAGCCTGGAGTCTAAAACACAACACAGTACAGTCAACAGAAAACCCTCACATAGAAGTTTGTACCACCTGTGTTTTTAACTTTAAATGTACACTCACAGCTCTACCATTAATTCTACTTTTAATTATGACAATTCTACTACATGTTTATAATTGAACTCATAGTGGGTGGTGGATTGATACTGGAGTGCATTATATGAAGCAGTGTTTCTAATGTTTTGTCCACCCTATTCACATAAATGTGAGGGCTAAAGCTTAATACACATAGTAGAATTATCAACTTTCTCACAATTTCAACAAAATCCAAGAAATTATAACCTTGTAAGTAGAATTCACGGCATAGCTGCTATTTTGGATTGCATCAGATTGTACATGTTTATCTCATAAAGCGGTCAGTGAGTCTATAGTTTGTATGAAAGCTTTGCGTAAGGTAAAGAACAACATGCCTGTTGATGGCCTTCTGAACATTCTCCATGGCTCTCTGCAAAGCAGGATTACTAGAAATGAAAGCAAATGACATTGGCATAAAAGCAGTTTAAACTATCTATTTGTATGCAAAAACAAAACATTATCAATATAAAACAGTAAGTATTGAATAAATGGAAAAACAGCTACAATACCTGGCTGCACTGGCAGTGAGTTTATGTGGTTGATTGTTTATGCTTTTAGCAAAACAACCCCATTCTTTCTGCATATGCTTAACTAGACCATGGAAGACACAGAACACAGAAAGCAATAACAAACTATATATTCTTGTGACAACCAGATCTCCATGAGATATGTGCTAAATGAAGCAGTGTAAGCACTAACCTTGTTTTTGAAAAGACTCCAGTGAGGTGTTCGGCACAGACTGGAGTGAATTTTGAGTTCTTTCTATTGCCAGCTAGAGAAAAAAAGTAGAGATTATTGTACTATTAGGATTTTTCATTATGACTAACTAAAACGGTGTGTATGCACCCCTCTAGCCCTACAGCCTACTAATTATAGCCTAAGCATTCTCCTCAGGAGTACTTCACCAGGAACTGTTCAGTAGGTTGTTACTCCTGAATAAAACCAAAACATTTGATATGGTTTTAAAGTTCTGAATTAAAATTTATGTGAATACTTTGTTCTTACAAATTCTCCCCAAGGGAGAGAAATAAACATGTCATTATTTTTTATTGCAATTCAATTCAAAGCGTGTCCCTTTCTCAGTCTTTTCAGAACCGGAGTGAACGTTTGTTCACTTATTATAATAGACCATCTTATATTACCTTATACCATATCATAGGACTTTTGTTCCTTTTTTAAAATCATTTTTATTTTTAGTCAAGGGAGAAAATCTTCCAAACAAACAGGCAATACAAGTGGGCTGAAAAGTAATATGTGATGGCTGTTGATTTTTCCACATTTTAATTTGTTTTGTCAAAATTAATTTCCTACTAAACTTATGAATATAGGACACACACCTTCATTGAAGCCTCCATCAATTTCTCAAACCTCTCATGCTGAGATAGGGATGTACTAATGCTCCTGCACAAAGCTACAAAAAATACATAAGTGGTTATTTATACTGCAAAAAACATGTACTCTATGATGGTTACTGATTACAAGACAGACATCTCACCGTGATACGGGTTGGGAAGAGCTGGGAGAGAGCGTCGGGTTATGGTGGCTCTCCTCCAAGATTTCCTGCGTTCAGTGGGACTGCCAGGTGGACATAAAGGCCTCTCGGGGCCTTCTCTGTGAATTTCTTGTGTGTCTGTCTTTGAATATTCTTCTCCTGCATGTGTCTGCGTGGTGGGTGATGCGAGGCTGGTCCGGGGAGATTTGTGTACGGGAGCTGTGGTGGGGCTTGAGGAAGCGCGTCTTTTCGATGTATGCGAGTTCACCTGGGCACACACAGATTGAACAAAGCACAAAGTACAAGTTAACGTCCTACTATGATTTATGATTAACGTTAACTCATAGATCAGCGGAGGCTGTTGACGTTAATTAACTGTCCTACTTAGGTTAACGTTACCGTAAATGTCAGTAAAAATGTCTTACCTCATTCTGGTGATCAGCAACGGCGACACTTCTGCAACTACAAGAAAAACTTTGTCAACTTACAAGTTACAGTTAACGACATGTACAGAATATTAGTAAAGTAACGTTAGTGCACTGTTCCAGTAACGTTTACGCCGACATGTTTAACATTAATCGTTTTGTTAGTAACGTTAAGCAATGTCTGTTCTCGACACCTCGAAAACTGTAAAATGTTACATCAGTTTTAGTAACATTAACAAAAAGATACAAACCCGTCTTGTCCAGCTACCAAATGTTTTTCCGCCATTTTTCTTTCAAATTCTTCCCTGCGCGCCCAACAAGCGTCTCTACGGAACTAAGCACCATGGGAAATGTAGTGTGATTGTTACACAGGCGAGAGCAAACGACTGTAAACCATAAACAGTAAGTGAACTCAGTGAAAAGTAAGTTTGTTGAATATTTCAAAGTTAATTTAAAAACAAATGTTATACCAGTTTTACTTTGAGTGCAGCTGTATATAACAATTTTTACTTGGAATAGGTTCTTCAACTATTAAAAATCTACCTACATGCTTTCTAGAAACACAAATGACACACTCAATGAAAGGCCTTCATAAAACTGTCTGTGACTGTTATCGTTGTTGTCAACCATCAGGAGTAGCAGGATTTGCCACATATTTGCTGACTGACTCATTAGTCTAAATTACAGAGCATGTGTAAGGCAGCATGTTAGAAAAATAAATATTTTATAAATGGAAGGTCACAGTGAAGTGTGAAATAATATGATGCCCTGTAATATGAACACACAACAGTTTAGTAATTTCCCTGTAAAAAATAAAATGCAGGAAAATGGAGGGATCCAATCTTCTGTTTCCACTGGATCAAGTTAAGACCAAGCAGTAACCTACTGGTTCAAAGGGGCACTCCCTGTCCTGATCCTCTTTATATACACTACTCACAAAAAGTTAGGGATATTCGGCTTTTGGGGTGAAATTTCAGGATGAACCTAAAATGCACTATAACCTTCACAGGTGAACTTAATGCGACCTTCCCTAAACTTTTGAATGCACATGTCCAACTGTTCAATGTTTCAGTACTTTTTACACAACTTGCTGTTCTCT
>JAUMHL010000029.1:11682287-11732747 GCA_032362345.1 Sandelia bainsii
GTGTGAACTTTTTACATTTTCCATAAATTTCACCCGAAAGCCAAATATCCCTAACTTTTTGTGAGTAGTGTATGTTGGTCAGGTTTTTGACGGCCTCTGACAGGAGTTCCTTCATGAATAGTACCTAAATGCTTTCTCACACTGCTTCTCGTTCATAGTGCCTTTAGTGAGTCATACCAACAGCTACAGAGGCGTTTAACTGTGCAGATGATACCTGACAATTTCTCATCAGTTTACTTATCAGTTATAGTTGATGTGCAACTCTTTGCACATCTTCTCCTGACTTACAATATAAGGACTCCAGCGTCCCCCTGAGTGTGCTTCTGATTGGTGGATCCCTAGCACCTGTCCCAAGTTCATATGCAAGTCTTTGCTCTGCAAGTGGACACTCCAGATTGGTAGATCACACCAGCTCCTGTCCCAAGCCAGACAGTGGTTTTCTAGTTGGTGTTAGTTGTGTGGCACTTTGTAACTACTTTGCTGTGCCTTAGACTTAGAACTTTAGGTTACTGACAAATGTAAACTCACACACACATCCATACACCTATTGCTTATATATACATACATCATCATCTGTACTGACACTGAGCCCTATTATATTTTCTATATACAAGCAGGGCTCTGGCTCTTGAGCACCAGGATTAGCCACCCTAAGGGATGCTATTTAGTTGTATTTATGTTTGGATAGCTAGACCAGGTTTTTTGTTGTTGTTGTGTTTTCTTTTCTTAACCTTTCTTAGTCAGTAGGATAATCACCAGTTTTAAAACTTGTTTCATTTTGTTTATTTATTGCTTCTCAGTGGTATCATTTACCTGTGTTCCTCCTCATAAATAGTATAAAACTTAAAATCCTATGTTTGGTTATACAATAAACAACAATTAATTAATGTTAATGTTGTTAACAACTTTTAACATCTTGGTCGTTATTCTTATGTTACATCTTTATTAACACGCCTGGGGTTGTAACAGGTTGAAAGACAAGACCTTGTCGGCCATATAATATAAAATTCAAATGCAAAGGGAAAACATAGAACTCAACAGTTTCAGATTTTTTTTTTTTTTTTGAAAATATACCAGAAATGTGATAAATCAGTAAATAAACTCTTACGGTTTTTACAAAATGAGGCTCCCTAAAGAGCAATATTTTTATTACATTACTTACTGTATAATTAGGTAATGTATTTTTGTCTGAAATGTATGTAACCCTGTTTTTTGTCACAGTTGGTGATGACACTAGAGCTGATTTTTACTGAAACTACTCTGAGGCAACAGTCTCCTGACGGCATAAATAGCATTATGCCATATATTTAAAGCTCAGTGATACAATTTGTGGTATTATATCAATGTGAGAAAGCTGGAATTTATTATTATTATATTGTTAAATATTTAATATTTCAAGGCTGTTTTAACAGTATTTGACTCTGGATTTTCAGGTCTACATTGTTCATATCAAATATAAATAGTAAATGCTCATCTATGGCTGATCTCCTTACATCAGCATTTTTGGCAGTAAAGATCAGCCAGTAAGTAAAACTAATTTCACAAGCTTTCAGTCTTTTAACTGTCTGATGCTTAATGAGATGGCATGTTTTGTTTCAACCAGTGTTGTATCCCATGAGATGAAAGCTTTCATGAGATGATTGTCTTCCCTTGTACAGTAAACCTGTGTTCTTATACTCTGATAATTCTCTACTTACCTGGGTTTGGGAGTAGATTAGTTCACGATCAGCTGGATAGCCTCATCACTTCCATGACATTTATACTTGACAAAACACTTGACAAACATAATTTGTCTTATAAGTCTTTATAAGTCTGTTAGAGATGTCTTTCACTTTTTACAAAACCAAGGAGAGGAATCAAACAAAATCAAAAACACTTTTGCAATTCTCTTAGAGAATGCCCCTTATGTGTGCCTGTATGTCTCACTCCCGGTGGCATAGTCTCACACTCCACTCAATACTGCTGTCTCCATGGCCTTTTGAAGCAGCGGGGCGGGACAGACGAAGAGAGAAGAACATGTAGAAAAAAATGAAAGTTGTGAGGAAAAAAGAGATAATTAAAACACAGCTGATGAAAATACAGAAACACAGATGGTTAGAGGGGCCCACACAGGGGCAGAGGAGGACAAAGGAGTGTACAGTACTGCACGCCATGACTGTCTGTCTCAGCTGTCTTGTGTTTGTCACAACAGCTTTATTTCTCTTCCTCCAATGTTTTCTCTCCATTTACAGTTTGGTTGGTAACGGCAGCGGTTGCTGTTGGCACTGAGTTCAAGAAGGCAGCCTGAGAGTTCCTTTGCCTAGCAGGAACTGCAGGACACGGTCCACGAGCAGAGCGGTGACAAAGTCCACCACCAATACCTGGGCAATGATCAGTTTGAACTGCAAGCAAATATACAGACAGCATTTTACCTCACAAGGTACATTATTATTACATGTCTTTCGAAACAAGATAGTATGATAATGTCAGCTTACCTCAGTTGGAATATCTACAAGAGCAAACTGTTCATTGAATTCTGGTGAGGAACCTGTAAGAAGTCCCACAATCGCTAAACCTGACAGAGCGATACTCCATAGTAGTGGTCGATTTTCGCTGAGAGACTCCATGAAGGGGTGGCCCTATTGGACACAACAAAAATGCTGTAAGTCTGCTATATTGTAAAGAAAGTAGAGATGACAAATTATTATGGCATTAAGAATAAATACCTTGTAGTTAATGGCAAAGGTAGCCATCTGCATGGCCATGGACATTATATACACAGTGCTGTTAATCAGACTGGGCTCAAACTCTTTATAGAGATCCACAAACTGCTCCGCTCTGCAAGAGAGAAAAGACAAGTGAAAGGTTAGTATAATGTGTCAATGTAATGTTATTTGCTGTTTATTTTCTTGTTCTCTGTCTTACCTGGGAGGACTTCTGCTTTGTGCCTCTCTGTAAAGGAAAACCAGACTACAGAAGTGAACAGCAAACTGAAGCAGCACAGTCAACACTGTGTAAAGATTGAAGATGTTTGGTAAAGGCCGCTCTCGAGACAGAGTTTTCAGTGGCTGTGGGAACGAGACAAAAAAAAAATGGTTGAAGAAAACGGACAAACTTTACACAACATTCATACATAAAATATCTTTCTAGGAGAACAATTGGAAACATGAAGAGCCTCTGTTTTCTTACATAAATTCTCACCTTTGATCTAGAGATGAAGAGGAAGCACCCAGCCAACAGAAGGCCCTGCAGTGTTGCCTGGAAATCGCTGAACTTTACACCCTCGAGGTAGAGTACAGACTGGCTGTAGGCCAGTACCAGAGCATTGAGAGCGAGGATCTTAAACATCTGAAGCGTTGTCACTAATGTGCAACGGCCTTGCTTTATTACATGGCAGACTGGGGGCAAAGATGAAGCAGGATGTTTCAGTAGTGGAGAGCGGCTTTATGTTTGAATCTTTGACAACTTTGTCAAGTGCTGAAATTAGAAAAAATGCAATACTCACTGCACTGTATGGAGGAAAGTTTGGAGGTGAAAGGAGCTGCAATGGAAGCATCACCCAGTTTCACTACTTGTACCTGATCCTCTTCAAGTTCGCGTAAGACTTGACTGATCCTCTCCTGTTTTAAAATAAGCCCTGACAGTTAGTCAAGTGCACTGCAACATGAGGAAAGGGAAATTGGTAACTATTCCCTCAAGACTCAGGAAAGAGGCACTGGAAAAACACCTTTTGTGCTGCAAGCTGCTCTTCTCTCTGGGCCATCACCCTTTGTCTGGCTGCCCTGGAGCTCAATTTGCCTCCTGAACCAACAGGTGGTAAAGGTCTGGATTCTGTTGCTGATGCCTCCTTCTCTCTCCCCCGTTTCTTCTTTTCAGGCATGCGCTCAGGGGCATTAGCTAACAGAGCAACACCTGAGGAAAAGCACAACTATAATCACTGCGCAATGTTGTGGTCATACAAAGAGACAGAGGCTGTAAAATTTTGTGGTTGATGATCCTTACCTATGTGGGCGTGCTTGAGAGCTCCAACATCATTTGTACCATCACCGCACATTAGTGTCACATAACCCAGCCCCTTTAGACTGGTGATCACAAATTCCTGAAAAGAAATAGGCAACAAACTTACAGCTCATCACTTTCAAAAACTAAACATAATAAATAATAATAATAGCTTTTTTTTAGCATAGTTTTAGAGCAGGCACTTCCTTCAAGAGTACAATACACATACTACAACATTTAAGGGACATACAGCTGCTGTTTTAGGACCCACCTTCTGTTTTGGACTGACACGGGCGAACACTTGTATGTGAGGCAAGAGGGTATGGAGTAGCCGCGGGTCACAGCTTAGTCTGGCCAGCCCCTCCCCTGTTACACACAAGTCAAACTGACGCACAAATAAAGAAACGGAGGGAGGGAGCAGTGGTACAAGCACACTTCCATCTATGGATTCCCACTGCCATTCACCTGGAAAAGAAAATCAGAAACATGCTTCTGCACTTTGTCTATGTCCTTGGCCAAGCTGCAAATTAAATACTACAAGAACTTTTATGCTCTATAGTTACAACCTTTATTTGTGTTCACTATTGGCTTACTTCCATAATTAATGTAGTTAAGTGATCACTCTCCTTACCCCGATTTGGGCCTGGTTGCAATATAAGTGTGTGTTCTTTCTGGATGAAGTGGAGCTCTCTTGCTACATGGCACGCCGTGAGAGGGTTGTCGCCTGTGATCATCACCACCTGAAATCAGAGGGAGATGCTTTATTCATCTTAAAGCTATTCTATTTGGATACGTGTGCACAAGTACGTCAACTTATTTACATGATGAGACGCTTCCTGGATCTCTCTGATGACAGCCTTGCTGTCACTCTTGAGGGGGCAGGACACAACCATGAATCCAGCAAAATGCAAGTCACACTCCAAAACATCACGGCTCATCTCACGGACCTATGTGAACCAAAAATATCCACCTCAGTTTCAAACGTTATCCATTTTTGTATGACAACTTGGACACAGACGATCTCTGATAGTTGAGTAAAATTAAACAGGAACCTGCTGATGACTGAGGTGCCCCATCTCTTTGTAACCCAAGGCCAGAACTCTAGCTCCTTCTCGAGACATTTCCCTATGGACTTCATCATAACTTGCTGGACATTCTGCAAACTACAATCACAGCCACATTAAAACAGTGGTAGGTATGCGTGGTTGGGCTAGAACATTGCAGAGTAAATACGTATTAAGTATGGTGTCCATATGTACCATTCCTCTGAGTGTCTCTGGAGCTCCTTTCACAGTTGAGACATAGCAGAGTTCAGTGGAGCCCATTTTCTCATAGGAGGCTAGGACTGACATCCTCTTCAGAATGCTGGCAAAGTGGAAACGCTGGTGTATCTTGAGTCCCTGGGTTTTGATGCCTCGCGGGAACACCTTTTCATCTGGTCAGAACGGCAACAGTCAATAAGGCACACAATGAGCAAACGTGTCCAAATGCATAATAATTTCAAACTGAGGTAACTAATACATCATTTACAGGGAAAATGCCCTGTCCACTGGTAAAATGCAAATCTGTTTCACTGCATTTCAAGAAGAGCATTACTTTAAAATGCACTGTCACACTACATCACCAGTCTGAACAAGACATGCGTGGTGAAACTGCAATGAACTAAACTGCAAGTCAAAAACACATGCAAATGTGAGAGGGATGCATTTGTAGCCCAACATAAACACGAGAGTGCACATGCTCTACCACACACCTACCACTGCCCTGTGCTGTGCACTTAGTGGAGGTCACATCCCTGTACCTTTAGTGAGGGTCCAGTCAGCAGCAGTCAGCATGGCCTTTTCCAGTGGATCTCCAACCAGCTGTCCGTCATCCAGAGTTACCAGTGAGTGACAGGTGGCTACAACTCGATGTGTCTCAACTGGAATCTCAGATACAGGCATAACCTCCTTTCCTTCTCTGTCATGCACACAAACATCACTCAATATACTCCATACAAATGTATGAAAAGCCTAAATCACATCATAGTATGCTTTATGTTTACGATTTACAAGTTATGTTGTTGAAAGCAAAATTGTGAGAATGGTAGGCAGGATTTACCTCAGACCTGCTACTCCTCGTACCACCAGACTATCACTAGTCAGTGTTCCTGTTTTGTCAAAACAGCAAACCTCCACTTTTCCTGCAAATGGTATCCTGAAAGGCTCTGTACAGAATACATCTAGACAGGAATGTAAAAAAAAAGAAGACTCAAATGAACCATTTCTGTTACGTTTTGCATTACAAGCTGCTTTTGCAGTAGATACTACATTGTAGATACTACACACGTGCATGATAGTAGCACACAGACTTACAAAGTTTAGCCAGGGCGATGAGAGAAGTGTTAACTGCCAGAGAAAGCTCTATGGGAAGTTCTGGTGGAACCACCGAAGTGAGGATAAGTGTGCATTCCAGAAACAGTTTGTAGCGGTTCCTGCTGACATCCTTGGTCCCTTAGAGAGTAAAGCACAAAAATAGCATTTACTTGTTACTTATGACCCAACCTGACAATGTTTGTGTTAAATAAGAATTACATTGTAACAAGGCCATTTTGTGGACCTCACCTTCTACCCACACATAAACAGCTGCAGCAATGGCAAACACAAGGAGGAAGAGGATGAAGATGAAAGTCTCCAGGTTGTTGGCTGTCACTCTCTTCACACCAAAGAGGATGGTCCGTAACAGTTTACCCTGGATGCAAGTTTGTATACAAAGTTAGCGCACATTCACAGCTCACGCAGCATGTCTTGCACTAACATGCTGTCAAAACTAGAATTTAAGTGCATGTTGGGAAAAACAGAGTGTTGTAACATAAGCATACTAAGCAACGTCCTCACCTGAGATGTATAGAATCCTGTTCTCAATACATAGGCCACACAGCCATTGTCAACAGCTACATGTAAAGGAGAGGATTGATGAGCTTGGACTTTGTTTGGATGATGAAGATTCAGAACATATGCACAACTGAATTCAATAGCCAGCAAGTTGTTAGTAATACATCAATACAGAAACAAATTAACACTTACGTTTGAGTCCAGCACTGGCCTTTAAAGGAGGGCTATGTTGGACCACTTTTGTCCCCCCAGAAATGACGTGGAGTCGAGAGTCTGTCTGAAGGTCTAGGATTCGGTCTGGGTCCAAGTCCTCCACTGGCTCCTGTGCACCCCATATTGTGAGCAGTTATGATAATATCCCACAAGAATCCATGCTGTTTAGAATAACTGAGACTTCTATTCCAATGTCTAAGCCCATACCTATGTAGAGTGGTATCATGTATATATTAGTTTGCCTCTAACCTTCATCTGGGGCACGGACTCTCCAGTCAGCATGGCCTCATCTACAATACAACGGCCCCTGAGTAGCAGCACATCACACGGTACCAGGTTGTCCTGCGGCGAACGTCCTGTTAAGGAGAGGGTATATAGAGTATATGAAACATGCAAACAGCATAAATCAGATGTCTGTGGATGCAAAACAAATGTTGACACTGCAATTACCTATTGAGACAATGTCACCAGGGACAAGCTCATCACTTGAAATAAATCTCCACTTCCTGTTGCGATATACCTGGGACAAAATACAAAAAATAATATTGGGATGTTTTAAATGTTTTGTGATACAAGACAACATCTGTATTTATACCTTTAACATTGAATATAGAACATTCTTAATTTGATCAAGTCTACCTGGATCATGTAGGGCTTGTTTCCCATGCGGCGGATCTCAGACATATTCCTCATTTGTTGCTGGACCAGAGAGGCTTCGAAAGCCACCAGCATGAACAGTGTAAAAACGCTGTAGTACCAGTACTCGTCCAGACACCACAGCCCTACGCAAAACACCTGATGGATGGCAGAGACTAGATAACTTCACATGAATATATACACCATTATCAGGTCAACAATTTTTACAATTAAAATAGTTAAATTCCAAAGAAACAAGCACACAGACACATACCTGAAAAACAAAAAACGGAGCTGTGGCCCTCTCTCTGAAGAGCTCCAGGAAATCTGGCACAACCATCTCAGCACGATTGGTGCCGTAGCGCTTTTCTGCAGCTCGAAGTTCGGCCTCCTCCTGATAGCCACGCCAGGACTGAAAGTATCCCATTGGATTGCTGACTGGAAATGCTATCGGAAGGAAACACTTCTTCTCTTTATGGTCAAAAATGTAGTGAATCTTTTGAAACTCAAAAGATAGAATAGCCTCCCCATTCTCATCCTGTTAATCAGAACAAGAGAAAGAATATTTAACATTAGTATTAGTGTCAACCGGTGAAAAAAATCTGTTAATATCCTTCACATTTGTTATGACAAATCACCTTATTGCTTACTACAACTGCAGTAAAATGTCTAACCCAATGTGGATGTCAAACAACTGGCCCGCCAGTGAAAGTGGGATCTGGGACACGTTCCCAGTTAAGACAACTTGGAGCATCCTGAGAATACAGTAAATGTGTTAACTGACCTGGTCCCTCTGTAGTGCCACGAGCTCAGCAGAGCCATTGTTGGGGGTAGGTATGACCTTTGCCAGTGTAGCCTTGTTTGGGTCTGGTTCCTGTGTATACAAACGAACAGGTGACAAATTCACACATTGTGGAAAGTAATTTTTAGTACAGCTGCAGCTATGTCCCTTTCAAATGACACATAGCCTTATATACAGCTACTTGACAGTTATGAAGTTCAGACACATTCTTAACAAATCATCATCAACATCTGCTTGCCAAATCTGTCCTTTATTACACTGCTGATATAAATCTGTTGTACATTAATATTTTGTGAGTCTTCAGTACATCTGCTTACTGAGATAATCACACAGAGATGCAACATTAGCTATAATCTGTACTATCCCTTTTATGCTGTATTGTGAAACACAACTTTCTTTTTCAAAATTTGAGACAGTACTTATAATATTCTAAAAGTTCATATGCATTACTATGGAATGCAGTGCAAATGTGGCAGTTTCACTTCTTTTACTTTACTTTGCAGACGCTTTTATCCAAAGCGACTTACAAGGAGCTAGCACTTAGTGTCTTGCTCAAGGACACACCTGGTATGGGGGATGGGCTAGGAGTCTGGGCTGGGATTCGATCCTGTCACCTTCTGCATCCCAGTCTGATGCTTATCCCATTGAGCTACCAGGCCACAGGTGCTTCCTACTGCCATGGTATGAAATACAGCTAGACACTGAATTTGACTTTCCACATCTAAACAAACATTATTTTATAATCAGCAGCTGTCTTTTACATGACACATATTTTACTTCTATATAATCTTCGTCTAGTAAAACATACTTAAAACAGGTGCTACAGGTTTGGTCACACAGGTTTGTACATCCTGTTTGGCAGAAAGGAAACAATATTCCATTTTCTATTAAAGCTTCTATTAAAGCCAAGATAAAATAATCAAGGATATAATGTCCTAACTTACGCCAGAACTTAAAGTGCCACTGGTGATTTATGACTGAAAAAGGTTTGATCATTGGTGTGTTTGAAAGCAGCGCTGTGTCTACAGAGGCCATCTCTACAACCAATTATCTAGAGTTCAAACCCAGCAATGCCCTGTTACACTGCTTTTGAACAAGTAATTGATCATATACCTGCTCCTGCTGACCCACGTGTTTGACCTATATGTAAATGTGATCAGGAAAAAGTGTGTTCTCTATAAATTTGTACTATTATTGATGTAATTTCTTATGTTTACCTTGGAACAAGTGAGCCAACAATGCGCATGCACGGACCAATAACCAGAAAGCGCTGTGAGGACGTGCGCGATCCCGATAGCAGCAAGCGCCAGGAGGCCTGCCTCCGGATAGTCTGAGGCACCGTACACTCCTAACCATACGTACAGCCAGCTCGGGTAAAGGACTGTCAGAAACGGGAGGACTGTCCCGTGTAGCAGCCGGGGCCTTCGCCTGTAAAGCGTCACTGAGCTCACCAGCTCGTCACTAGCGCCGCGATCATGTTGGTTGTGGTTCACAGAGGGGGCCATTTGCGGCTCACCCGGTCCAAGGATCCCGTCTGCAGCCAAACTCCCCTCTTTCTTGGCTTCGTCCATTGTATTTGGCTCACTCCTCTGGCCCCCTCTCTCATCCACCACCGGCCCGTCTTGCTGTAACGCGTAAAAAACGACTGTACACAAGGAGTGATGCTTAGTCCAGCCTTCAAAGCCCGTTTACTGAATCGCTAGTTCTTTGACCGTGGCTTCCGTATACGTAAGGACGCAAGGACACGTCAAGTTCTAGTTGGCACAACATGATTGAACCGCAAAAATCTAACGATTTTATCTTCCACATAGTGGTTTGGGTGTTGTTTAATTAAAAATTCACATGTGAATAAAAATGTTTCTTCGAATCACATGAATTATCTTTTAAGACAAGTGCATTTGTCATTTAATGTTTCAGTTGATAACAATATTAATAGAAGTGGCTACCCCTTTAATAAAATGATCTTCATTGTAGGGGAGGAGCCAAAGTGAGATTGACACAAAGTTAAGCCAATAAAATGTTTGAACTATTTCCCAACGTTACGTTTCCATCTGATCATCTAATCAGATGTTAGTGGGTGTGTACGGAGTAGTCCGCGCACAGACATGGCTCCACATGCTGAAGTGGTGCTGTAACCTTCATTTACCAGCTTCGTCGAATGAGTAAAGTCTAGAAGAGCAACATGTAAGAATTTGAAATATGGCTGATATTAATAATACAGTTACCATTTAGTCTAGACAGAGAAATATTTACACACAGGCTGTAAATAAAGACATTTGCGACCTTGTGAATCAAACGGCATCATTCACTGCAACTTTATTACGTTGCTGATTATGCTTATTATAGGAAGTAGGTCTGTGTCAGGTTCATGATATATTTATCTTTGGATTTGTGAGTAATCACATGTTGATATCACTTTTCAGGCAGGCTGCTATGGATATCACGGCAAAGTATTGCCATAAAGAGATGGAGGCATATGGGTCATGTGTGTCCTCCAACCCATCAACATGGCAGCAAACGTGCCATGAGCTGAAGATGAAGGTTGCACAGTGCACATCATCACAGTAAGGCAACTGACTTGGGCAATCATTCCCACCCCTGTCACTCTAACATCTTAACGCCACTGTATAACCGCATACTGTATTGGCGACTAACCCCTAAATTTGTTTTGATAGCCCTGTGATCCAGAAGATCAGACAGGACTGCTCCAAAGAGTTTGTGAAGTTTGAGACCTGCCTGAGAGAAAACCAGGATAAACCTACCTCCTGTTCACCACAAGTGGCTCGCTTTCTGGGATGTGCAGAGTCAGTGGACCTCAGTGGACTGGGTAAGTCCTTGCTATACACAACTCAAGATCACAATGCACACAATCATGAATGCAAGAGATTAAAATATAAGAAAAAGTGATGTGTATGATGTGCACATTAATTAGCTTCTCATTCTCCTCTTGAAGAAGCAGGGCATTTTATTAAGTGCACTGGATTATTTGTTCGTGCTGCAATTTTTCAGTTGTTTAGTGGTATCTTGAGAACATCTTGAGTGTGAAGTTTGTGTTGAGAAAAACGCAAACCTCACACAAATTAGTTCATTATGTCAGAAGAATTTGACTATTGCACATTTTTCATTGGTGTTACTTTAATAGTCAGCATACTGATAAATTCCTTTTCTTTTTCCAGCTAAGAATCCGGTACCTCAGCCATCGTAGGATTCAGACACTTTAGTCACCTTAATATTACACCCGTCATCACAGCAGCTCAGTTGGGCTAGTCTCACGTGTCACATCTTGTGACTTAATGTATTTGTCTTCCACCATAAGATATAGGTAATTAAAGTTACAACACTGCAGGATGGGCGGGTTTTGTAGATTATTTATTTACTGGATTATCCTTTTACTCATTTTGTAAATGTATGCATGTGAAAATGACTTTTATACTGTACTTGCCTATGTGTGAGGACACCTGGTTTGTAGTGTATGTTGAGACAATTCAATAAAAATGACTTCAGCCTTGTAAAGAGTTGCTGGTTCAAACACTGTGATCAAGGCGTTCCTGTAAAAGAGAGGTACTTCTCAGTGAAACTAACCCGAATAAATAACGGTTGTTGTTTTCTGTTGCTTATATGTCTCTCCTTCCCACTCTTTCTATCTTCAGGTCTGAGTGCCGAGTTAAATATTAAACTGGAATGTATGGCTCCCCCACAAACTCTCATTACTACTCAGTGACTAAGAAATAGGGAGTTTGGAAAGAAACGAAAAGCTGCAGGCTGTCCACCAGTAATCAGTAGGACTACTGAAACAGGCTGAGGGAGGATGTTGAGTTATGAGCCCTGTGACCACTAAGCAGAACAGGTCTTTTCTGGTTCAATTATTAAAGCATAGATAGGGGTAATGGAGGGGGAAATGATTCATTCTTTTCAAGTATAATATCTTCAGGTCATACCAGGTGAGTAAGTGATCAGTGTGTCGTCATTTAGGACAAATAAGACAAAAGCACTAAAGATGAAATCAAAGATTGTATTATATAGATACTGCAACATTACATTCAAAGCACATCACCTGGCAGTCACTGAACAAAAAGTAAGATAGGATCTCACCTAATACCACACAAATAAGTTACATTCACAAAAATATCACTATAAAAATACTGTGAGTCAGTGATCAGAGTCAAACATACTGTCATGAATGAATGTCACAAGCTGTACCCAGTTACAGGCACCCTAGACTATTATTCTGCACCACAGTGTGTGTCAGATCCTGATGCTTTCTGGAAAAACTTGCTATCCAACTTTAGTTTGGAGGCTATGTCTTTAGACCTACTTTGTGACACAAATATCATGCTACAGTTTACATATTTGCTGATTATCACAGAAGAAGGTACAAAATGTCTACCTAACATCTAATTTGAGATGTTTGAGAAAAAATAATGACAGAAAATAACTACAATTAATTGTAACACATTCATACTCACATTTACATTTGGAGTACTTTATCATGTATCCAGTGTCCTACGTTTTGGGCTTTGTGGAGCTATTGGTTGTCATTGACTGCAAAGCTTCTTAGTGATCACATTATAAAAGAAAAGGGAGAGCTACAGCAGTAATAACTTATACAACCCTGTTTCCGCATAAGGCTTTTCAAATGACCCTGTAGTGTTGCCTAAATGCTAAAAAGATGTATTTGGTCCATGATGAATGCAGTTTGAACTTGTCATTTAACATTGAAAGTTTCTTCCTCTTTGCAATATAATGTATGTTCTCAAAGTCAGTGGGCAAGTTAAATTGTAATTCTGTCCAGCACAATATCCTGAGTTCTACCTCAGGCTATAAAAACATACGCACGCTAACCTGAGAGCAAAAACTGTACTCCAATTCATATACAGTGTTGTATACATTGCAGTCTTTCACGCACAATACAGTAATCATTAGTCCTGTCAAAAAAGTTGTAATGCAATATTCTGATTTAATTTAGACCCTTGGCTGCCCGTGGACCCTGCCAAGACTCCTAAATACAAGTATCTTGATTGATGAATTAACTTCACAACAACCAGTTATTGTCTATAATTCATCATATACATATTATGTTTGATAAGTGTCTTTTGTCTTTTTTGTTGGAAAGTGCCATGAAATGTCTTTCATTTAACATCACATAAATACAAGAGAAACTGAGGTCCTTTAACATATCTTGGACATTTACAGTGTCTGTATTTCCAGCATGAGATTCTTATCTTGGAAAGTCGGTGGGAACATTATGCAAATCTGCTGCAAAATGATATTACAACTATGCCTGACTCGTACTGATTTTAATAAAAGCTCAGAAGTGGGTTTGGATGTCAGCTGTTTTATAGAGAATGGTCCCACAGGCATGTTAATGGACAGACTCCATTAGGCGCATTTCTAGGGTGAAAGAACAAAATAGGAAAAGCATGAGAGTTTATGAAGGTCAGGAGGTGAAGTAGGAGTTCTGCATGGAGTAGAGACGGTCAATGGGGTTCCCCACTCGCCCAGCCAGGAGGCTGCTGTCCCCTGTTGCTAGGAGGCAGTCGCCAAGGTGACCAAGGCTTCCATCGCTGTCCAGGTCGTGAAACACTGTCTCTGAGTCTGCAGTGAAAAGGAGCAAGAGTGTACACAACTTTAATGAGCTCCAGAGAACACAAAAAATAAAAAAAGGAACACAAGCAAGAAAATAAGCATTTATCATTACTCAAAACTCAGTTTAAGATAATGAACAAAGTCACAAATCATAGTTTTAAATTAGTTTTTTTCTTTAGCTCTGTTCTCCTTACAATTGGAAATTGGGTAGTGTCCTTCAAACATCCTCCTAACAGCGAATGAACATAATTAAACTACTTCGAGTCTAAATGCTCACTAATGCCCACTGCACATTTTCTGAAGAAATCTTGATTAAAATAATGAGAAGCACAATTAACGACTGTAGTATATAAGGCACCAATAAACTCAGCAGTTTGAAAGACCAACATTTACTCTAACTACAGGGCCTAACTTGCAGGATGACCCCATGACCATGAATTGTTTTGACTGTCATGACAAAGTTTTAAGGAAGATGGTTACGTTTGAATTTGCAGCGTTGACCTCCTGTCTTACCATAGGAGTGTAGCTGCTCATTGGTCAACTGAGGTGGTGTCAGCCCATGTCGAAATGGCTCTCCACTGTAGATGTTAGGGTCCAGAGCAAGTAGTTGCTGACGTGGCAGAGAGGGATATCCCAGTATCCCATCTATTCCATGGGTGCTAGATCCATCTGTGTGAAGATGAAAATCATTATATTGTATAATCTTTTCTGTACTTTGTGTAATTCTTCTATTCTTCCTAAACCTTCATCAGCACTTTATGCCCATACCTTCGCTATCATCATTGCTTTGGCGGCCCCCCCTACTTGGTCCTCTCCTGGTTCCCCCCAGCTGCTCTTGTTCCTGCTGCTGCTGCTGCTGTTGCTGCTGTCGACGAGCTATCTTTTTCATCTGAGGCACAAAAACACTCGCCGTTGTTAGTTTTCTTTGTGTATTGATATTTGATACAGAAGAAAACTCTTTGTGAATTATGTCAAGTCTTACCTTTGCTCTCTGGTTTTGGAACCACACTTGCACAACTCGTACTGTGAGCCCAGTCTCAGCAGCCAGTGTCTCTCTCACCTACAGAAAAGATTTTCCATTCCCGTGATTTTAAAATAGAATAATTTACAATGTCAAACACAGCTTGACATGAAGTGCTATATGGACAGATATGCAAGCACAATTACATTTGTCAGGTAAAGGAGTATTTTCTGGCATACATTTCCATTGATAAGACAATCTGGTCCACCCACCTTGCGGCAAGGCTTAGCAGACACTTCAAAGGAAGCCTTGAAAGCACGGCGCTGCTGCGTAGTCAAGATGGTGCGTGGTCGTTTTGAGCGCTTGTGCTCCTTCCCTTCATCACCACCCTTACCCCCACCAGAGCCCCCACCACCGTCCTCATCCTCACTTTTTACTGGTAAGGTAAGAAGGCAACACAACAATCAGAACAACCCTTATGAGAAAGTACTTTCACCCTTTCTGAAATAATAAGCAAAAACAGTTTCTCCAGTGTTTGATGCCAGTTTGTTCACTGCACTGGAGTTTCAGCTCCACATACTGTAGCCTTTTAAATATCAGCGTGGACCTTTACAGACTGTCCTTAGTAACCAGAAAGAAAAAATTCTGCTACACAACACTGTGCAAAAATAGGCTGATTGCATAAATGTAAAAAAACAATAATTTGTCTAAAGTGTATTTAGAAAAGACTGGCACCTTTTGAATTGAATCTAGGCAAAGGAGCCTCTTCGCAAAATGTCTTTACCTGATTCAGTTGGTGTAGGACTGATAGCAGCCAGCATTTCCCTTTCTTTCTCGTAGTCCATGCGACAAAGCAGCTGGCCTTCTTTCAACACAAACTCATCACCTCTCTGCAGCCGGCGTTCACACTCACAGCAGCTAAAGCAGCCTAGGTGGTACACCTGGCCTAGCACGCGCATTATCAGCTCTGAGCGCCCAATCACCTGCAGGCATGCGCTGCACTTCCTCACAAATAGCCTGGAAACACAGAGTGACACAGACACACATAGGCTTATACTGTAATTGAATATAAAGTACAATATAGAAACTGTAAAACATGGCATGATGGGAGTTAAGGAGTGGAGGAAAGGTGAGGTAATTAAAGATAGAGGCTCAGACAACAGAGCTCAGACACACTTACCCTCAGCTCCAGTGGTTATAGAGATTAGCATAGTCTCTTAATTAAAGGTCGTATAAACATTACCCAATTCACACATCAA
Source organism: Sandelia bainsii (assembly GCA_032362345.1). Taxonomy (NCBI): domain Eukaryota; kingdom Metazoa; phylum Chordata; class Actinopteri; order Anabantiformes; family Anabantidae; genus Sandelia; species Sandelia bainsii. Next base: position 11,698,596 of record JAUMHL010000029.1, read on the forward strand.
CAAGGTGAACATCTGCTGCAAGAAATTACAGTAGTTGGCATTTTTGTATTGTATTTTGTTTCTCTTTCACGACAGTAGATGGCAGTAGTTAGCTTATCACAAGAGAGCTGCCTGTTGGGAATCTTTTTCTTATGATTCCTTAAATGTTGAGATCTGTTTAATGTGACAAACTTCATCCTATCCATATATCACCCATAATCTTATTAAGTGATTTAACATTATGAATAAAGCTTAAAACAGAGTCTTTCTCAGGTTCATTGCTTTTCTCCATGACCACTTTCTTTCTTTTGTCCCTACATCTCTCCTCCTGTGAGATGTTAAAGTCCTTCAATTACTGTCCTGCCTCACCATCTCTTCACATCCTTATTTCCATTCACAGTGCCTAAGTCTCTGCCATTAAATTCCTCTCAAATCCCTGCTCTTGCACTTGGTTTCCTCCCCCTCCCTCCCTAGTATTTTCTGCCAGCATTCCCAGTTCTCCCTCATGCCCTCCCAGCCTGCCTCCCCAGTTCACTGAAACTAATAAAGACAGGATTAATTAGATTGTTGTTTAAACAGTGCGATGGCCAGACAGACGCTGTAAACTCATAACCAGGGATTGGGGATAGCATGGGGTTAATCTCTCTCCTCTCACTTATGCACACTAAAACACACATACACACTTAAACATGGACTCACACACACATACATGCACTCTCTCGCAGGCACGCACACAGACATTTGCACACATCCAAGTTTCAGTCTACCTAGCCCAAACTGGCTAGTAACCCACATTCACTGGACCATCAGTCATCACCATGCTGGTAGTTCAACACACCTGTAATCAGTAAACAGTGTAGATACACTGGATCATAAAAATATTCCTTCAACAGGAAGATTTACCAGCCATAGGTAAAAAAGAAGAAAGGTCAGTAGATGGAGGAATAGCACCAGGACAAAATACAAAGCTGGATAAGAAGAAAGGGAAGACGGGAGGGAACAGGAGGAGGAAGGGACAAAGGCAGAAGTGTTGAAGCTCCCTGACTGAGTGATAGGAAGGTGTTGCTGCCCAAATCTGGAGTGTAAAGAAGGAGCCAGGTCTGCACATTAGAGCTCCTAATCTGTGATTCTGTCCCAAACGCAGCTGCTATGGCTAATCTTTCTCAATCCATCTGCCAAACACTCCCAAATTCCCCAAATGACAGTGTCGCTAACTTAACATCATAACGCAAACACAAGTGTCCCTATTAGCTGCCCTAGACAGATCTATTGTGACAGGATTTCGTGTTTAACTAAATGTTGCTTATAACCTATTGTCTTATAGAAACACTGCATGTAGTGAGATGCTTCTACTGTGGAATATCTACAAGAAGCTATAAAGTTAATCATTATATTTATCATCTAATACAGTCCTAAAGAGAACAATTGCCACCCTGCTCCTCGCTCTCACTCAAAAGAGACTTCAGCAACTTAAATACTTTATTTCACTGTGAACAAAATACAATAGAAAAGAATTGTCAGAGGTTCGCTTGATTGCTTGAAGACTGATGATGTTGCTGGTTAAGTCCCACACTCCCTAATCGGGGTGTACACAGCACGGTAGGAATTTACTCAACATGGCAAATGAAGGCAACTTGGGGCAACTGCCACAGAGGGGGGCCTGTAAGTAGATCAGTCTAATCCCTCTAATAGAAGTATCATTCACACTGGCTTTGACCACAGCATAGCTTCCAATAAATCACTATGAACATTATGGTTAAAGAGCAGCCACATGAAGGAGGTCAATTTAGCTTCCATACCAAATTTATCAACTTCTCAAATATGTCCACACATGTCAGTTTTTCATGTTTTGATATTATGTATTTTCTATAACTTTCCCAGTGTATCCGACTACTTGTAATTATGTCTTATTTTAGTGGACTTTTACTCATGAAACTTACATCTAAAATAGCCAGTGGCCTTGTAAATCAAAGAGGCTTATGATTTTGAAAAAATAGACCCTCTATGATAAAATACTAAATAATAATATTGATAGAATAGAATATGGAACGACAATGTAAACATGATTTTGAGTATTAATAATATAGCAGACATGTTTTTGCTAGATTCAGGGGAAACAAGGATGTTTGCACAAAATACAAAGAAAATGTATTGAATTTTAATTTCCATTCTAAAAACATTGACATTGGAACTACAATTTAAACAGTTAAGATATAATAAAAACCAGCCACACACAAATCTATGAAAAAGACATTTTCAGCAGGACTTTGCTTTGGCTTTCTTTTAATGAAATGATGTAATACTTTTGATATATACAGGATTACAAAGAATAGCGAAGTAAGTGCAGATTGAAGACTTTACAGAACAGTCAACACTGAGAGCTTGTAATGTACAAAACCTCAGGAACCTTGGCTGCAGGCAATTTCATGTTGAGTACCATGGATTTCGGAGGGGTTAGGGGGCATGACTAATTACAAGATCACTGATTATGAGATCAAATGTAGCAGAGGCAGAAAAAGGTGATGTATTGTAAGTACTGGGTGGGTATAATCAGCTCTTTCCTTCTTGAGTTATTGTAGATCCTAGGCATACAAACAGAATAACAGAATTGTTGTCATTTCCCTAAGCTGTGTCATGTGGCATTGTTTTGCCTGTGAGCTCTGACAAGCACAACAATGTCTGGACAGCAACACAATCATTCCATAAATATGTATGTGTGTCTGAGTAATTAAAGTTGTTGTGCTTGCTTTCATAATTGATGAATATTTATACAGGTATGTGTTTTCTTATATTGACTCTAAGTTTGGATCAGTTTTATGTAAGTGAGCGTAGATGAATGCAACTTGGACAGATTTAAGCTTTACCTTGGCTCATCAAGGATGTACCATTGTATTTCATTTTGGTTCATTTCACATAGCAATATAAGAGGCACTCCTATATACATGCTGAAGTATTCACATACAAACCTCTGATGCAACCATTCATTATGTGTTCAGAATGACCATAGTGACACACAAATGGGTGTTTACACGTTCTCTGAAAATAAGGTACATCCAAGGATTCATATAAGAGTTTCAAAAAGAACAAATGATATACAACAATCTTACTTTTAAGTTGTATTCTGTTTAGTATCTATTTCTGTGAAGTGTGTGCGTAGATGTGTGTGCGCACTTTTGGCGGATATTGCTCTGTGAAGCAAAATGGCTCAGAGCCAGGGTTCAGTAATCACATCATCTCCTTTTATTAAATCTCCCTGCACTGCTTCTGTGTTATTAAAATCTCCCAGCATTCCCCACGATGCTCGCTATCCCTGCCACCACTCACTCACACTCACACAAATACACACATATATAAATATATATATATATATGTATATATATATATATATATATATATATATATATAGTACGTTCACACATGCACACATAGTGTTGTATATATACAGTCACATGCACACATAAACACAAATATGTGTAAACACAGATAAGGTTTCTAGGTACAAACATCAATAAAACACAGACAGATGCTGTCATTTATACACCATTTCCATCCATGCATCAATAAAGTAACATCATATCACTCTTTGTGCTCAAAGATAATTTTTCAAAATTTGAAAAAGCAAAGTAGCCTAATAGTGATTCTCTAATGGCCACAAGGGCCTGCTGTGTGTGGAATACATAGAGATATTCACACCAACACTCACAGTTATACAGTTACATGTCATAGCTCTCACTATAAATCATTCACGCTGGTAATAAGACCAGTTCTCCATGAGAGCAGCTCTGAAGGCCATAATATTTAAGTCCTAATGTAATGTTACCTGTGTAATGCAACAACTAAAAAACTACATGACGTGCATGGTCTGCATGGTATGAGTCTCTGGGTGTGTGCAATCTACACCTGATGCTACCAAGAATGAATGCTATGTGTGAGAATATGGATGTGTGTTTGTGTGTGTGCGGGTTGGTGTGTGTGTGTTAGTTTAGATAAAACTGTTAATCCCCAGGCCACCAGAACGCAATATCCTGTCTGCCCGTTTCTCATTTCCTGTCTGTCTCTGGCGGAGCGGGAAGCAGCAGGGAGGGGGTGGCGGGGGACAGCGGGACCCGTTGCCCCAGAAACAGGAGATACAGCCGGTCGATTTGAGAAAAGTCTATGTCGATCTCCCTCTCTCTCCCTCTCTAGTGCGACCCCCTATCCTCTCTCTCTTCTTCCCTCTCCCTCTCTGCTTTTATTATCTCAGATTTAATAAAGCCGAGGCGAGCAGCTTGTTCTGCCATGAAACATTTATTAGCTGTCTGTTATAAAATTGTTGTGGGGGAGGAAAGATGATGGGGTCTCATCTCACATTATTCAAAAACAGTGGCAATATCACCCCCACCCCCACCCCTCCGCCCCACCACCACACACCTTCCTCACATGCATACACATACCCAGACAAAAGTCGGACCTTCCCTGTGGCTGTTCTCATTCTAAAACTCTCTGACACCTTGTCTTCACCCTCCGTATCCCATTTGAACCCTTTCGCCATCACCGAGATTTCAACTTCACATTCGTCATATAATGAAAGCTGACAGTCAAACACAAAAACTCCCCTCTTTCCTTTCCTCTGGCACACATTCAACCATCATCTGTTGAACTACATGTATCTATTATGTGTAGCCACTCGCTGGGATTTATATTGTACAGTCCTGAGTCACGTAAAACCACACCACAGACCACAGAACACTTTTCTTTCACTTGCACATACATCATGTCGGTGTAAATATTCAATTACTTAAAAAAAAGTTTTTGGTTACCTGGGTTTTGAGATCTCAGTTTCTGAGATTTCTGATGTCACCCCAATACAATTATGATGTATTTTTTCTGAAAAGACACATTGCTGTTGATTTAAAAAAAAAAAAAAGTAATTTAATTTTAAAATGTAAATTCTCAATGCTGTGAGCATCGAAAACAAAGTTCTCTCCTTCATCTTCTCTCCAATGTCAGTGGTAAACATCCCAAAACAAATAAAATCAAAACTATCTGCATGGTTACAGACCACTAGAGATACGCGAGAAAATAGTTTTTTTGTAATTTGGTTGAACACATCTTTTAAAATGGGAATAGTTCCAGTATTCAGATTTCTTTTATTAAAAGTAATTCAATATTAATATGCCAGTGAAGTGTTAAAGTGTTAACTGATAGCAATAATGGTTTTTGGTCTCACTGATATGTCATTACATAATTCTCTCTAGTATTTCCCTGCAGCCCAGCATCAGACCTGTCATCATAGGACAACCACAGAATCCTGGGTAATTAGCACTGTACCCAATCAGCCTCTCCAACACCTCCTCCCATTCTGATCCCGAGACACAAAGAGGCGCTGGGGGGGCGATTAAGAGAAAACAAGGGATAAACGGGGAGATAAACTGTTTGGTGTCATCACTGCTATCAATCTCAGAGGAAGGAAATGAGGTTTGGGATAGAGAAATATTATTACAAAGCAGACAGTGATGAATGAGGAAAAGGATACAGAGGCAGGGGAGAGAAATGGGTGGGTGGGGTGGGGGTATGGATGGGAGAAGAGGGGTAGAAGCAGATATATCCTCCGTTTTAAAGCAACAAGACTCGTTCGCTCACATAAATGCCCTGTAAACTGAGAGGATACTCTGCCGAGCTGTACCTGGTCAGCGGAAGGAGATTCCATAACTTTGGCAGTGGGGTCTCCCTCTCTCTGTCAGCAGTGAGAGGGTTTGTAGTCTCAGTGCCCTCCACCCCACAGAGTCAGGTATTAAACCTAAGGTTTAGTGTATATCCACCCTGGTGACATGTTGTTCACAGGACTGAAGCTGCCTTTATGGGCTTACAAGGGAGCTTGCTGGCTCCTCACAGCCAGACTACCCGCCATCCTGTCTGGGCTCACCACTATTGACCAGAGAACACTGGACTTACACTGCTCGGATTGGCAAGGAACCATGATGTCAAGCCGGTGTGTAAAACACAATGACCATGTAAGAAGAGTAGGGTGCTGAGGGTGCATTGTTTGAACATGTCTGTCTGCTAATCGCCTTTAATTGTCTCACTTTCTATCAGAATATATAATATTCAAAATAACTAATTTTAACTTATAACTGAATTAATATATGGCTGTAGACTTGTGCTGACTGTTTTACTTTTGAAAAGAGAAGAAAAATCCCAAATTCCTATCAAATCATATCATATTAAAATGTGCGTATTACTACTTAGACTTTTGTTTCTGGTGTATTAAATATTTCCCATCTAAATTGTTATTATTCTGACCACCTTGGCAGTTAAAATAATGCCTAAAAACATCCCAGTGGCAATTTAGTGTGGAAGAATGTATGCTGATCACCTGGTCTATAGCAGGATGGAGTTCCAGAGACTTTTTTTGAGGTTTCAACACAAAAAAATAAATCCTCCAGAAAAATCCACAAGATGCACTTCAGTTTATTGTGTCTAAATCCCCTCATTTCCATAACAGATTGAGACCAGGAAAACTAAAAACTGAAGGCATACCACCTGTTTTTTTTTTTTTTACACAGATAGTAAGATGCAGTAAAGTGACTGCTAATTTATTACCTGAAGCTTCAGGATTCAGGTAATAATAAACAGCTTGGTCAGAACTCACAATTAGACCTACAGCATACTGCATATAGTTCTACATATTGATCGAATATTTAGGTTAGTATTAGGCAGTAAAAGTTTACTGATATGCTGAAACCTGACATTGGTTCTTTGAGCACTCAAGTGATCCAGTGAAGCAAAGTATGCTTTGACAACATGCAAATTTTAAATTAATTTTTGGCTCAAATTCAGATCAGTTCAAATGAATGGAGTGGGGGATGGGTCACATTTCAAGATTTCATCTGTTTTCTCCTTTGATGTCTAGATTAATAGTAAAAATGTAAAAGAAACGCCTTTGCATTTATTTAATTTTTACCATTGTCTTACAGAAAACAAGCACATGAGCACAGATGAGCAACAGCTCTGTTTGGCTCACTGATTATACTGAAAACCAGTCAGGGAGGAGAAGTCTGCCTCTCTGTGTGTGCTGAGTGATGTAATCAAAGCAAAGGATGAATTAAAAAATATTTGGACAAGACAGAGATACTGCATGAGGGAGACATGGAAAATAGCCCAGTATGAGCTGAAAAGCCTGCAAGATACCGTCTTACCATGTATCTATTTCGTCTACACATTCTCCAGCAGTAATTGAGTTAATTTTATACCTGACATTAAAAGAAAACTCACATTAATGTGTACAGACAGTACAGTCAGGTAAGTAATCTGTGTCTGCCCCTTTGTATAAACAGGCCTAAAAAAAACTGCATCTTCTAATAATCGCAAAAAAACCTCAGAAATTCTCATGCACTTTCCAAATTCTTGGACGTGACTGTATTACAATGCACACACCTGCTCTAGATGGGAGGAAAGAGTGTGTAGTGTCAGGCGCTGATGGACAGACCGCAGGGAAAACAAGGAGACATTGTTGCTGATCTGCTGAAGGTCACAGGCAGTACTGTGTGCCAAGTCTGGCACCGACTCACACAATAAGGCAATCCATATGCAATGTATAGGGGACTAAATCAACACCATAGTGAATGGGATACTGACTATTAATTTGGATCTGCAATTACAACCATTACACGAGAAGAGCAAATCTGCTTTTTCATTCCATCACTGAAAATGAACCCAGAGCTTCATTTATGATAAGCTATTGCCTCCTCGTTTCCCACTCATTTTTTCAGATAAACGTCACACAATGGGACTTTCATCAACCAGTTCCTCTCACTCACTCTCTTGTGTTCTCCCTCGCTCTCTGGATTGCACTCTCTCTGTCCTCCAGATGTCAGGTACAGTGGGAGAGTCTGTGCTGCTGGATGTCGTCTGACACTTTTCAAAACAAGGATAATAAGCTGCAGGCTCGTCCTTCAGCTATCTACCCCTGAAGCTCCCACTGCACACACTGACGGCAGCACACACCGAAACAACAACACACACACACAAATATATCTCTAAAAACACACACTTTTTTTTGCCCATGAACTTACTCTAAATCTCCAATGGTCAATTAAATAACTGTCATAAAAAAAAATCATGATTCTTATCAGGGTGAAAATGAGCTCTGTCCACATAATATGCAACCACAAACCTCCAGTTAATGATGTGAATCCTTGATAGTGTAATATAGTGATATTTAAATCCCCTTAAGTGGTTTCACAGATGTATGAAACACTGTCAGTGTCTGACAACACCAGCTATAGTACGTCGTTGTGTTACGTTACACTGTAGCTACATTTGTATGTGCACCACACTTAAATTCAGTCAAAATTTCAGTTATTGTATTCTTATTCACATGTACAGTTAAATATACAAAGGTCAGAAAGACTAATTATTAAAACAAAAGACACAATTCTTGTCAAAAGTATTTTTGACAAGAATTTCTAAAGTATTTTAACTTTCTTTTTATTTTACAATGTTTCACATTGTACTTTAACTAGGTCCGGTTCCTTTGTGTGTTACTAGCACAAGCTGACCACATGTCAGCTTGTACATCATGATCAAATATATCACTTTTCAAATTACTGTGAGAAAAACTTCCATCCAAATACCAGACGAAGATAAATAGTGCATCATGAAGCATACCTCGAGGCACAATACTGTCTTTAAAATCAACATAGTAGATTAGGTTTGTATGGGGAAGCTGAGTAATAAATATTTCCATTATTGTGAGGTTAGATTTTTTTATTAATTACTTTTTACTCTTCTGATATAGCTTTCACTCTCAGAATGGGGTAAACCCAGAAACTTGATAAAAACCATGCATTTCCAGAATGAAGCCTTGTTTCCGTGTGATGGAGAGAACATGCATTTTATAATCACTGGGATTTTCCCCTCAACCTCTAGTTAACCATGTTGCATGTCATAAACATGTCATATCTGATGTGGGAGTGTGAGTTACTCTCTTCTTATTGGTTTAAGTGGAGGGATGAGTGGGCTGTTTCTTCCATTGCTGCCTACAACAAACAGTGTATTCCACTTTAGTGAGAGTATACGTTCGTGTTTGATCTTACTTTTCATAGTCGTGCTTGCAGTACAGCAGGCGGTCCCTGCAGTAACAGGTCCCGGTGAGCGCGCTCAAACACACGGCGCATTTGACGCAGGTCTCGTGCCAGGAGCGCTCGTTCACGCGCAGCAGGAAGCGGTCGGCGATGGGAGACTCGCAGCCTGCACACACCTCTCCTCCTCCCCTGTACTCCGGACCTGAAGAATAGAGACACAAAAGAAACAGGCCAAAGCCAGGATATGTAAAATACTGAGGTCTTGAGTCAAAGTCTCAAATCACACGGCCAAAATAAAATGACTCCTTCCAAATTCCCCTCCAAGTTCAGCTGAGATTTAGGCTGAGGTTATTTGCAGAAACTTAAACTGTTTCCCTAATATTTTTGATAATAAAAGTGACTCAGATTTATGCTTATTTGCATCATCTGCAGGACAAGTGCTGAACCCTCCAAAACGAGGATGAGCAATGACGACATCAGGTCAGTTACCTGTGGGTGAAGGTTTATAGTGAATTTTTATAATCAGTTTTCTCAATCGCAAGAATGATAAGGTGTTTATTTATTGTATTCATAAATTAACTTTTTGACTATGGGTTTCTTGTATCCTTAAAAATCCTGATTATTTTCCTTCCCATTGTACTTTAAAATGCTCTTGCTATACTAAAATTGTATTGTTGTTTTTATCTTTTGAAATATATAGACCTATATATAACCTACAAGTTACAGTTAGCATAGACGGAACATTTTTTTATTTTTATATATTTTGTCGCTAATCACAAAATATTCGCTAATATTTTGTTTTGTGCAGATTGTGAATAGGTCGCTATAAAAACTACTAAAGCTAAATGCAGATATTTTCTTCTAAAACACACAAAACATACTTGTAGGTATTTAGATTACAGCAATACTCAGTAACGGGGCTACAGTGAAGTTGATCATCAGTTTATGTTATAATTTATCTTCCTTGTGACATTTATAATACCCATAGAAAAAGCTTAGCACCTGCCTTGGCATTGTGATAATATTTTTCTGGCTATTCGGTGATTCATAACGAGTTTGTTTCGTTTGGGCCTTGTGCAGCGAATTGTCACTAAAACTCACCAAAAGGCGTCGAGGACGGAGGCTGCTGCAGACAGGACTGCTGGCTCTCCTCTGTTTTCATCCCTTCTCTCCTTCCCTCAGTGTGATCGCTACAGAAAGACAAAATGTACAATTTCCATCTAAGATATCATCTGCTCATTGAAAAAAAAAGGCAATTAGTGACACAACATAGCAAATAGGCCGATGCCCGCAGAACCACTTAAAAATATTTATCTATAATCTATAGTTTTTGGTGACAGTTTAAGTAAACATCACTTAATTTAAAAACATAGAAATTTGGCAACTTTGATTTAATTCAAGTTATTAGTGGTAGAAATAACAATGTAAAAATACAAAATACAACAACGACACCCACACGTCTGTTAATTTAATAAACCCTAAATGAAAGAAATTACATATAAGCATCAAAGCTTTGTTTGCCCATTATCTAAGCTATATATTGGTTTACATTAAAAATCTGTTTAAAACCCTAAATATACATACTGACATTTTAAAATTGCATTTCACACTTTAAATTAGTAAAAACACATACACACACAATTTAAAATAAAATTAAAACGTCAAAGATTGAGTAAGTTTTCTTATGCAAACAGCAATTTAACATTTTTTTTAAATCCCAGTATAATTAGTTTTTTTTTGCGATTAAAACATTTTGAAAATATAGGCTACTTTAAAAACTGCATTCAAACATTGACTTACAGCCTGTTCACTACAGTTATTCTAATTTTAAAATTTTCAACTGAAGCAAAACGGATTATAATACAAGAAGCAAAGAAACACTCGGGCGGCATTTTGTATCCTGCAAAATTCATTTTAAAAATCGACAAATCTACCAAAAAAATGTAATCTGAGGATAAATTGACGAAAAATATCTTTAATATTTAAACAGGCACATAAACATTGTAGACTGTTTGAAGTGGCCTTATCAGACTTTTTAGTGTTGTCTCGCTATATTCAGACCGTAATAGTTTATATTCCAATTGGATAATAGACTATTTTATTAAGCATTTTTGTTGTTGTTGTCATGTTTGTAAACAGTACTTCTGATTTTTACTACAACGTTTGGGAGGCCTATAGTTTGAGCTTCTAAAACCCAACAAACATAACACGGACTATTGAATTTTATGAGATTGCAGCGCTGCCACAGAAAATTATGGATTCGAATAAAGCAAATGAATTATGTAAATACTACTAATCTGATTTGGCATTTTCCCTAACTGCAGGTTGAATACATTACTGACATATTTGTGCAATACACCGATAATTACATGTTGAGGACAGCCTGAAACCCTGAGTACCAGAATAAAAATATTCAAAAAGATTTAATTAACTTTTCTGTAGATTACCTGGAGCTACAAATGAAGGAATTATAATTGTCATTGTATCTGATCATCGATAGGATCAATAATTTGTTCTATGACGTTGACGTCAAAGCGGCACAGTAAAGACTGACATTCAGCGGGAACACCACAGTAGCTGTTTGAGCGTAATGAGAAACTCTGTTCTCAGGAATTTAGATTTTAACAAGCTTGTGATAGTTTACTTTAAAACCAAAGACTCGGTTAACCCTCGTCCTGTAAAAAAGGTATAAAGCAAGTAAAACCTAGTAGTACAAGTAAAACGTGATGAAGTTCATGATGGTCCAACATTTTGATGTTATTACTGCACCCAAAACAGCAGTAAACTGATAATGAAGTAGACCGATTATTCACGATAAGCATCGCGCAGTGTCCAAAGTAACGTGTCTGATACTGAGCCACCAACTTAAACCCAACCTGCACTAGAACTGCTTCTCTTCCTCATTATTGTGGGCTATTTGTTTGGATTAACAGACCCATTCAAAGCTCGTAACGTATCAGATAGTGAGGTCACACTGACTCAATCTTTTGTTTCACCTGAGTATTTAAAAAAAACAAAACGTGCCAAATAGCGTTAGACATAAGCGAGCGCTGCTGAGGTCCTACCTTGAGGTGAAACACACTCCTCCTGAAATCTCGGTTGGCAACATTAAAACGTGGATAAACTTTAGGCCACTAAACAAACAGATGCGTTTGCAGATCGTTCGCCTTTATCTCACAGTCCGGCGCGCATGTTGCCTACGGTAAAAATCCAAATACCATGATGACCCAAACTATTGTCTATTGTCTCTCCTGTTTTCTCCACCAGCCGTGTGTGCGCTCTGACTTGTTTTGTGCGTAAAAAGGCGCAGAGGGAGGAGATGGATAGACAAGGAGGGAGGGAGAAGGTGCGGAAGATGATGAGGGAAGATGAGCGATGATGCAGCCTATTGATAACTCAGATGAGGATGATCTCTCGCATTTGTGTTTACGGTAAGACGGAGACTTATGATATGTGGGAAGACTTGCACTGAGACATGAATCCCCCCTTCACATAGAAAACAGTTTATAATATTTGATGATAGCCTAGATCCAAAAGGATTGATTCAGGTGAAATGTTATCAGAAGAACAAAGGCAAAAGGTGATAACACAAATTATAAAGATAATTCCATCCAGTCATTAGAAAATGTTTCACTTTATGCCATTATTATACTGAAACAGGTCCAGTGGTGGCGAGACAGATGTAAGAAGAATGATCTGATAAGAAAAGTGACATCTCAAAACTCCATACTTGTAATTAGAAAATACATTGTTTATTGCCCTTCAACTATTGTGTCTGGCATGCCACCCCCACACTGGGAGTAGATCTCCCCCTTGTGTTAAAACAGGAAAATTGCATCGAACTGAAACTATAGCAGTGTTAAGATGCCTGTAACACCAATAAGGAAATATCTTCGTTTATGCAGAGTCTATAAACCATTAAGAAAGTACAACAAATAGATAATAAAATAAACTTAAAAATACTATACTTAAAAACTTGATGGCATTTATATTTAGCAGATTTTCATAATAGTTTGTTTGGGATAAAACCTTCTAGAACTTGATACCAAAACTGAGTTAGTTTGCATCTTTAAATTGCAGTCTCATCATTTGTTTGCTACATTGCACTAGAAATCTTATCTTTGCAGATATTAGACAGTTGGATGATCAATGAAAATCTTAAGGAGGATTAGTGGTTATAAGGCTGAACCTTTCAAATATGTTTCGTAAAAGTAATTTAAATGTGAATTTGAAACGTTTAACTCTTTCATAAGCGAACAATCATCAGAGGAATCTTGAAGATGGATAAATCTTATATCAAAGGGGAGACATTTATGTGTAAAATACAGATGCATTTTAGTCTTGATAGTAGCAGTTATTAAACACAATAATAGTGATATTAAGGTTTTCCACTTCATGTCTATCTTTGTTTAAACAAATAGCTGCTCATCCTTGCCTGAATGGCTGCGTCTAAGCTTCAGACCAGACAGGATCTTCTGGGCTGGAGAGGTCAGGTTGTGCTCAGCAGTAAGTGTCTTAGGTGACTGACTCAGAGTCCGACTCTGTCCATCATTCTGCCTGTTAACTTGACATGCTGCTGCCTCATCCTGAGAGGACCTTTGTCTTATTCCAGATGTTGTCACAGTTGCAGGTGAGGTAAACGTTGAGTCCAGTCCCAACATGTACTGCACAACCTCACGGGGGCTCAGTGGAACATCTACTTTACTCTCTGTGGCAACAGTGGCCTGTTGGGGCAGGAGAGCATTCTCACAATAGCCATCTAAGTTTTGGGAATGTCTCTGTGTCTTTGGTTCTGGAGAGGAGCTGCGACTACTATCAGCGCTCCCTGGACACCCCCTCACTGGAACTACAGACTCTCTGGCTGAACGTCCTGGGTCGGAGAGTTGGGTACCTGGGTTATGATGCCGGTGATACTTCACAGGTTGTCTAGTGAAGCGATAGTTTGGCTGGGTCCCCAAATAAGTGTCTGGTTCTCCTAATGGTTCACCCAGAGGACTGCTTGTTGCCCCTCTCATAGCCAAGCCTGGGACAGAGGAGGGAGAGCAAGTGTAATTCATAAAGGTAGCACAAACATAGGTAATTGATTTAAATAAACCTGGCTTTTCCTTCATATGATTTTCATACAATTTAAACCAACACATAACCTGAATGCTGCAATAGTTTGCAGTGTCTTAATTGAAAGCTTAAATTTAAACATTTCCAGAGCTCGTATGGAAGGTCTGGAGAGCAGGATGCAACTTCCACTGATTTTAATGCAATTAACAGAAGTGAAAAAACTGATTTCATTATTTTGCATTTGAGGTTGATGCATTCATATATGTACTTGTGATTAGAAGCCTTGAAGCTCCATGCAGTTGTAGCCATGAAGAAGAATCAGTCCTCCAGGGCAGCAAACAGAAAAATGTCCCTATTTTGAGAGTTTGTTGCAATACTGACAATAACACCAAGAATCCTACACCAATTGCCTACAAAGTCTCTAGCGACAGCTGAGAAACTAGACTGACACAGTTTTACTGACGAATGCAACAAGATGATGTCAGCAAAAAGAACATGGAAGGAAGTCTTATTTCTTAAAATAGCCAGAGGAAACATGTAAAGTGAGAAAAAAGGAACTACAAGAAACTCTTGAGGCACCAAATACAGAGTAAATATAAGCTGAACAAACCTTCAGTCTGTGGTATACAACTTGGGAGTTGTATGTGTAATACCTACTAGATCACCAATAGCACATGTCCTCAAGCAACAAAGGTACATGCTAAAACAATGATCCTTAACTCATACCAACAACTAAAAACCCTAACATATATAAACTACATAAGATGTACGTCATTAACTCATTCACCTACTCTAGTGAGGTTTAACTGCTCTATTGCTACGTCCCCCTACCTGCTCTCTCAGTGGTGTCAGGGCTGAGCTGGTCCACTGCCTCATTTGATGAAGACTTGTCAGATATATAACCCTCGCTTGACTCTCTCTTGATTGTTCGACTCTGTTGGAATGACACAAATTGAGTGGTGGATTTTTTGGAAGTATTTACAAACCCCATCTAGTTCTGAAATACTGCAACATACTGCAATATAGTATGTGATAGTGACGGTTGTGGGGTAAGGCCATGAATGACTTTTATATCAGTTATAAATTTAAAACTTGTCTAACACATTTGAACTGTTCGGTTACATTGTTCTAAGTATCAATTCCATTTTTAACCCTTCTGAAGAAAAAGTAAGAAGGTAATTTTACTTATGTTCCTGTAAGTCATCTGTTACAATCACTATACTGTAAGTAACTGTCTTCTTCTTCATCTTTTTAAGCAATAGCCATGAAATGCCCACATAGTATAGCTTGAAAGAAGGTCATGCAGATCAGGGTCCATGCAGGCAGAGCAGTAGAAAAGCAGCAACTCTCCAACATGTTAATCTTAACATGCTGAATAACACACAGAATAAACATGAGGTTAAGGTACCAGGTGCTAAGTCTCTTACAACAAGTAAATTAATCAGGAGAAGTAGCTCAAGTGCAAAATCTCTCTGTTCTATGTGTATTCTCAGCAAATGCTACTGATCCTTTTCAACTGACGTAGCTGTCACATGAACGCAGACCTGTAGTAGTCCTGAATGTTTGGTCACTGCAGTACTTACTTCTAGTGAGCGGGGACGCTCTCTGGAGGCATTGTCATGTTCTGGGCTGGCATAAACAGACACATCCAGAGGATAGGATGCTCTCGGAGGGGTGTCTGGAAGAGGTGCAGTGGGGACTGGGGGAGGGGGAGTACTGGATCGTTGCTGAACGCCAAAAACTTTGTCATGGTGTGTGATGAGGAACTCCACAAGTACAGCTTGGTAACTGGTCTCCAGCAGGGCAAGCATTGACATGTCTGCAGACACCAGAGGGCGCAATAGTGTTGGCCCAAACACAATACCCAAGTTACTGGGAGACATCTTGTTCTCTGAGTTCTCTGAAACTCTGTAAAGACAGAGAGCACATCAATTCAAGCAAAGTTTAGGCAAGGTTTGATATCAAAATTACAGGGTGTGGTGGTCAGTTGACTTAAATGTAATGTATTCTCTTGGGTAAATGAAAGCTGTCACCCAGCTGTATGCTCACTTTTGCAGGTGAGACATCATGTGCTGCAAAGTGCAATAGCAATACAGAGGAAGTTTCTGTAGTAGCTTTTGGAGGTTTTGAATGATGTCCATCACATCATTAGTGTCTGGTGTTGGCACCCTTTCACTCAGATGCTGAATATTCTTTCCCACCGCTAGGAAATCATTGTACAGGTCATAGGTTAGTAAGGGCTCTGGGAGCTGGAAGAGAAAACAGTGAGATTTTCATTGAGATTGGAGAGAAAACAGACACATTCTCCGAACACTAACTCTTCGTGAAATCTGTCTATTCAATTTAGTGATGTTAATTTGGCAGTGACTCCTGTACCTCCTTGAAGAAGTGCTTAAGGATCGAGGTGATATCATGTGGTGAAAGGTCAGAGAGGTCCACTTGCTCCTTTTGGATCTCAAAGGCCTGACAGAGCTTCTGGATGCGAGGTTTGGATCCACTAACACGATACACCCCCTCATTAGAACACAAAAGTAAAAAGCAGCTATTAGACCACAGCAAACACTTGACAACCTGTACATTTTTGGTCACTATAGTAAACAATACCTGGACTGAGAGAGCGCGACTCTCAATCTCAGATGTGCAGAGTTGTACCACAAAGGGCACCTCGTCTGGTCTTTCATGCGGTAGCAGAGAGAGGTCCACTCCGAACACGGTCCCCTTCCTGTGCTCACATTCCAATTGACACACCTCCATGCACTTCCTGTGCAAGGCCAGCCCACACTGAAGTTGGGACAGGATTAGCACAGGTCACTTTAGCAATATCATCCCAAACCTTTCTGGTTACTTTGCATGTATAGGCCTATCTCTTACAATTGGCCTCATACCTCCTCACATTCGATCCCAGTGACAACAATAAAGTTGTCACACTGCTTGCATTTCATCATCTTGCTCTTCATCTTCCTGAGTCGGTGTGTCAGTGCAGCTCGTGAGACTGTGCGTACTTTCAGTGGCTGGGCATCAGCGTACTCTGTAGTGAGAGGGAGGAGATAGATTTATGAAGTTTAATGTCAGTAGTGAATTAGGTGACAGGTTAAAGAATAGAAAGGGAGTAACAAACCTGTTTCTGATGCCAGATCCTTTTCGTCCAGGTCGTCCGATGACACTGTCAAAGTTGATGCAGTTTTAGGCAGCCTGGTATAAGCTTCAATTGTGCATTCCCATAGAGCAGAGAAACAACAGAAGAGAAATATGTGTCTGTGCGGAGTTTTCATATGCATGTGAAATAAAAGTTACATAAACAAATGCAGGTGTGAGTTTACCAGGGCTGGACAGAGACTCCAAACTGCCTCCAATACTCTCACTGTCACTGTACCCTATTTTCCCTAAAGTGAACCAAAATATACAAGAAAACACAAATTAAATTTAAGAGGAAAGTTTGTGTGTTAATATAACCACATCATATGTAATTGTGAGGAGTCCTTACTGCCATCACTGGGTCTCCTGTAAGGGCTGTCATCTGCCATAGGTGAAGAGTCATGTAGAGAGCTGACAGCATTGCTGGTTTTTCTTTGTTTGTTTCTATGAAATAAAAAGGATTGTAACAAAAATTTGATTGAATAAAGTGTTATTAGAAGCAGATAAAACATATCTAACTATTAAATTGATTTTATGCTACTTTACGTGTTTGAATTAAAACATCATAGGACAGGAGAATGATTGTTAATCTAGGTTCACGGCATTATGACACAGCATAGAAAATCATAATTAATATGAAAACATAGGGTGCTTCCACCATTTGTGTTTGCTCACCTTTAAATGAAGGGTGAGCACACAAATATATGCAAGGTGTATATGTCTTTCTTTCAAAATGATAAATAACTACCTGTTTGTTTTTACTTAATTTTCATTTCCTGCCTTTGACAACTAAATTATACATTCTCATTAAAACATTTGATATCCACAGTAAAAGTTACAGTCAGAGTAACAGCAGCAAAAGACAATGTTTGGTTTATTGTACCCTTTGCCTTGAGGAACATACTCCTGGAAGGTGAAGACTTGTAGAGTTTGCTCGGGGCGGCGTTTGCTGAGGATATAGAGTAGGTAAGGCTCTCCAGGCTCCAGCGTCCTGCATGTCATCTCCAGATTGTTATAGCCAAGAGGAACAGGCTCTGTCTGCTGTCGCTGGTAGTAAAACATGTTGACTGTGGCCTGATGGAGAGAGTAGATGGGATGGGGAGACAAAGAAGTTATTCTACTGTTTTAATTTATCAACAAACACATGATTGTAATATACAATATCAGAGCAATGCTCTTCAAATTGATTTCTTTTTCACATTTCCATCATTGCTGCCAGCATTAATATCATTTAAAAAAAGGCATCGTGAAAATGCTGTTTTTGAATGTAGTAAAACATGACTGATCCTTTGTTTTATTTAATTATACAGGCAATGTTGCAAATAATAAAGCACTGCTTATGAAGGTTATTATATTCAACCAGAGAAATGCATTTACTTGCACAGAAATGGAGACGAAGATGGTTTACATTCATCTAATCACAACTGTGAATAAATGTGTCATTTTACACTCAAGGGGAGCTGAAACTGAAAATGATACTTCTTAGCTGATACTACTATAAATATATGTGTAGTCAACCAAGAAATGTACTTGGTAACAAAAATACCTACATTAAATTATCACCACGTGTCCTATATTTCTACCAAACCAAGTTTAAACTTAGATGCTGCAATGAAAAACTTATTTAGATGCATGCTCATAAAAAAGGAAAAAGTATTTTAGCTTCGATTTCATACCAACCTCCTTGAGCACAGTATCTCCCTGACAGATGAGCTTGCGAATGTGAGAAATAATTCTCTCTTTGACTTTTACTAGCTCATCTTGGTGGATCTTGGCATCATTCACACACTGTTTGTACAGAAGCTCTGTCTCCATCACCTTCAGGAGACAGAGAGAAGACCTGAGAGCTGCTATACAGTTACAAATCTGTACCATTTATCAAAAAATATGCAGAAACATATTATGACCTACACTGTAGAAATGCATTTTATAGCAACATTGAGCATTAAGGGCTTATTCACCTTAGTCTGGGCTTCATCCTTGGACTTCCTCCTCTTATCCAGTGTTTTGGATCCAGCTGTATCATCTAAAGCTTTAGCAGAGATAGCTTTAGCCTTTTCTAGCTCATCACATCGCTGGAAGTATTGCTGCCGAGCCTTTTTAAGAGCTGTCACTGCTTCATTCTGAAAACACACAAGGGAAACACACAAGGAAAAAATGATTATTCTGATTTTACTCTGTGTTCTATGTGCACTCTACTTTGACTTTTATAGGGATCAACAAGGTCATGTCAGACAGATCATTCTTTTACAGAAACCAACATTTTGCTTTAGATGCTTGTTCAGACATCCAGTCGGCAGGAATAGCTTAAAATTGAGAAAATTAGTTTTGACAGTTCAATAAACTGAGCTCCACTTCGGTCATAAACAAGATTCCTAATTCATTTACCATCCTTCTTTGTTCTCTTGCCCACTGTTCCTTAAACTCTCTGCGCCACTTGTCAATCTCATTCCTCTTGGCAGCCAAGGCCTGTGGGACAAAGACACAGGATTAAACACAAAGGCATAGCTGCACACATGCCTCTAAAAGACAGATGTTTTAAATGTCTTCTATACTTGGTAACAGCGGTTATGTATAAGTTCGGAAGTCTTCTTGGAGGTCAAACTGTTCTTGATGTCTTGCTCTAGTGCCATGGTGTAGATGTACTGCAGCGGCATCATTTCCTACACAAGCAAGAGCCATTTTAGACAGCTTTTCAATAAGAGTGGTGAAATATTACAAAGACAACTACACTGTAAGAATCATTCCTGGTAACAGATATTTTGAAAATCAATAGAGCATTTTCTTTGGTGCATATCCAAAAAACAGTCATACCTGCTGTGTCACACTGGCTTTTGCTCCTTCGGATGTTTTCATCACGTTTTTAGCAAATTCTTGTTCTGTCAAAAAAAAATCTTTTAGTTTGTTTGTATCTTAAGTTACTCACAACTGGACTGACTGGAACCACATAATGAATATTGCTATTGGGGTACTAATGTGTAGCTTCCATGTGATGAGTTACATTTTGGATGAACTTGGCGAGTTCACCTAGCCTCCGTGCCTCTTCAGATAACTCTGGCCTTTACCAAAAAGCTCATCAAAACTCCCAGGGGTCAGACAGGAATTAACTGTGCATCTATTTTGCATCTATTTTCACCTTATTGGTGGAAGTCATTTGCCATGCTTTGGTCTGAATTTTGCAGCGGTAGGAAGAACTACAAAAGGAACTAAATTAAGAGTCATTTAATTTCAATATTCATGTCCGGAACTGTGAAATGGTCTGTAGATAATCTGACGGTGTTTAGGGATTACAGATCTTACCCTGATTCTAGCACTACTCTCACACTGGTTCTTGATCTAACAGTTTTTTTTTAAAGGAGCTCACAATGTTGTCCTGCAGTGTGTAATCCAAAGTAGTTTGGGGCTGAGCTCCAAACCATTACACATCTGTTACTAATGCCTGACTTTGCTTTACAGGGCTGAGTCAGGGAACTCTCCTGTCACTCTATATTTTGATTACCACCAATAAACATGCATGCACAGCATCCCAGGCTAAACACTGGACAACTGTGTAGGTCTGGACCTGGGTTCACCATTGAGAGACTCCAAAAGCATCTTTTTTACTTCCCTATAGTCAGCTAATCTTCCCCCTAATCCTTTCTATCTCTGTGTGTGTGCTGTATGTAGCACAGTGGAGTGATCGCACCACCCACGGATGTCCTTGCTGAGTGCAATAATACAGACAGACCATGTTACAGCTGGTTACAACATCTAACATCATAGTTAACTCTTAAACATGTCTGAATCATGGGTTCTTTGATAGAAGATTTGCTCCACTCAGATCTGACGACAGTTCTAGAAATGTGTATGCGACTTGTGGCCATGTTGAACATGTCAAACATTCTTACATTATGCAAAACAATAAAAAAGACTTTGCTCTGGACTCACTGTAATGCAGGGACAACAGATTTGCATAATTTGCATTTGTACAGTTTTTCAGATAGATTGACATGGCACTACAGATATGGTAGGACAATAATTTTCACGTTATGCTACTAACTAATTTACTTAACTGCATGTGGACTTACCCAAACTGATTCTCTTCTCCATCCAAGCAAGAACGTCTTTCGCATAGCGACACCACATCTTGGCATATTGCAGTGCTGTCTCGACTCCATCCTCACTGCGACAGAGGGTTAAGTCTGCTTCCTGGGCTGAGATGGAGTACATCAGCATCACTGCAGGCTCCACACACTTGGAGCTGTACTCAGGGATCACTCTGTGTCCATTAGTCTACACGAAGGACTCCAACAGCCCCCAGCCCCAAAGAAACACCTATCTACTCTAGAGTGACAACCTACAGGTCCAAATCAGAAAGCAAGGACTGCATGTGACAAGTCATAACTGCTTCTCAGAATAAAGGTCCTGTGGTTTTCTAGTAGATCTCAGGCCATTGTACATATCCCATGCGTGAAAGCACAATGGACGTATACTGTTATTGGTTGGCATCAGTCCTAATTGTCCCAGCTGACACAAATGGGGATGTGACTTGAGAGAGCAGGACCAAAGACAAACAGCTTTAGTTAAATAACTTCTCCTCTCCTCTCTTCCTCTCTCTGGCTGACCCCTCCCTCTCACACCTGTTCACTTCTAGTTAGCCACAAAGAGAAAAGCTGCACTGTGAGAGCAGAATCACCAACAGCACTCAGCGCCAGAGTGCAGGCTCATAGACTGCCATGTCACAGCTCCTCTGTGGTCAGGCAGGCAGGATGTTGATATGACAACAACTCTGGTTCTTCCTCTGTGACTGACACCAACATAGGGCGGATGATATATACTTCACTATCCAATCACGTGGCCTCCCAAATGATCTCACCACCATTTTCTTGGTTTTCAGTTTCTCTCTTTGTGCCCTACTTTCAAAACAGATTTTGCAAAAAAATATCATAATATCTTTTAGAACATATTTTAATTTGATCTTAATTTGCACTTTAAGAACTTTTACTACTTCTAACGGTCCAGTGTAGCTCCCCTACACTGCAGTGTACACTTCTTTCTCAAGTTCCTCATGCTGACATGCAGATTTTATTTGGTTCTGTTCATTGTACACAGATGTCAAATCCAGTTAGAGTGGTATAAAAATCCAGCCAGAGTGATATTTTCATCTGCATCTTTAAGCAGAAGCTATAAAACAGAACAGGCAATATCAGAACGATAGATTTGTGGGCAAGGTTGATTTCTCCGCCTTTCTGTGGTATTTTGTTTTAGGAAGTGCTCTGAGCACTTTCAGAAATCAACCTCCAAGCAGATTTTGTCTCATTGCCATAGCCTGCACTTGGATTGGGGATTATCCTAGCCAGGTCCAGATTGTGCAGTAACAGGCTTTAGAGAAGCACCGAGTGAGGTTTACCTCCTGGTGTGTGATCAAGTGTGGGCCAGTGGGTATCAAGTTCCAGCCAACAGGAAGACATGAAGTCAAATGGCCAAAGAACATGTTCTTCAATACCAATTTCAAATATGAAACAGTGTATTTGTGCAAAAAAAAAACACTGGTCTTTTGTAGAGTCACATGAAATGGGACACTGTGTTAGTGACCACTGCTCAACAGAAGAATCCCTTTGCTACTGGCTGTCTCTTTCTATCCTTCTACTTCCACTGTTTTTTTGAAACACTGTCTCTGTACTTACTAGTTACAGCAGTTCAAGTTTGTGTCAAACTGAGGTTTGAGCACACGGTAGCTACTCTCTGTTTGTCTATGAGTAAGTCTGTATTTACTCCTAGACATGTACTGCCTCATCTTTCTTTAGATGCCTCTGTCTTTCCCTTGGGTCTAATGTAATAACTGAGAGCAGCTGTCTCCTGCTTTAATCCTGTCCCTTTATCCTAATCTTGTTACAACAGAGCAATTACAACTCACAGCTAATTATAAGAAAACAAGATTGAAGGAGATACTGTATTAAGTGTCACAGACAGTGGTCCGCACATCATCACACAGTCTCAGGATGACTGATGTTAGGATAAGCAGGTGATTAACCAATGACTTTAACCACTTTACAGACTGTTTATGTACAGTATAAAAAACCCTTGTACTGAGCTGCACACGCACACACACACACACACACACACACACACACACACACACACACACACACACACACACACACAGGAGAGCATAGACACAACTCATACACTCTCTAATCTTACAATTCTGTATTTTCTCTCTTTCTTTCACATTTAAATCATACCTGATGAATTTCCATCTACTTCATTGGGTTCAGTGCGTGTCTGTGCACAAAATGCATCTTCACTCTGTTGGAAGAAAACACAGACTCTTAGTGAAGGTATTATGAATCCCCCCAAAACGTGCAAAAATTCTGTAAACTACTGAAGAAAAAAAGTAAACAGTGGTGTTGCTGAGATCAGTAATTCCAGCAACATAATCCAAGCTAAACTTATAATAATCACATAGGTATTTCTTTTATTAATTTGAATAGGTATTAATGCCTTACCGGCTCGTCGGGTTGCTCTGTGAGCTCTGCATTTTTTGGTGGGCTGGTGGACTGTGAGTCAATATCTGCCAGGAGGTCTTCCTCTTCGCTGAAAGAATGTATACACAGTCAAATAGAAATATTCAAAAAGCCTCAGCAATGAGGAACATACAAACTGGACTCTGTGTAAAATGTAACTAAAAAGAGAATGACATGATTTGCAAATCATTTGGATTAGATAAATTGTTTGTTATGTAAATGTAAAAACTGAGAAATGTATTTGTTTTTTGAAAGATTATTGCTCATTTTGAATTTGATGCCAATAACACATTTTAAAAGAATGTTGATACAGGGCATGTTTACCACTGTGTTGCATTGCCTCTTGTTTTAACAACACTCTGAGGCTCTGAGGAGACCAACTGCTTTAGTTTTGAAAGAAATGTATGCTTGGTGTAGTAGTTCAGCTATTCCTTTGTCATTCTTTCACTTTACAATGCTTCAAATGTTTTCATTTGGTACGTCTGGACTACAGACAGGCCAGTTTGGCACTTGGGCTTTTTTACTACTGAACCATGCTGTTGCAATAAGTGCAGAATGTGAATGTCATTGTCTTGCTGAAATAACCAAAGCTTTCCCTGACAAATACATCATCTGGATGGCAGCATATGTTGCTACAAAACCTGTAAATATCATTCAGCATTAATAGGTCCTTTACAGATATGCAAGTTACTTGTGGTATGCGCACTAATGCATACCCGCACCATCATGGATGTTGGCTTTTGAGCTGTGTACTGATACCAAGCCAGATGGTCCCTCTTCTCTATAGCCCAAAGGACATGGCGTCCATGATTTCCAAAAAGAATTTTAAATTTTCACTGGTCAGACAATAGGACAGCATTTCAGGATCTTGTTTTTTCAATACTGTTATAAAAGTTTGGGTTAGAAATGTCCTTGTTTTTGTAGCTAAAGTGGATTTTCCAACATCAAATTGATCAGAAATACAGTGTAGACACTATGAATATTGTAAATGACTATCATAGCGGGAAACTGTTTTCTTAAATTGACGTTAGGCTAGTATACAAGTGTTAGCTAACTGTTTTTATGAATTGTTTGGCCAGAAATTGTTTTATAATTTTAGATACTGATATTTTGATATCGTTGTAAAATGGTTGTTTGGAACTATTAAAGGCTTTTGACCCCTCAATGTCGCAACTCTTCTATCGTTAGGGCTCTGGTTACATGAAGTTTCAGTCATTGAAATAAAGCTTCCAGTGATGTGTCGTGTGCCAGGACTTTGTGAGGGGAAGTTGCTTTAATTCCTATGCCAAATAAAGGCAGAACACTTGATAAGTGCACCCAGAGGCTGCAGCTGAGAGTTGCGAAAACAGGAACAGCTCACTGAGCAGGATCAGAAGTTAAATAAATAAATCCCAAAAGTTCAAAAGTGGTTTTCAAACTTGTCCATGGTGTACGGTGGCTCATAAGTGCAAAACACAACAGAAAAAGAGAAAACGATATTTCACCAAACCCAATATTTATTTAAGTATTAAGTTAAGAAAAGGTAAGTATGGAAAAGGTTGGGACCAGCTCTTGTTTCACATTAGAGAAATTAAAATTTTGATTTTGATCTCATCAGGGCCCACCTGGTGTGTGGCCTCAATCCTCAATCTCATGAGGTGTCCTTAAGGAGTCCCTTAAGTCTGCAGATAGGACGTAAATACTATAAACATGTAAGGGGTGTGTGTGTTAATGTTTTCTGTTAGGTCTGGTTGGGAATTTGAGTCTCTTCAACTTCTATTTCCTTTAGTAAAATCAATGCCTTCCCACAAGAGTCGCAAAGATTTAGAAGGGACTGGAAACTCACAATAGTTCCTACAATATGGACGATATATCATTTTCTGTTTGAACATCGACCAGGAGTTTATCGTACATGGATATTGAAAGGTAACAGTGTAAGGTGAGCTTAATAACAAACTTAAGTTGAAGTACAAAACACTTCCTTGAAGGAACGCAAGCTGCTTGTCAGTGCCTAGCTTCTCCAATAAAGAAATAAACATGAAGGGTCCAGTATCACTTCTGTATATCTAATCACAGCATCCCTGGAAATTCACTTCAGCAGTGACCCATCCAACGCTCAAATGACTTGGTTCCTGTCCGAACAGAAACAAGAGCTGGCTCCTGCCTTTTCTGTAATGTTCAAATGTCGTCATGTTTTGTGAAATGTTTGTAAAATTTTCGTTTTTGCTTATGTGTTTTGTAATGTTGCGTTTTGCACCCACAGGCCACCACAGGTTTCTCTGGATTCCCTGAATGATTTAATGATATTATGCACCAGACGATGAAGTCCCCATTTCACTCATCTTCTCTAGGATGCTGTGTTTTATACTCAGATGTTTTTTTTATTTGATGTAGTATTTGTACTATTTACAGTTTAGAACAGGTCAAATCAAAAATCGATTTCAAATAATTTGCAAATCATTGCATTCTATGTTTTTTTTTTATTTTTATTTTACACAGCTTCTCAACATTTCTAGAAATGAGGTTACATATAAACACTCAAAAAAAACATGTGACTGCACATCTGCCAGACACATGTAGATAACATACTGAATATGTTTTGAGATGATCAATGTCATACACAATCCAGCACCCCTGCGACCCTTAACAAGGAAAGCGGTTAGGACAACGGATGGATGGTGCGTGATGTGCAAGTTCCTAATCTATCTAAAAACTTGTGCTATTTTTTAACTTTACAATATTCTTGTGTCTGTTTAGGGTCAATGACACATCAATACTGTGTCTGGCGTGATTCCTGTGGCCTCATAAGTTGCCATAAAGTCAGTGTAAATTAAGAGAGACATGAAATTTTTAAAGACTGCTCTTATTGGATGAATCTACTGTATATTGAGAGATCATGCATAGTTTGCTCAGATCTGAAAAGTTATCAGCTTTCAGAATCTGTGAATGACACCTCACTAGTCACTGTATTTTTCCTTCCATTTTCAGAACAAACTGAACAAGCAGAGATGTAAGAGAAACACGTGGTAGCATTATTTGGAAATGTATAATACTTACGGGGAAATTAAGGATAAATCAAGCTTGTCAAAGTCTCTGAAGATCTCACTGTATCGCTTAGTTTCAGATTTATAATTCCCCTTCTTCACATCTGAAAGGAGAAGTGGAAATGCTAAGATAAATAAGATAAGATGGTCTTACTATTTACTGCAAATCCTAAAACTATAGACTATAGTACTATACATACATCCTACATTACATCCTATACAACATTATCTCATCACAACACAACACAGATATCATCTTTCTGTAAACAGAAGTGTGTAAAGTTTAAGTTTAACTAGTCTTTAAAAGCTGTTGTTGAAAATCAAAAGAAGCATTAGATTCTGCACAATGCAAACAGACTAGAGATCACTTTGTAATAAAATATGTTATTTGTTGTTTTTTTTTGCCCAAAGACTAAGTAGTCATGCAGCTATAGTATAACCTGTTTTCTAGTGGTCACTTATTGACGACAGAATTTTACCTCTGCACTACTTAGCTGCTCAACTGGCAAATGTACAACATATTATGAGAAAAACACAAAAACATACATTAAGGTAAATTATTGTGATAAGAAGATAATAAAGAAAATGCATGAAATATAATACACGTTAAAGAGCATTTCCTTTACATGTCTGAGAAACAAATAGCTATGTGACTGAATGTGAACTAAAATATAATGAGGAACAATCTGGTTAATTTTGATAACAAAACCTCAGCCAGATGTACTTTAACTGGTGTTCAAGTTTAGGGCATACCAAAAGGTTAAAAACTGATCATTTACAACAGATGCAACAAATGAAAAAGAGAAATCTCTCTCTCTCTTACAGACATCGCCATTTTGGTTTACCACATCCTGCTTGCAATTTGTGTCACGTCCCATAATGAACACAGAGTCCTTGTTTTTTCACATCAGCAATGTTTCAGTAGAAGAATGAGTAAGATGGTTGAGAAAAGCTACACAAAATCAAATTCCGCTTATTCAGAGACTCCTGTTTTATACAATACCTGCTATATTTTAAATGACTAAATACAATTTTACTTTCATGAACGTCACATTGTGAAACGTTCCTGAACGGAAACTTGTGAGCATAATACAAAGATTTCTACTTCGATGTTTTACAAATCATTACACCAATCCCTTTGATATCTTAAAGTCAATATTCTATTATTGGCTTTTTGCAGAGGTTAAAGACAGAAATATCTTATATGATATATATATATATATATAATATGGCAGAAGTCATTCAAAAAAAGAAAAGAAAAAAAAAGACAGAACAAGAATGTGTCAAAACTGAGAACAGTTCAGGAAGTTCACCAGTCCTCTCTTGACTAGGAGGGTGCTACACAACATCACAGTCCTGACACAGGACATATTTAACAAATCATTTTCAGGCACACTGTTCACAGAACACATGCATGTAACCACCTGCTATACCCATAATGGCACTACAGCAAATTTATAAAATTTCTAATAAGGTAAAAATGTATATGTGTACACTTTCTAAATATTACCTCAAAACTTAACATTTTTGTGCTCACCTGTGGTTTGAGAGGAATCTTTGTTTGGCATTTGATCTTCCTCCATTTCTACACTATCACAACAGCGGCAAGACCCTACCAACCCCACTCACACATCATCTGCCCTTCAGGTCACACTACAATACAGAAGAAAGCACAGTATAGTTGCAGCGGCAGGAAATCTGCACTGGAGTGTATACATACACTGACACGCTTAGGGTAAAATATTAGCATGCAGCTCTGAGCCTGCAGCCGTTAGTGCTCTCAAGATTATCTTCCTCTGGTAAAGTGGAGGTTGGCCAATGTTTTCACCACCATAGGAAGAGGAAGTGTATCTTGTAGTCACTGTAGGCCCCACCTACACTATCACACCATACATAGTGAGAAGGTACATCTGTTTTTCAAGTTTTCTTAGTAAGGAAGATTTCTGACATCAGCGTATCGTGGTTAACAAAGAGCAAACAGTTTAGACAGTATATATGTGTTGTAATATTGGACCGTTACGTTGGCAGGTACTGATGTAACAAGACAGTTGATACTGATCAACATCATAATACATTATTTGCTGAAATTACACCAGATACACCAGATGACCTCACCTGCACATCATGTGGCTCTAGGCACAGGTGAGTTTTAATTGTTATAGTATAGTTGTTCAAGACAAAGCAGATCACAAAATGTCCTCCAATTGGTTGTATACAACAGCCTGGCTCACTTAACAATTGACATAGAGTGTTAGTACTATGATGACACCTTGAGGGTTGCCAAGGTAAAACATGTGAGATCCTGTGTACCTAGTGTGTTTCAGTGTCAGTACTCAACTGTGTACAAATACACAGTTTACTGTTGTTTTAGGAGATGCATATGCAGTTCACAGTATACATTAGGCCTAAACGGTGTCTCATTAAACAGTTACAACCTACACAAAATACGAAAACTCTGTCACAAGAATGTACTAAAATGTCTGTTAAAACATTCTGAAACCTTGAGTTACGTTAAGTGGACTTCAGTTGGCCAACAGAGAAAGTTGGTTACACCATTATAATATGTATCCAAACAAAGTAATAAGAAATTAAACTTTTTTAAACAAAGACATTTTATTTTTGTTGTCAAAAAGCATCACTAACACGTCTGTGTGAAAAATCAGAGGGTAAACATCCATACTGTACAGAAACCAAATCAACAGTCTTTGTAGCCATCTGGGGCCGACACCATACCAGAAAAAAACATGTGAAAAACAAGCTCATCCAAACATCATTACATTTTCTCTTTTGCATGGGTACTTCTCAAACATAATACTTGTGTGTTTGGATGTGGTTGGGTGGCTTCTCTCTGAGGCAACTTAAAGGGCACATATACTCTAACCAAGTACAGCGGTTTGCTCATGTATAACTTTGTCAACAGCAGGTTGGTGGCAATCCACAAGTGGCAGAGCAATAATTATTGCATTGGCATATACTTTTCAGTATTTCTGTAGGCCTATGATTCTAAGGGGACAGCAACTGTTGTGTGTGCGTTTTGCTTTGGTAACATTCTGTTGCAAGCATTTAATGATTTTTCAAAACAATAGAAAACATATAAAATATAAAAACAAAAGACATGCAGATGATTTCACAAAAGAGACCAAAGAATGTGTTGTGTGCCTGTGTTGAATCTCAGTGGCGTACTCTATGGTTATATAGCCTAATTTATAGTCTTGAGA
The DNA here is from genome assembly GCA_032362345.1 of Sandelia bainsii. Taxonomy (NCBI): domain Eukaryota; kingdom Metazoa; phylum Chordata; class Actinopteri; order Anabantiformes; family Anabantidae; genus Sandelia; species Sandelia bainsii. Next base: position 11,728,577 of record JAUMHL010000029.1, read on the forward strand.
AGTGGATTTTAAAGAACTATTTCACAGTGTAATGTCCAATTAGGATAAACATTAACTGCCTGGTGACTGAAATGCAACAGTCTATTACATCCTTTCTAATATATAGGTTCATTTCTGTATGACAGACAGATGTTGGGTACTGCAAATGCTATTCAGAATAGCAAGTCTAGTGCCTTTCTCAAGCAAATACTATAAACAGACAACCAGGACAGAAAACACAAAATGCACCTGATCCCTTTCTAACTTCAGCATCTGGATAAATTAGTCTCTACAAACTCTGATGTCACATCCTTACTGTGATGCAAAATCATAGATTTTTTCCAAGGCTGTCATTCAGTTCCTCTCATAACTCATCCCGTGCTGTACTATCCAAAGGGGACTGGAGCACATCTGAGTTCTGGGCCTCCGTGCTAATCTCAGCCTGCTCCCGAGTTTTTCCTGAGCGTGCCCTGTCCCAGTCTGTACGGACCTTGTCATTGTCCCACACCGTGGAGGTCTCAGTGTCACTGATGTAGCCTGGGTCACCTGTGTAGTGTGTTGGATACACTAGAAGAGGCTCTGCAGAGAACGCCTTCAGGTCTCTGGTTTCAAACTGGTCCATATAATCAGACCTGTGGAGGAGAACATAATGTAGAGAAAAACAAAAAAAGTTCAAACTGCTGAGCAGAAGTACTGTTTGAGTTATGTGTGTATACTTGTACTAGGCAGGGCACAAACACTTACACTGGGTGTTTATTGTACATAATAGGAAGAAACTCGTCTACTGGCAAAATCTTCTTTAGAGGTTCTGCTTTCAAAAGCTTATTGGCACCTTGTAATGATATCATATACCCTAGTGTCCAATATGAATAGTCTGCTTCTACTAAGTTGTGTACATTAGGCACTGCTTTCTCTGGGCGATCTACTTGCATTCTCTTCCGACCGATATAACTGGAAGAAAGAAATACAAAAGAATGAGTAAGACTCAATTACAAAGAGAATCAAGGTTAAATTAAAGATGGTCAAGGAAGTGTGAACTCACATGAGATCCCAGTCCACTCCCTCATCCTCTACTTCACTCATCAAATTCATCAAGCGACGTTTGAAGAACACCACAAAACGCAGGTCGTCTTCAATCACTAGAGAGGTGTGCAGGCCTCGCGCCACAATCTGAAGCCATAAACAGAATTAATCAGTAAATCACACATCTATGTGGTTCACAAATGTTGAAATGTTTGGCTTTTGGAGTTGACCTCTTTCCAGATATTATAGTGTGAAAGGAAGCAGCCCAGCTCTCCTTTTGTAATTGGACGACCGTGATAAGGATCACTGTAACCAGGGAGCATGTGGATGCCCATAGTATTAATTTCACTGACATTCATTGCTCTGAAAAGCAAATTATGACAAAAAGGTCAAGAGACAGTGTAGACAAGATTGATTACCAAGTACTGAATACATGTATAGTGAACTTACTTTCCATCTACAGCTGCAACCACCTTACAAGCAATTTTTTGCTCATACAATGCCCTCAGCATACGTTCTCGGCGGTCAGTCCGCCTCTCCAGGTTTATCATGAACACCTGCACGTGGGGCAACAGTGCAATCAGCTGGTGTACTTACAGATTTCTAACAGGAGGGGGAGGCGTTCAGCACAGAAGTGGATAGAAGGCCATCTTTGCAGATTCCATCTTCACATCATTTCTTACTCACCTCATCAAAGCCCATTTTGTCAGGTTGTTTTCTAGGAACACGTATGTGTTTGGAAGGCATCACTGGGGAATTTCGCACTACACATTGAGAGGGAAGATGTATGCAGAAATGGTATAAGTGATATATAGAAACCCAGGTCGTTAATTTTCTGGTGAAAGTGCTGAAATGCTGAAAATTAGATCAAGCAGCAGAAACTAGAAAACAGATAGAACAGATGGTGGGAAAAGAGATTTGGATGCAAAAATAAAGCCAATCTCAACCTTAATGTAGGATACTCACCATTAACCTCCAGCAGGGAGTGCAAGAAACTGTCAGCTTCGTCTTGCAAAGTATTGTGGGATCGCAGTGGAACAGGCAAGTAACCATAGGTCTCTTTGTTACATACAAACATTTGTACATCTGTAGAAAGCAAAGGATTAAAAGGCTTTTTAATATGAAGTTACACCATGCAGGGTATTTTTTTGTGATTTAAGCACTGAATTGTATTTTACCTGCCATCCGAGCTGAGAAGGCAAACACAATGATGTCATCAAAAGCCCAGCTGTATTCTGGGTGTGGCGGATGAAAAGCCAGCTGCCTGGATGCCTCTTTTCTTAGGTCTATCAGGAACGTGGAGTGAACCATGGATACTGCAAAACAGCCCTTTCGCACCTGTTTCCTCATGGGTATGTAGGCAGGGGTGCGCTTATAGTAACCCTGAAGAAGCACATGTAGTTAGTTAAGTTCAGCAACCCAACACTTTGATATACACAGTCATCTACATCTAATCATCAGCACAGTACCTGTGAGGTCATTCCACACCAAAAGTTTGAATAGGCTGCGCGGGATTCAAGCATTGGTGCGATAATGGTCTTGTTCTCTTTCATGAGCTTCCAGAGCACATCTGGATTGGTGAGTAGGTTATCACAGTCCACCAGCTGCACAAGTAAGAGAAGATAAACTGTAAAATATGTCTGCGAAGACACCTCCAGAAGGAATGCTGAACAAGTTATGAAATTTAAAGCAGGAACTAAAACTGAGATGGTACAATGCTACAGAATATTAATTTTCATTTGGTTTTCAAGGAAGTTGGCTTTGAGAGTTTCCTAAAATTTGTAGCACAAAATTATTGTAATTCTGGATGTACTTTGCTTCATAATTATACCCCACTGAAGCTAAACAATGTGGGCTGGGCTGAGGAATACAAATAGAAATGCACACAGAACAGCATTTTAAAATATGGTTCATGTTCAGTCAGACTTTGTGTCAGTGTGAGGATCCAGATGAACTGGACCAGTTAAACTAAAGACATAAAAATGTAACTTGGACAATTTTCAATGTCCTTGCCGGTGCTCAAATTACAATTCTAGTTGTTCTTGACTCTGTACTTATGCTTCTGCTGCTATTATTGAACAATATAAAGATGGTCTTTGTAGAAGCACCAGCTCAGTGCTTAAAAGGGAAAAGTTTTCAGTGTTACTGTGCTTTGATTTGTGCCTGTAAAGAGCAGTTTTGTTGACCTACCATGAAGTAGTCTGCCCACATCTCACGAGCTGACTCTAGTGCTACCTGCCGAAGCTTCATAACATGCTCATAACGAGCATCCGGCCAGTGCTTTGGACCATCTTCTTCTGTGTAACGTCTGCAACAGACATTTGGATACTTACCAGATATGTTATTGGCTTTACGAAGCTTTTCAGCAACACAAATTTTCACCAGAAAATGACCAACCTGGGTTCATCTTTCGGCCTCCAAGCCACGTAATGGTACAGATTCTGCACCTTGACAAGCCAGTCACGCAGAATGGTTGTGGTGTTGTCCTCGTTATGATCAGTAGTTACCCTATGTATCAAAATGTAAATGATTAGATTGAACTGTGATACCCAACCACATGGGTTGGATTTAATGAACAACTGAGGCCACTAAAAGTAGAACAGTAACAATGGTTGAAAGTAGCACTCGTGTGAGACTGGATTCAAGCGGAATCAATAGCTGAAAGATGATACCATGATTCAAATAACAAAAGTCCTGTGTGCCCTTTTTGTAAGTTCATTGTCTGCAGCTGTGGGAACTAACACATGTGTTAGTAATGATACCAACATTACAGAACGAAAACACTATACTGTACAATCTACCTGATTATATTAGGGTAGCTTATCACATTTTAAGTAATGCAACAATAAGGAAGTTGTATTATAGTGATCCTAAAGCCATTTTTTGTCTGCAGCAGCTTAAGGCAGAAGAAAATGATTCAGACTGAAGGTATGTGTGAGGCAAATGAACCCCAGTTAGTTTTCATGTTTGATCTAATTCTGCAGAAGAAGGAACTCAAGCTCCAAGTTATTCCGAGGAATTCTATCTGCTTGAATACATCTATTCTAATCTATCAGATTGCCACCTTAGGTGACATCGCTTTGGCCTCAAACACTACTGTGAGGAATCTCGGCGTTATCTTTGATCAAGATATCTCTTTCACCCATTACATAAAAGAAATCTCCAGAAC
>JAUMHL010000029.1:11740889-11755787 GCA_032362345.1 Sandelia bainsii
AGCGGAGTAAGAAGCGTTTCTTCTTCACAAATCTACTCAAGTAAAAGTAAAAAGTATGGTGCAGTAAAACTACTCTAGTACATTTTTACAAAAACTTACTTAAGTAAATGTAACGGAGTAAATGTAACTCGTTACTACCCACCTCTGTATACCTCTGATTGCTGAGACCATGGTGTGATCACATGATATGGTTTATATCTACTTTTAAATATATTTATTTTCATTAAATTTTTGAAATATTCACTAGAAGGATTCTTGTTTTGTAGTTCACAATTGTGACCACTGCAGGGTGGCGAACACTGACACTGATTATATTATTTCTAGCCTTTATAAAAAAGAACTATGCTGATTATGAGTCAGCAACAGCTTTAGTGGATGGATGCAGTTCCTCACTGTGACTCATTTGCGATAAATCCCTTCAACATAATGTTTGTATTATTCTGTCCATTGTATGTAAATTCATAAACCATTTGTCGTTGCTTGGCTGTTTAATGAATGTACAATGTGATGTAAAGGTTCATGTCAAAGAAAAGATTATCACAGTAGTACTAACATGAATATAAATAACATTATCAATGCATGTATCTGTATAATTCAGCCAGAAGATGTGGACAACGTTTTAAATCTTTCACTTGGTCAAAAATCACGTTTCAGTATTTATACTGTGCTGCCTTCAGGTGCTCATTGTAAATGTTGGTACGCAAACATACCATTTTCCCACAATCCTTAGCGGCACAGCTATACCACAAATTTGATCAAGCAGCGACGTTGCTACGCTGGGAATCCTGCAAAAAAAAAAAATTGTAATACTGACCTTATCTTTCGAGATAATGTGCGAAACCACGAACCGACGTTTTCGGACGCATTTGGCCGCTATCCTGGAAAAGCTAACGAAGGCGGCTTTAGTGGAAATAGGCAACCTGGCTGACGAATGCTCTTCCGTCCTTCAAACGGAGATATCCTTGCACAAGACGGAGAACGAGGCGCTGAAGAAGAGGTGTTACTCACTTGAGGTCCAGCTGAGAGCGGCCAGGGAGGCACAGACCTACCCTGCACATGTCAACAGTGTCAGCCGCCGGCACCCACCAGGTCAGCGTGGTCGAAACACACATATGGACAGAGTCATTAATAGGCTGTCACACCAGAGAAGATTATACAGTACCCTGTATAGATTGGCAGTTTATTTTTGTCAGTGTTGTAGCAGATTGGTTGACTTCAGTGTAGACTAGCTAACCTCAGAGTGCAGACCTGCTCTTAACAGTGTTTATTAAAACACATTCATGCTGTTGTGAAGTTTTATTTGCTCTTCCTGTATATTTACCTTTGATTATCAGTGGGACATAACAATTTCCTGTCTGTTTCTTCCTTTAGAGCAGCAGCAGCCTGCTCCAGCCATTGATGGAGTTTTTGGAAAGGACTGGTGCATGGACCTGTGGAGAGAAGACAAAGTCCCCTCTCAGAGGAAAAGCACAATGGAGCAAGCAGCCATGACAAGCATGGGAGCACAGGTCAGTGCAACACTTACCAGCTAGTTTTTGTTCTTCAGAGAGCTGAGATGACTGAATGAGAGCCGCATGTCTTTTTGGTAGGCAATAGACTTGATGGAGAGAGAACCTGATCTCATCTTTGTCAAAGAAGAGACATATGATGAACAACATCCCATTGGCCAGCAGACGGGGCTCCCAGATAACAGAAAAAGTAAGATTGAGAAAAAAATAAATAAAATTCAAATCATTATATCAAATCATTATCAGTTTATGTGATTTAATTTCAATTATTTTAATTTTGCAGTTGGGCTTTTTGAGGAGGACTGCATGATTCAGAGATCTGTTGATGAGCTGCAGCTTCACTCAGGGGCGTTAAACAACTTCCCCATGACATCAGACAGTCAAACGCAACAGTGCGCACAGCCAACAATTATGGACAAGTTAATAGACGACGCAACAATGAGCACTCTGGTTGACAATACAAATCCTCCTCCAGCTATTGCCGAATACTTGGACTATACGAACGATATCCACATGAACTCAACCAAAGAACTCACCATTCAACCAAAGCCCGTGAAGCCAACAAAACAGTTTGAGTGCTTATTCTGTGGGAAAATTTTCAACTATTTGAGCAGCTTAAAAGTCCACGTCAGGCGACACTCCGGTGAGAAGCCATTCAGCTGCTCAGTTTGCGGGAAGCGGTTTGCTCAGAAAACGTACCTGAAACTGCACCAGCGTGTGCACTCGGGGGAGAAGCCGTACAGCTGTCCAGACTGTGGCAAAAGTTTTTCCCAGAAAAGTTCTCTAAACATACACCTTCGAACGCACACCGGTGAAAAGCCTTATAGCTGTGTGGATTGTGGGAAATGTTATGCATACAAGTACGGTTTAAACCACCATCAGTGTTTTAATTGACTAGTCAAACAAAGCATGGAAAGTCTGGTTATTGGTAAGACATCTAACTGTGACTGTAAATGACTTCAGTATTGCTCAGTGTGTGCTAACACGTATATATGAACCTCAAATGTGGCTGAAAATGTAGATTTAGAATATCCCATCTCTATCAAAGATGTAAAATCTTAGTTTGTTTGGTTTGTTTTTTGCGTTAGTTATGAGAGAAATGCTGCAGCAGGCAAATGGTTACAGAGAATATTGATTCTTTTTAATATACCATTTGAATGACTGGGGTTTGGTTTATTTGAAAGGTTAGAGGGTCACTGCCACCTTTATGTCATAGATGAAAGGTGACATTTGCTGATTGAAAGTATGACTAAATACTTGACTGACAGGTCATCCATGCATGATGTCATATCATTTGTGTAATATGTTACACAAACACACACACACATACATACCTCAGTGTCATGTCAGGCCAGAAAAGGCCCGTGTCAAAAAATGCCACAAGAATAACGTGCTCCACTGTTTGCACACGTTACATGTAAGCCTTTAAAACTACCTCTTCACAACAATGTAGAAGTACAACAATTCTGTTTGCTTCATTGTCTCACCGATGCTTTATGTTTCTGTATGGCATACCTCATCTTTTGGCATTGGAAGACCATTCTGACATGACTGTTATAAAAAAAAATGTTTCTGTGAGTTGGTCACGTGTAATTCAAATAAGTTTGTGTGGCTGTATCTTTATTGCAGAAGGGGTGAGATGTGTTGTCTTTGTGCAGTCAAGCCAAACGTCTTTTTTTCTAGATGTTAACCATTTATGTTTAAGATTTTTTTATTCTGTATTATTCTTTCCTTCCTCATCAGAACTGTCATCACCTAGACAGAGCAACCTACTAAGGGTTTATTCTGTCTGTATTAATGCTACATTGACCTCACTAAATCATTAATCCTTACCTAAGAAGGAAGTGTTTCTTCCTTGTTTTCACCTTGATTTTTTTCCCCTTTTCACTCTCATCTGCATGTCCCTTACAAAGCCCAGTCAAATGTGCTTTATTCAGGTTGTTAAAGTTATATGTAAAGACTGATGCAAGGGTTTGAAATTGAAGGCTATTCTAATTGAATTTAGACAGAAAATAAATGATATTTTAAAATGACAGTTCTATCAAATAAAAATTCATCACAAAGTGAACATTTGTGAGTGCGTTTTATTGTAAAGACAGAAACAAGACAGTGAACTGTTAAATGCTATAGTAAAAACACATCCAACAAAAACAGGATGTTTCCCATTTTTTAAACACTATACTACAGATGACAAAAAGTCATTACAAACATGACGTTATACTACCTTACACTAATGTGAAACATAGAACGCGATGCTTTCAGATAAAGAAAGTTACTGATCCCACAATCACTGACAAGTTTCAGCCATCAAGTTCTTAAGATGTCTCTTAGCTATAGGCTTATCTCCCACAAACTCACGATTTCTGTGTGCCATTAAATGGTGGTTGAGGTTGACTTTTTGTGTGAAGGTCTTCCCACACTTAACACAGCGGAATGGTCTCTCTCCAGTATGGATGCGTAGGTGACATTTTAGATTGCCTTTCTGTGTGAACCCCTTCCCACACAAGCTGCACTTGTAGGGTTTCTCTCCTGTGTGGACGACATAATGAATCCTGAGAGCTGACGGGTTTGCAAAGGTCTTCCCACACAGCTCGCATGACTTAGCGAATCTCTGAGAGGGAACTGGAGGCACACAGGTGTGTGAGTTTAACTTGTTCCTGTGAGGAAAATGCTGCTTACAAATGTTGCAGAAGTTTGACTTATGTGACTTCATGTGGTGTGTTAGAGTTCCCTTGTGGAAAAATGTCCGGCTACATATTTGGCATGTGAATTTGTTTTTGTTCCGATCTCTGGTGATTGCAACATTAGGCATTTTAAAGTCATTGTGTGAGTCTTTATCCAGAGCAGTGCCGTTTTCAGTGTTGTCTGCCAGTAACGTTTGCTGCTTGTTTTGGCTGGACTCACCTGCAGCATTCATTGTTGGCTTCTGCAAACTTTCTTGAACAAACTGTACATCATCGTCGTCGTCGTCATCTTCAATTGGAATGATATGAGTGCTGAAGGCCTCTGTGTCATTGACGGATATCAGCTTAATAGATGGTTCTTCAACACCATCTACAGATGCACCCTGTTCAAATGGCAGACTGCAAGTGCTACCACCAGCCAAGTAATCGATGGACAGCTGCTCTGGTTCCTCAGGAAAACTTTCTTCATGTTCTGTTGCATATAAACACACAAGCCCTCAATAAATGTATAAAGCAGCTTAATCTGCAGTGTGTACTCTGGCATACAAAAACTCATGCACCCTCTTACCTTCTGTGCTGAGGGTTTCCTGCTGGCAGCTGTCTGCAACGTCCTCCATATAATCCTCCTCTTTGATCTCAGTTACAGTAATTTGGTCAGACTGCAAAATAGGAAAAAGTTCAAATGTTAAACTGCAGTTCAGTACATCCACATTTTCAGTGACCATACACAAATTAGTATTCTATTATTATTCCCAAGTGTAGTGTTTTTGCGCTGCTTTTCGGTGTGCAAAAACAGTTTATCTCTGAATTATTATGAACATGGAGATTTATTAGGTCCACTAATATTTGTTTGCATTCAAACTTTCAAATTATCTGTCATGCTGCATGTTTTATGGATGCAAATACAGTTGTTTATTGCATATATCCATAAAATGTCTGACATTAACTACCTCTGTAAACCTTCCTCTCACCTTATCAAAGTAATGTGGTGAGTCTGTGACACTTTCCAGACTATATGGATCTCTGTCTTTCCATAGATTCATACACCAATCTTTTCCAAATATTCCTTCTATGGTAGGCACTGAAAAGTCAAACAATAAAACATACAAGTAAACATGGAAGGGGTGTACAATATTTATTTTCAACTCCTCAACTGTCAGGCAAAAAAAAGTACCGTGGGCATCCTCGTCTCCGTAGCAGGCAGTTTGTACACCTACGGTGCGATAACTTTTACACAACTTGGGCGCGTCGCTTCTAACAATCGTTAGCTCACACTCCAGACTGTTAACTTTCTCTGCCAGGGCTGAATTGGCAAACAAAAGCCGAGACAACTCGAGCCGGAGTTCGGCTGAGTCGTCATCCACCAGTTTGCAGACCTGACTCAGGGCAGACCTGGCCATCGTCTCCATTATGGATGAAAGCTGGGAGTGAAAGGAGAGGCGGCTCGCCATCGCTGTTGTTGTCTGTAACAACAACCCTCTTCACCGGCTAAAGAAAAAACGTATAACTCAGCGTTAGGAAGCAAAGCTGTTAGCAAGTATAAACTGAAAACAAGCATTAGCTGAATATGCAGCTAATTAAGCTAATTAGAGTTAACGGGACTCACAGTGCGGGACCCAAATATGTGTAACAACCGTTACGTATTTCCGGCGGAAGTAACCTGTCAGCTGCGTTGTATCACAAGACTTCCTGGTTCGCTATCGAAACCGATGTGTTTTCGCTAATACTTTATTTAATGCAGGCTGCTTTTTCCCGTATCGACGTGTATCTCAACAGACAGGATCCGCTACGACCCCAGCTGCGAACATGAACACGGAGAAGGACTTTTCGCCTCTGACGCCCAACATTGTGAGGGCTCTGAATGATAAACTGTACGAGAAGAGGAAAGTCGCAGCTCTAGAAATTGAAAAACTGGTGCGGGAGTTTGTCGCTCAGAACAACTCTACTCAAATCAGACATGTGATACAGATTCTGGCCTCGGAATTTGCCCTCTCCCAGCACCCCCACAGCCGCAAGGGGGGACTCATTGGACTGGCAGCCTGCTCCATCGCCCTCGGCAAGGACTCAGGTCTGTATCTGAAGGAGCTTATTGAGCCTGTGCTCACATGTTTTAATGATTCAGACAGTCGTTTGCGCTACTATGCATGTGAGGCTCTCTATAATATAGTCAAAGTGGCCAGAGGGGCTGTGCTGCCCCACTTCAACTTGCTCTTTGATGGCCTCAGCAAGCTTGCAGCAGATCCAGACCCCAATGTGAAAAGTGGATCTGAACTTCTGGACAGACTGCTGAAAGACATAGTGACAGAGAGTAACAAGTTTGACTTAGTGGCATTTGTCCCCCTGTTGAGAGAGAGAATCTACTCCAATAATCAGTATGCCAGGCAGTTCATTATTTCTTGGATCCATGTTCTGGAGTCTGTGCCAGACATTAACCTGTTAGACTACCTCCCCGAGATCCTAGATGGGCTCTTCCAGATCCTGGGCGACAACAGCAAGGAGATCCGCAGGATGTGTGAGGTGGTGCTGGGAGAGTTTCTGAAGGAGATTAAGAAGATTCCCTCCAGTGTGAAATTTGCTGAGATGGCCAACATCCTGGTCATCCACTGCCAGGTCGCAGATGAGAACAAACTCACAAACGACCTGATCCAGCTGACGGCTATGACCTGGATGAGAGAGTTTATCCAGCTTGCAGGCAGAGTGGTGCTCCCTTACTCCTCTGGCATCCTAACTGCAGTGCTGCCTTGCCTGTCTTATGACGACAGAAAGAAGAATACCAAGGAGGCGGCTAGTGCCTGTAATCACAGCCTAATGAAGCTGGTGACTCCTGAGGACGATGAGGATGATGAGGAGGAAAAAACTGGCAGCACAGGATCACTGTCTAGGGAAGATGGCCAGCCCAAGACAGAGGCAGACAGTAATGATATGCTGAATGCATCACAAGAATCTGTTGGTTTCAGTAATATCAGCTTCTTCACGCCAGCAAGTTCTGACAGGCCTCAGGTAACTCTGGACCTAGACGGTATTGTTCAGGTGTTGGATCGCCACCTCCACGACTCCTCCACTGGCATGATGACGCGCATAGCTGTGCTCAAATGGCTGTACCACCTCTACATCAAGACACCACGCAAAATGTTCCGCCACACAGACAGCCTGTTTCCCATGTTGCTGAAAACACTGTCTGATGAGTCTGACGAGGTGATACTGAAAGATCTAGAGGTGTTGGCTGAGATCGCATCGTCTCCTGCTGGCCAGACAGACCAAGCTGGCTCTTGTGACATCACTGACAACAAACTGGAGCTCATGGTCCCAGATGGTGTCAAGCCAGGGCAGCAGCACAGCTCTAAAGCAGTGGATTCATCTCCATCCACTCCCAGTATGAATTCTTATTTTTACAAGTTCATGATCAACCTGCTGAAACGCTTCAGTCTGGAGAGGAAGCTTCTAGAGAATAGAGGAGCTTTCATCATTAGACAGCTGTGCTTGTTACTTCATGCAGAGAACATCTTCCACTCCATGGCTGACATCTTGCTGAAGGAGGAGGACCTCAAATTTGCCTCCACTATGGTTCAGACACTGAACACCATCCTGCTCACCTCTGCTGAGCTGTTCCAGTTACGCAACCAGCTGAAAGACCTGTGCACGCAGGAGAGCTGTGCTTTGTTTTGCTGCCTGTATCGTTCCTGGTGCCACAACCCTGTGGCCACTGTTTCGCTCTGCTTCCTCACACAGAACTACAAACACGCCTATGATCTCATCCAGAAGTTTGGAGATCTGGAGGTGACAGTAGACTTCCTGATGGAGGTTGATAAACTGGTACAACTCGTAGAGAGCCCCATTTTCACCTACTTGCGTCTGCAGCTCCTGGATGTGGAGAACAACCCTTACCTGATTAAGGCACTGTATGGTCTACTGATGTTGCTACCACAGAGCCAGGCCTTTCAGCTGCTCTCCCACCGCTTGCGGTGTGTTCCTAACCCAGAGCTCATGAGAACTGTGGACGAGTCTAAGTACAAGGACTCAAAACAGCAAACGGCCTCAAAACGTGCCTCTCATACTCAGATGGATTACAGCGAGCTGCTCCAACACTTTGACCATGTCCAGAGCAAACACCTGGAGGTACGACACCAGCGCTCTGGACGCGCCTCTGATCATTCTGACAGGAAGTTATAGTGGCCTTTGGTCATTGAGGAGGGTGAGGTGAGGGTTAAGGACAAGAGCAAAATAGTTGTACTGGAAAAAATAATGAAGTGGATATTGAAGCCAAAAAGTATCCAGTGAGCATGAAAAAATATATAGTATATATTATTTTCAGAAAAGCACTATTGCTAAGAACTAACTCATATGTTTATATGTCATATGTAATCTGTTTGCTAATAATGAGGAAATGTCATGTAACACAAGAAACACAGACTACACAATGTGAAGAGAATGTACATAAAATCTGTTACATTATAGTCAGTAGTGGTGGTCCAAGTTTCAATAATGTCCTGTAAGGAACTGAGATTTCTGAGGTTGCCTTGTCATGTCATGTGTAGATTATTGGTGCAGCTCGACTGAGATGTTGGACTGGAAACTCTGGGTGACTAGGCTGATATAAATCCTAGGTAGGACCACATTACACCTCGTTCCATTTCTTTGTTAGTGCTGCTGATCAGAAACGTCACCTATACACACCTCTAGCTTTTAATTCAATTTCTTTCTAATTTCTTTCTTCAGCTAATATATATTTCTCTTCATTTGTACAGTGCCTGACATGTCTTAAAAAGTCTTTTGTCATTCCTGTGTGAAAATCAATAAAGTGGACCTTGTGATTAAAACATATTTCTCTATCTATCTATATATTAAACAACAGCTATGTGTTTTAGAGAAGGAGAAAGCAGCAGACACACTAGTGCTACTAATGACATTTTCCCTGTCATTTAAGGACTTCATACAGTAAATGTACATGTTGTATAGTGATAATTACATAAATACATATCAAAAGCAATTGTATTTTAGATTTACAGTTGATTGCAATCACAAGAACCCCGTGTTAAAGTTCAACTTTTTTGTATTTCACCATACACTCAAAAAATAATATGTGTAACTGTGTAGAGTTGATCTGAGGCCTGTTTGCTCTATGTGCTGCAGACAAGGCTTGTGTATGAATCAGAGAGTGTATCCTATAAAGGAGGTATATTAGGTCAAGGTAAGCTGAATAAAAATAGATTCAGTCGATGCCATAGAAGTATCAGTATAGACAGACACAGTGGACATGCTAAATGTATCTGTACAGAACTTACTTAATAAAGTACTTTCATTATCATTAGAGTGGACACTGGTTATTTTCATAGTCAGCCATTAAGGACCACAAATCAAAACAGATATAGAAAAATGTTACATAAAAGATGTGAATTTCATAGGGACTCCCCGTTTATCCACATGGACTCACTGCCTGTGCAGTGTAGATGTTTGACTGACAACCACCTCATTATCTGTTGTTAATAGCTGTGTCTCAGTGAGATGCCAGCTTGCACACACACACACGCACACACACAGGTGTGTAAAAACATATAAACCCACAGACCAACAAAATACTGCGTTATGGTGCTAATAAGGTTAGATTTTGAAATGAACAAATTCATCTTTGTCAATCTTTAAGTTGATCATGCTACTATTTAAACATTTTCCACTGAAAGAATTTATGTTTGGCTCTCTAAAAAAACAGAAGGCGTAAGGAGTAATGTGACACCAGTGTTGTTAAACCAGGATAAACCAGGGTTTGACTCTGATATTTTAAAAATAACCATGTGTCAGTTCTTTAAAAGCTGCTGTGCAAACTGAACTTGTCTGTGGATAAATAACTGGTCCAATGGTGAGAACATAAACTTAACACTAATGTAAAACTGCAGTGCCAAAAAAGTACTCCAGTCCATCTCAAAGTAACACTAGTATTTTAAACGCTATTGAACTTGATGCTGTTGATAACATGAATGTTCAAGTCTAGTCCAGATTTGTTTGACATGTGCCACAAATCTAAAATATATATTCTATATATAATATAATCAAAATAATATGATGTTCAAGGAGGAAACTACTTCAAAAACCCTCATTTGACAAAAAAATCCAATATTAATGTAACTTGATGTGAGATGTTGGGGGGCTAAACGCTAGTTAAACTAAACTTTTTAAAAGGAGAAAATATTTGTTGCAATCTTATTTCACATATGTGCTAGTGCAAACTAAAAACTAAACTACTAAAAAGAGTAAAGACCGCTGCTGTCAGCTAGGGTATATTTCTTAACTCGTGACTTTAGTCCAGATCAGTTTATTCTGTTTATAAACTCACTTTACACTTCACGTTGTTCTTTCAACAGACTTCTCAAATAACTTAGATGTGATCATATTATAACTTCAGTCCAAATGACCTTTTGAGTGCAAATTTTCCACCAGCACTCTTCTGTCATGCTTGAGTAATTCAGGCAACTACCTGCTCTGATCTGCACAGATACAGCCTCTTAAATGTAAGCCCAATCCATTTTATTCTGAGGTGGGGTGTTTATTTGAGAATGTGCAATGTGCATGCTCAACACAACACAGCATAACACGGGATATGCCTTTGGGAGCTGAGGTATTAACACTTATTCCTGGGGTCATGATGGGGTAGCCTTCCATAGATGTGGGAGGGGCCTTGGATGCTTCCTTTTCATCAAAGCCCTGTGAAGAACAATGGCCACCAGACGGGCTCATCTTGAAGATGACCTTTCATGTCCAATTTGTGGGAATATTCTCAGTCGGCCAGTGGTGCTAACTTGCAGACACAGATTCTGTCAAGCCTGCCTTAAAGACAGCTGGGAGACACAGGGCAGTGGGGATTCACACCACTGTCCTCTGTGCTGGCGGCGTTGCTCCATGGATCAAGTAGCGGTGAACACCGTGCTGGAAAAAGCCTGCGAATCGTTCAAGCAGGACAGAAGCAGGAATGACCCAGAGGCTTGTAAAGAACATGGAGAAAAGATCACAATCTTCTGTTTGGAGGACTTGGAACCGATCTGTAGTTTATGTGGCAAAGCAGCTGCACATGCTGGTCACAGGCTCTATCCCATTGGGGAAGGTGCTCATGACTGTAAGGTAGGCATGTTAAAGTCACAGGTTTGTAGCACGTTCTCAGTGTTTGAGCTGCATATCTTTAACATAAGCTGCTTGGAAAACCTTACAGTCCCAAACATTTAGAAAATTCTTCTTTTTAGTTTATTGTGTTATTAGTGTTTTTTTACTGACAACCTATGTGCTTCTCGAAGCCTGATATGCTGATATATATAAATAAAGGTGTCTGGCAGAGTTCATTAACATTCTAAAAATAGACTTATATTTTTGCTGTTGGCATTCCCGAGAGGACTGAAACTCGACTCTCACAAAGTTTCTCTGACACTGCATTCATTCTACTTCTGCCCTCTCTGACATCAGGAAACCTTGAGTGCTAATGTAAAATGAATCTACTGGTTGCCATATTGTTTTTCTGCCTGGACTCAGCTGACTGCGCTCAATTACTTTATGTTACCAGGGTATGAGAACCTGTTCTTTTGATGCTGCTGTATTGTGTGGCTTTGCATTAACAGGAAATGCTGCCATGGAGGGAATATGTGGCGGCTGAGGCCCCACATTGTGCAGACAGCTCGGCCTTGTACCAGACTGACCTTGTTTTTAAGTGTTAATGTCCTCTCACTGACTTTGTAGGAGGAACTGAAAAGTGCACTGCTGCCTTTGAAAGAGAAGCTAGAGCTCTACAAGAAGGCAAAAATGGCTTGTGAAGAAATGGCAGAACATGTTAAGGTACTGTCAATCCAATCAGTACCAAATGATACCTTGCATAGTAGACAGCCTGGTGTGGAGGCAATGATTACCTATCAGTCATGTGTCTTTCCAGAACCAAGCTGAGCATACTGAAACACAGATCAGAGAAGAATTTGAAGCTCTTCACCATTTCCTGAAAGAGCAAGAAGCTGCCAGACTTTCTGCTTTAAAGGCTGACGAGGAGCAGAAGAATCTGATGATTAACCAGAGGATTGAGGAGATGAACAGTGAAATGGCATCTCTTTCCAACACCATCAGATTAGTAGAACAGGAGATGAAATCTCAAGATATCCCATTTCTCAAGGTAGATGAGACAATATGTATTACCATTCTTAACCAGGAATTGTTTTTCTTTCACATGCACATCACTTGCTTAAAGTTGCTCTTCCAATTTTGTTTTTAGAGTTACAAGGAAACAATAAGAAGGTAAGTGTTATTTTCACATCTAGGGTCCAGTTAGGCTTATTTTTAGGACAATTTAGCTTCACAGACACAATTCTCAATAACTACAGAACCTGGCGAAGTTCCCTTGATCCAGAAATTATTTCTGGTGGTCTAATTGATGTGGCCAAGCACTTGGGCTCTCTGAAGTATAAAGTGTGGGAGAAGATGAAGAGTATCATTAAATATAGTGAGTTTCTCCTACAATCCTTAGTCATGTTTCATCGGTCAGTAGTTTTCCTGCCACGTTAGTAACATTTAGCTCCTTCCCTCTCAAGATCCTGTTATTCTGGATCCCAACACAGCAGCCAGCTGCTTCATCCTCTCAGAGGATCTCACAGTCGTGCAGAACTCTACGCAGATATTCAAGCTGCCAGACAACCCAGAACGCTTCGACATCAGTGCTGAGATGCTGGCTGCTGAGGGCTACTCCTTTGGACGCCACAGCTGGGATGTGGAGGTTAAGGAAAACACCTACTGGGTGGTGGGTGTAGCCAGCGAGTCTATCAACAGGAAGGGTAAGCATGTGCTGACACCAGCAGAGGGATTCTGGACTATTAGATTCCGCAATGGAGAGCACAAGGCCTGCACAGCACCATGGGAGCCGCTGAACATGACTGAGAAGCCACAAGTGATAAGAGTAGTTTTAGACATGGACAGAGGCAAGGTGACATTTTACAACCCTGGAGAGAGAGTGCCTCTCTATACCTTCACAGATGTCATCACACCCAGAGCTTTTCCCTACTTTTGCACTGCCTGCAAAGAGCACCCATTGAAAATTTTACCAGAAAGCATATCCTTGTCAACAGAGCGTTAATTCTCAATCATTGTATAAAAATTCAATAACAGAAATGAAGAGCTGCTTAAGCTTGTGAATATTTGGTAATTTTGTCTTTTTTGGTCTAAGAGATTGTGGGAATGTGGGGTTAAGTTACAGCACTACAATGCCATCAAAGTTAAAAGCTGTTTTAATGAATAACATAAAACAAACACAGACATGTTTTAAAATATTTGAGTTGCAACAAAACAAATCTAGTCTGGGAGATTTGAAATAGACTCACAACCTTGAACACCATTATATTACCACATGAATAAGATTTGTTACATAAAATGACAGTCACTATGTGCGACTCAGTTTGCATGACACAAAATCACTAGTGTGATTTCCACATTCTTTTGAGTTCCTTTCTACACAAAAAAATCATAAAACAAATTAAACACAGATGTGAACTTTCATATAAGGCACAAACTGTAACATTTGCATATTTGCATATCTGTGCCAGCATTGTTCAGAACTTCAAAATTGACAAGTGAGATTAGTTTTCCATTGCATCAAAAGACTCTATGGTTAGTGTTTGATCTAGTAGCCACATATACTGTAGTCTGGTCTGTCACTTTCATCCAAACACAGCAGTAACTCCATAGCTTCACAGTCAAGTATTGCTTAGACCTACACAGAATTAATCTTGCAGCATGTTTCATAAATGTAACAACATAAACAACATAACTGAAACTAATTCTGATTTAATACTACCCCTGCTGTCCTAACCACATTACTGTGACATGTTCCTATTTCAAATGTGTCGTGAGACAAAGTCAACTCTATGTGTGCTGATGCTGCTTTTTGAGGTGTTCATTTAATTTAACAATTAGAAATAAGTTGTTAAGGGCAATAAATGCCCTCACATTAAATCCTGATGAGTTACTCATACAGTGTTACAGCATCTGTAACAGTACTGTTTATATTAGAAGTACTCTCAATACTGTTCTATGAACAGTTAAAACACCAACATATGAATGTTATCCTTTCTCTCTATGGTATCTGTAACTGAGTTAACTGAGGTACCACGACTATTGTTTTATGTTCTCCATGTCATAGAGACATTCTTCCCTCCACTATAGCATTGTACAGCTCCTCATCTACAGCCTCGTAACGTGCAGCTCTAGTGTTCAGAAAGTAGATCTGGTCTGTTGTGAGACGTGGGTCATATCCCTCCCTCTGCAGCCTGGTTTTCTGGATTTTAAATGTGCCTATGCAGAGAGATACATAATATAATATGATTTATTCACATAATGTCATCAGTGATTGGTATTTTTTGTGAATAATATTTTCCAAGGGAAATTTTTACCTGTGGTGTCTACATGTGTGGAGATTCGCAGGAACACGGGACGAGCATACGGAGGAAGAGCTCGCTGGACTTTCTGGAAGAAATCATTGCAGTCAAAACACCCTGCAGTGTCTGCAATGGCAGCCATGCCTGCCTTACCTTCCACACCTGTTAGGAGACATGATACATGACAAATGCTTGTAATGAGCACAGTCAAAATCAATATGTATTAATGGTAAATGTAATTTACACTACCAGTCAAAAGTTTGGACACACATAGGAATTACCATGTTTTTCATGAAAAGATACGTCTTCAGTTGTGTT
>JAUMHL010000029.1:11756559-11769285 GCA_032362345.1 Sandelia bainsii
TGATGTTATGAAATCTGCTTTTCTTTCACAAACATGGTCATTTCTATGTGTCCAAACTTTTGACTGGTAGTGTATGTCTCATGTGAATCGAAAAGCATTGTATAGTATACAAAGTGAACATTCACCTGGCACTGTCACACCATACACAGCCACATCAGTCTGACGCAAAAGATTGCTGAGTGTGCCCTCCACCTCGGTCGTAGAGACATTTTCTCCTCGCCACCGAAACGTGTCACCGCCACGGTCCCGAAAATACATGTAGCCCAGTTCATCCATCACCAGCACGTCACCTATGGTAGACATATGGAAAACAAAATAAACACTGGGTGGCAATACATCATTGCCTTCGTGTTTCAGGGTTTTGATTTTAAGGTTTATGAGTAATAAATACCCATCTACAGGAATCTGCTTTATTTTTGCATATGTTAGGACCAACACTGCAAGTGGTGTTAAACATTATGATGCAATGTGAATATATTTTTATGTCTTTATGGAATAAAGATATTGAAAACCTGATAGATATGCAGAATCATTTTTCTTGAAGACATTGTTAGCTATCTTCTTTTTTGTAGCATCCTGGTTGGCATAGCCATCAAAGCGCCGTAATGGGTCCTGCTGGTTGATACGACCCACCAGAAGCCCTGGTTCCCCTGCAAGACATAGATGAGTATAATACAACTGATCTGTTTTTTTAACATGTCAAGCAAAGTCAGCATTGTGGCACTGGTATCAGTTACCAGGGCGGCAAGGCACGCAGAGGCCCCGGCTGTCGCGAACCAACTCCATGGTGTCTTCGTCCACTCTCACCAGACGGATTGGATAAACATTGGGGAGAATGCGACTGTTGAATCCACAGGCTCCCACCTGCCAGAACAGAACTAACTAAACTCTGATCTAATTCACATTTTATCCACAAAAATTAGGTAGTACTGGCATTGCTTACCTTTCCATCCATGTTGGCAATGCTACAGTTGCATTCAGTTGCTCCATAGAACTCGCCGATCTGTGCCACTCCAAAACGTTCTGTGAACGCCTCCCACACACTGGGGCGCAACCCGTTTCCCACTGCCAGTCGAACTTTGTGGCCCTTTTCTGATGGTCGTACAGGCTGAGACAGCAAGTAGCGGCAGATTTCCCCGATATACTGCACCACCTAGAAAAGAAAGTAGTGTTGTTAACTGTGGCAGTATATGTTCAAAATCAACATTTTTTATTAATTGATTTTACAAAATATGGCACTTCTCAGTACTTTCCAAACATAAGCTCTTACAGTGCAGTTGTACTTTATGCAATCTTCCCAGAAACGGCTGGCAGAGAATTTCTTCTTCACTACCACAGTGAGGCCATGGACCAGACACTGTCCAACTCCCATGATATTACCTGACAAGAGGAGAAAGCTTAAATTATACAAACCTAGAGACTGTATTCGTCAAAAATTGGAGGCTACCATCACTTACCTGCCGAGTGATAGAGAGGAAGGCAGTCATAGATGACATCATCAGGGCGCATGCGAAAGGCAAAATAACCAAAAGCAGCAATTCTGTAGTAACTGTTGTGTGAAAACACCAGAGATTCTCAGACATCTATCATTACAACTCTTGAGAGTCACGATTAAAAAAAAAAAAAGACTGATCAAGAAAACATACCGACTGTGAACCACAATGGCAGCCTTGGGCATTCCCGTGGTGCCCGAGGTGTAAATATAAAACAGACGGTCTGCAGAAGAGAACACAAATGAGAATTACAATTGCACACTGTAAATAGGCAACTTCACAGCTTTTAATTCACTGCTTAAATGTCACTAGTGAAACCAGAGATTCATAGAACAGAATACAGTCTCTTTTGTAATGTGGGCAATACACACCTCTTGTTTGTTATGCAGGTTACATCTCAGGTTCACTTTAATGCTGACTCATATGTTTATGCATCTAAGTCTGAAATACCACTGTGTGCTGTGGTTTGTTATTCAGATAATATACATGCAGTGCTGTACTTATTTTTGCATATTTGTCACACTTAAATGATTCAGATCATCAAACAAATTTTAATATTACACAAAGACAACCAGAGTAAATACAAAATGCAGTTTTTAAATGATGATTTCATTTATTAAGGTAAAAAAAGCTGTCCAAACCTGCCTAGACATATGTAAAAAACATGAACCATGGTAAGAGCCATTATCCACAAATGGAGAAAAAACTTGGAACAGTGGTGAACCTTCCCAGGAGTGGCCAACCTACCAAAATTACTCAAAGAGCACAACAACATCTAAAGAACTGCTGGCCTGACTTTACCTCAGTTAAGGTCAATGTTCATGGTTCAACAATAAGAAAGACAGGGGAAAAAATGGCATCCATGAGAGAGTTCCAAGGTGAAAGCCACTGCTGACCAAAAATAACACAAACGTTCCTCTCACATTTGCCAAAAAACATCTTTGTTATCCCCAAGACTTTTGGGGATAACGAAGAAAAAAATATTTTTTAGTTTAAGAGAAAAGTTTAACTTTTTGGAAGGTGTGTGTCCTGATACATCTGGCGTAAAATTAACACAGCATTTCATGAAAAGAACATATTTGTTGTACTTGTTACAATGTTACTATGACAATAAAGATATTCTGATTCTGATAATACCAACCAACAGCTAAACATGGTGGTGGTAGTGTGATGGTCTAGGGCTGCTTTGCAGCTTCAGGACCTGGACGACTTGACATAACTGATGGAACCATGAATTCTACGCTTTAACAGAAAATCCTGAAGGAGAATGTCAAGTCATCAGTTTGTGACCTCAAGCTCATGCTCACTTGGGTTATGCAGCAGGACAATGATCCGAAACACAGCAGCAAGTCTACTTCTGAATGTCTCCAAACATAAACAAATAAAAAAAATTAAGGTTTTGGAGTGGCCCAGTCAGAGTCCGGACCTAAATCCGATGCTGTGGCATGACCTTAAAAAGACGGTCCATGCTTGAAAAAAAAATGTGGCTGAATTTTAAAAAATCTGCAAAGAAGAGTGGGTTAAAATTCCTCCACAGCGATGAGAAAGACTCACTGCCAGTTATCGCAAACACTTGACTGCAGTTGTTGCTGCCAAGGATGGCACAACCAGTTATTAGGTTTAGAGGGCAATTACTTTTTAACAAAGGACCAGGCAGGTTTGGACAGCTATTTCCCCTTAATAAATGGAAAAAGGACTCCTGTCACTCCAAGTCAAAGTTCTGTGCAGCCAAGTATTCACCTCATTTTGTTTGAGCTAAATAATTACCGGGAAACAATTTCACTTCAGAAACTAGACAGGAAAGTGAAATACTGTGGGGCATAGTACTTGTAAATTTAGAATAGTGCAAAAATAAAAAAACAGACTCTGAATAGATTATTATAAAAAGGAAATTACTCATCAAGTCAAAAACAGAGCCAAAGTTGTGTTAAGAGGAAGATAAAGCACTAACCGTTCATGCCTTTGGGGGGAACACAAGGTGAAGGGGAATGTCTAGATGCAGAGGCTAAAATTGGGTCCAGAGCTTGTGCACACAGACGGGACAGATGTTCTGCACTGAGGTCTCCTGTAGAAAACCGTGCCATGGACTGATTTATGGAGGTGTTAACTTCCAACATGGCTGACAATCATTAAGAGGAACAAGAGGGAGATGGGAAGAGAAAATATGAGTCAGGTCAGTTCATGCGCTCTGGTTTGAATAAGAATTTAGGAATGCACAATCACTATTTTAAGTGAAATTAAATATATTTGTGACATTAATGAACCATCAAAATCAAACTAAGTATAAGGACATTCATTTCTAAAGCAACGCCACAATGTCGATAAACAAACATATGAAAATATTACAGTAATAATGTTATAGCATCCAGAGCCAAAGAAGTGAAATTTCTGTGTTGTCACAGGGAAACAAAGATAAGCTAATGTTAATTAACATGGTGGATTACAAATAGCATGTCCTGACCACAAAGTTATTATTAAATGTTACAAACAAAAACTGGACATCCTATTATGGATGTTGACCTTTTCACATGATTACAGACAAAATGTCAAATCATTGTGAAATTTGTTGCTGAGGTGGTTGCTTGCAATAGTCATGTAATCATCTGCCTTTTAAATTAATCTGATATTAGGTAACACAATATCCTGTAATACAGCATTTTAGAATGAGTTCATCCACTGATACTTTATTAAAACATACAGTATATACTAATTCCTTGATCAGCTGTTCCTACTTTAACACAGTCTTACCATCAGCAAGCTCAGCTCCAAACACAATAGCTTGCGACCCTGACACCCCAATACAGTGGAGGAGGGAATCATGGCGGAGGTTGAAGTTGATGAGTGCAGCTTCCACCCCAATCTTGGCCAAACCCAGCCAGAGTGCGACCTGTAATGGCCTGCTTTCCATGAAGAGGGCTACCACATCTCCAGAGACCCAGCCCTGTCCTCTAGCCCAATGGACCACTGCATTAGAGAGCTCATCCAGCTGGGTGAAGGTCCACGTTTCCCCTGTGGCCTCATAGATCAGTGCTGGTTTGTTTGGGTGGAGTTTTACTGTCTGGGCGAAGATGGAAGGAATGTTGCTTTCGTTGTGCATGTAACGCCACAAAGCCAGCTTGACTCTCATCAGCACATACAGGCCACTGGTGAGATTCAGAGAATGGAGATGGGGAGAAATGAGGCAAATATAGATGTAGACACAAAAGCATCAGAACTGTATTTAAACATATTAATCTTACTTGAGGTCTCTCTTGGCGGTACGAGCTGCAATGTAGAAGTATTTCCAGCTCCTTGTCCCCAGATATACCCCAAGGCCTGCTGCCAGACTCCAGGACCAGGACACCCCAAAGAAACGGAAGAGTCCCAAGGACCCCAGAGAGACTGAGACACTGGCTGCATTGTGCATTCTTGTGATGGAGGAAGAAGAGAAAGATGGGCTTTCAGGAAAGAACGGAAATGAAGTTGAAACCCATGTGGTTGGTATAAACCACCAAATACAACGAACTTATTTTGATATAACGTTAGATGACAGTTATTTAAAAGGGCCTTGATATGGATTAAGTTTTTTTTACCAAAGTTGCTACATATAAATTAGCTCATATTTAAGCAGTGCACACCAACAGCCGTCACTCCAGCTTACATAAACTAGCACCATGAACTTATCGAACAAAACACATAAACATGCTTTACCTATGAGTTAATAGACTGAAGCGATGTCACCTTTCACCCGCAAATCCCGCCGGTCCGCACAACTTGCTACTTACTTTCTTTCGAGTTAAATGTCCAGTATTGAAATCTCCACCGATGCTGACGGCGTCGACAACACATACAGTGTAACGTTGTGAGGCAAAGTGGTTTTAAAGAGTTACAACTAACGCACTACTTTACCGCTATTGGCGCGTTTGTTGTTTAGTAGTAAACAGTTTATATTAAAATGGTATTCGGAAATATATCAAAAGTAAGCAGTCTTGTAGGCTGGTATCTACGGGGAAGAGTTCATAATTTGTGGCCGACTGGCAGGAGTGACCGAAATCTGAATAAAACCAGAGAAATACGGGGTGAATCAGGCTATGTTCTGTACTCCATGTTGAAAAGAGTCACTGCCAACGAAGCACCGCCCTCCGCGGGTGGGAACCTGATCCAGAAGCTCAGCCATTTGTTAAACCAGACGCTTGTTCAGCTTTT
Source organism: Sandelia bainsii (assembly GCA_032362345.1). Classification (NCBI taxonomy): domain Eukaryota; kingdom Metazoa; phylum Chordata; class Actinopteri; order Anabantiformes; family Anabantidae; genus Sandelia; species Sandelia bainsii. Next base: position 11,762,238 of record JAUMHL010000029.1, read on the forward strand.
TTTCAATTTCGATTGGACAGTATTTCACCCACCCAAGTGACCAACCACTAGACTCGCAGGTGTTCGCTATTGATAGTAGCACCGACACAGACTACTAACTAAATGCTGTGAAATGTTGTGAAGGTCTGTTTTCATCCCGTATTCACACTGCGTCCTTGTAGAGGCTTGTTGAATAGACCTAATCAGGCCTTGTGTAATGCTGCTGAGTTGAAATTCACCCAAATTCACCCATTTTCACAACACACGTTAAAGACATAATTTATTTCATTCCACAAGAGGCAAAGTCCAAAAGTAACATGGTCATTCATCATTGCAGACTGAAAGCTTCCCTCCGTGTGTCTGCCAACAGGTTATTTGCCTTTAGTTGAGGTTTCTGCATGTAGAAAGCACAGCAAACTCTGAAAAGCACTGCTTTCCTCAGTAAGATGTAAACCCAGGGGTCCAAGATCTGATTCCAAGATGCCATACGTAAGCCCAGAAGAATAAACTCATCCTCTTCATGAGTCCCTTTGGTTGAACTGCATCACAAGAATCTGGATCTGTTGTGTAGAAGAGACACAGTGAATCAACAGTGAGCTGTAGCTATTACATTACAGTCTACCTAATTTTAAAAATATCTGACTTCTAAAGGTCGATATGATTCTAGGAAGACGATGCAGATGATGCACGTCGGGCAGAGCAAGCTGCTGATTTTGAATGTGCACTGTGGAGCCTTATTCTGGCCAACAACAATGCCAGACCACTAAGGATGTTGCAGAACAGGGAAAGAGTGAGTGCAGTGAGACCCAGACATGAGAAGGCCAGAATCAGATTGGTGTTAGCTGTAGAGTGTGGACCACGGATAGACAAGAAACACCATGTGCTGGGAAACTGGGTGGTATAAGTCCCCACAGCAAAAAAAGGTAGAACTGCTAGGACAAATGCAATAGAAGACAGAAATAACACAACTTGCCACACATGACCCACTGTAATCATAGCAGCATGGAGAAAGGGCTGAGTGATGGCCACACAGCGCTCTATTGCCATCACGCACCCCAACAGCAAAGGGCATAAGCCAAAAAACACCATACTCGCCCCAAAGTAACAGATTTTGTTGTTTGAAATCTCAGTCTGCGTTTTATACCTCTCCATGTGCAAAAACAATGCAAATGAACCTGGAAACACATGACTTCCCAGGTCATCCAACAGTAGAGCCACTGTTAGTAAAAAAAAATGGTGCTTTGGATTTGCGGCGGAATCTGACCCAGGATTTGACCAGGATTTGACCAGGATGCCCAGCGCGGCGAGGTTGGAGATGGCACCAAAGGTCATGGTGAAACAGGACATCCCTAAGCCTGACGAACTCATGGGAAAGGTGGTACTGTTCAGCCAGAGACTTGGCTATTCAGAGGAATTGATTTTCATGTTCTGGTGAAGGATTGGTGGCACTGAAGAGTTAGATAATGAAGTGATGAGTATAGATGGTGTCCTCATCTTCAGTGTCATCTACAAAGAATTACAGACAAAGTAAAAAAAAAAACACTTAATTAATTCAAAGCCACATTTTATCACTAAAATGTCTAAATCATACAGTAGACAGTGGAACAACAGAGAAGTCTTAAATGCTAAATCGAGAACTAATGAATTCTATGATGCATGCTTCACTGGGCAGCTCAAAGACTGATAAGTTACTGACAAGTGGTCTAATGAAGAGGAGTGGATGAAACCCTGCCAGAGCCTTTTCTACTGTTTATCTGTCTCTCCTTATTATGCAAGCATGTGCACACTGAAATGCTTGCTTTGAATTCACAAATAGCTGCATTCTCACAAATACTTTCAAAAACATGATTGTTTATTGAAATTCCTTTTAATGATCCTTCTCTGGCATAGGATTTGAATTGAGGATGTCTTATTTGGAGGATATTTTAAAAACTGTGCAGAGTATTTAGCCTCAATGCCAGTTGAAAGTCACAGATGGAGAAAAGATTTCTAGTGTGAAATATGACAAAGGTCCCAAGGCAGGTAAATCCAGAGAATACTACATATGCACCTTAGCCAAGTGGATGCCTTGAGTAGAGGATTATCAAATCTTTAATGAACTTTAGTACCACTGTGGTGGGGAAATGTAGGGAACTCAGTTTGCACAACAGGCTGTCAGTCCAGACATTGTGTTTTCCTGTTTCACAAAATATTCACTCTTCAAATCTCTCTCTAGCCATAAAGTCATTTATCTTTTACCGACTCTGGGAGGTCACTATCCCTGCGCCACAGCTTCTCACTTGACTGTTTCCCTAAGTGATTACATCTGTCTTGGTAGTATTTTGGCTGTGGTTTAACTGTCATAATGTCATGAATGTGCCTCAGTTTGTGTGTCTGTGATGCAACAGGAGAAAGACATGTGTTTGAAATGTTTGGTTCGAAGTAACAATCTCCTTTTTGAGTTATCACCACTTTCAAGCAAACCTAAAGTGAAACTAAACTCATGGGCAATTTCAAACTGATATTCTGATACATGATGCAACAAATGCCAAACTAAATATTGTAACAAATTAATGGGTTCTCACTTTTTTTCACCTCAGCCTTTTCACAAGGGCACAAGAATAATGCACACAGACATTCTTAGGTACTTGAATGGAAATCCTACTCAAATGGCAAATGGTTCTGGCATTTGACATGTTTCTTATGTAAGAAGACAAAAAGGAGGTGAAAGCTGTAGCTAAAGTTTTTTTGGTCCTTTTCTATCTTCTGGTAAGATCGCACGACCAGCAGAATACTTTGAATCTCTCTTTGTGCTCGATACCTGCCAGCTTTTTTGGCAACGTCCACATTAACTGTTGAGGTTACAGTCGTCCAAAGATTTCAAAAGACCATTTTAAGATTACAAGAAATCACCATTGCTGTTCCTCACAAAAGTAACTCACAGCTGATCAAGCAGTGCATCTGGTGTATCATAGTGTTCTTATGCATTTCTTTACATTGCCTAGCTCTTCCCTCATTCCCATCAGTGTCTGTACATATATAGCAATAAGGAATGGCATGATTCAAAGAAACCCTGGGATTATATTCAAAACTATGGGGATGTTAGCAGTAACAAAGACATTTACTTTTTTAAACATGATAAAATCTACCCCAAACATCATGGTTGTTACTCTTTTTTAAATTTCTCTTTTACTTAATATAGGAGAAAACAACTCAGCCATAATAAAGAATGCCCTGCCCTCAGCATACCTGAACCTATCTTTAATTTATCACATCTCTCATTCATAATGAAACTGTATTAACTGGACTGGACTTTCCATCTCCATCTCTCCATCCATCTCTTAAGTCATGCACAGGTCTAATTCTGAGTATATCTTTTCTTCACTTAATCTACTTTGCTGTGTAAGACAAATAACAGGTGCTAAGTATGTCATCAAACAAATTAATTTACTATATTAAGTGTTTATGAATAATAAATGCAACTTACCTTCTGATGATCGCTGTATTATTTAGGAAGGCTTCAAATAAATGAAAAAGGCCTAACGTGTCTCTCTTGAATGCAGAGCTGCTTGATTTGCCAAATTCATTTATCACTATTGTCTACAAACATTTGCTTTCGTTCTCTGTTTCTTTCCTCCTGCCTCTTTTCCCCTGACAGTTTCTCATTCTCCCTCGTCTGGCTTTCTCCCTGGTCACAGTCTTGGCAGCTACTTTATCTCTACATGCTGAATCTGTATTTTCCATCTTCTTTCCCACTATGGACGTGCACCTCCCATCTTTTCATCTCTTCTGCTGTCCCTTTAAATCAGAGGTCAGTCATCACTTTCATTTTGTAGTGCTGCTGTAGTGTTAAATACTACAGTTCGCCAGTCTCTCACAGGGCCGACATACAGTATAGAAACAAACAATCATTCACACTCACATTCACACCTATGGGCAGTTTAGAGTCACCAAGTAACCTAACTGCATGTTTTTAGACTGTGGGAGGAAGCCAGAGTACCGGAGAGAAAGACCATGATGATTATCACCCACCATCAGTCACATAAACATTTGCACATAGACATCAGAGGAGTTTGGAAGAGTATGTTGATTAGATGCCTCAAGGGTTACTGCTATCCTGTTTAGAAGAATAAAATACTAGGTTTCCACTCTGAAAATCACTCTTACAGATATTTTACAATATTTTAGACATTAAAAACATGTTTGAAACCTCTTTGAAAATAATTCCAGAAGGTGAGTATAAACCAAAGAATGTAGCAAGACTGATGACCGAATTTTGTAAATGTTTAAAGAGGGAAAGCTTTTTAAGGTTTGCTTGCTCATTAAAATATAACTTCAATCAAAAATAAAATAAAATATAAACAAAGACACCACTTTTTCAGATTCGGTTTTGTGATCATCATGTCTGTAATCTGATATAACCAGGAAGGAAAAGGAGAGTCTTCAGTTTCGTTTGTATATATAGCAGCTATTTAGTCTTTTATCAGCAGTGAGCAAAAAGTTATGCAACAGGCTACAATACAAAATGGTATGCAGTTACTTTCTGTTTGTTCTTTAGCTAAACTCCCTCACTCACAGTTTGTTGATATCTTGTTGTTACTTAATCTGATATAAAGAACTAAATAACTGACCCATCACATACAGACATTAGACATTGTTTAATGTCATGAAAAGTGTTTTCATGCTTATAAACAATTAAAACACAATTGATAAGAAATAATTGACACAGAGCAAGTAAATTGGACAGACAAAAGATAACAATCATATTTCCAAATGTGACCCACTTCAGCTGTGTTTATATAGTAATAATTCTGAAGTCTTTATTATGTGAACTTAGAATATGAAAAACTTATATGCATAAAACAGTCAAAAATAATACAAATCGAATTGCCTTGCAATATATACACAAACATTCATTTACCTTGTACTAATGCTAGATTCCATCCATCCCTTTTCTTAACCGCTTGTCCTCGTAAGGGTCATGGGGGGTGCTGGAGCCTATCCCAGCTGTCATCGGGCTAGAGGCGGGGTACACCCTGGACAGGTCTAATGCTAGATTGTTATTAAATATTAAACTATAATTGTCCTACTTTATTTGGTCATGGTAACAATTGAATTACTGTAGACTAAAGAAAGTGCTTTTCTCTTTTGCTAAGTACCTGGATGACACAACAAACTCTATTAACTGTACCTGATAACAGGTTCCTCTTGATATAATATAAAATGTTGATGTTTTTGTCAATTTTTTTCACATATACTACTCTGTCTTACAAAATGAGTCAAATCATCTACCATTTGTCAAATACACCAATAAAATGCAGTAAGTATTGGTTATGAAAAGTAAAGCATATTATTAAAATTCTGTTTCAGTAACATTCAGTTTTTAAAATTCAGTTTTTTTTTTATGTCAAAAGGATCTATGTTATGCTAAAAATGGTTTGCTTTTGTCATTTTTAAGGAAATTCATTGACATTTGTATTAAATAGCTTAAAATACAACTCTTGGTCAAGAAGGACAGCATTTACAACATTTTTTTACAACAAGAAAACTGATGCATTAGCTGGGAGTGCAGTACTAGGCTGTACTTTTGAGACAGCAAACTTCAGAAGATAAGACAGCCTTTGCTCTGAAGTCACTGTTTAGACTCCCCTGTGTCCTGAGTGCTCCTGGATCCCTGAGGGTGACAGAAACGACAGATGTCAAACTATGCTGTTCATGTGCAAGTATTTGATTCAACCTGAATCAGACAGACTGTGCTGAGATATAAATAACTGCGTACATGCGCTTTGCCTGAGTGAGAGGAGCTGAATTCTGAGTAGCTCTTCTTCTGAGGTTCACAGAATCTGGAGAAGAAGTTTCCATACTCCTCCCTCACCTAAAATGGGAATACAAAATGAGTTTTGATACCAGAAAAAGCTGTAGAGCTTGTTATTTATTTTTCAAAGGAGTGTAACTAACCTGCTTAGAAAACAGACAGTGCATAACGAAGAGCATAACCCCCTGAAGGCTGCCAAAGATGGTGAACAGGTAAAACATGACTATAGTTCTCTCCTCAAACTGGAAACATCCGAAGATCCACGTAGTGCCCAACACACACAGCTGAGCCACTGCAGTAATGGCGAATGCCCTGCAGGAGGCACCAAAGATACACATGTACAAAATCTGACACACCTGAAAAAGGCCTATTTTTTATGGAACTAAGTTTAATTTCTTTCTCTTTAGTCCCACTGAAGGTGAATGGGACTGGGAGTCTTGTAGCCTAGTGCTGACTCACTTTATTTTCTGCAAATTGTCCAGATCAGGGTTTAAACTTGAGAACTTCTGTGCCAACTTCCACACAGTGATGAGGAAGAAGAAAATGTTTATCTGGAAGAAAACAAAAATGATGTCAGTTTTAAGTTTTTAGGTATTATTTAAATCAATAATTTTTTCTTGCTTACAGTTATGATGGCACAGACAGGGCTATAGAAACTCCAGATAATTTCCAAGCTTAACCAACAGCTGCAAAGCATATTAAAAGTTTATTGAGTAGACTATTCAAGTTTGACTTAAAAATAAAACAAGATCAGTATCAGTAAAGAGAACTCACTATCTCGTAGTGCCATATCCCTTATGATTAGCTAAAGCAGAGACAGTGACAATTACAGCTGGGACTCCATAGCCACCTGCCATCATGTAAAGGTTTTTAAAGGTGGTGTTAAAGACCAGGACAACCATCCTGAAGAGCTGGATGCCCTCCAGACACATCCAGCAAAATGCTGCCAGGTAAAAGAAGTGGAGGAGCCCTGCTACTACAGCACAGCCAACCTAATGCAGAAGGGAGACAGATACAAATCAGGCACTGAAAAAGGACAAAGCAAACTGAGAAACTAGCAGAAGGAAAGAGTAAAAAAATACTTGCAGAACTGTTGTTCTATGCACTTATCTGAACAGGGCATACATTGTGTCTGCACAAGCTCTTTCAATATTTACTTGGTTCTCTGTATGAGAGATGCCTGTCAGGAAGATTAGGTTGGCAATGAAGAGGCTGATGCAGAGGTGCAGGTGGATGGTGGTTCTTGGGCTTTGGATGGAGCGAATCAGCGAGAAC
>JAUMHL010000029.1:11783971-11847513 GCA_032362345.1 Sandelia bainsii
TAATGTGTATGAAAGCAGGGACAATTTTATTTTTCCATAATCTAGTGTAAGAAATAACAAATAAATGGCAGCGTATGTATGACTTTTCTTTTTAAACAACTCAGTTGTTAACTCTGTTAACATTTCAGATAGTTTGACTTTGTTTTGTGCTTATATAAACTAAAACAGATACGTTAGATATAAAGAAGTAAGTTCAAAAGTACTTCATGGTTTTGCTGATCTGGGAAACTGAACATTTAGTAACTTAATGGCAGAGTAATTTACATATTACATAACTTACTAAAGGGTTTTCAGAAAAAAATATCTTGATGTAGATCACAGTTTTCTTAGTAAAAGGGAACATGTTTGCTAAGATTGTGATCATTAGCAAATTGTGTAATACTTCTGTGGTTTGCATTAGTTAGAATTTCTCATTGCATTTACTTTGTGGCACAGCAACACCACAGAGTTTGTTCCTCTGAGTGCTGTGAGCACCGCATAATCAGGTCATGGTGTATAAATATCACTATTGATGTAAAGGTTTAGAGGTCTTCTTTAGGCCTCAGATAGAAGGTTATTTAAAGAACAGCTGCTATGTTCAACATCTCTCTTTTTACTTTTCTTTTCATTATTTCCTCTTTTACCCATTAAGAGCTAAAACTCTGACTGTTGTAGGGAGCCTCACATTATGGACAGTAAAGTGTAAACATTTATTTATACAGTATATGTAATACTAAAAGTGTCAACTGTTTGTGTCTAAAATGTAATATTAGATTAAATAAAGAAAAACACAAATTTTTAGAAAGTTGCAGCCAGGGCACAGAATTTATATATTTTTTTCATTTCAAGTACTGTACAAATGCAATGACAGATGTGACTCACCCACTATCAGGAGGTTCCACTTGGCCGTCATGGTGAGGAGGGAAACAATGTTCAGATCAATAAAATGAAAGTTAAAACAACCAAAACATAAACCAAGGAACTCTCTACAGTCATGTGATCTTTTCTCTTCTTGAATTTGTCAAAAGCTCATTGGATTTTTAGTTACTGAAAAACTTTGTCTGTCACTGGTTCAGCCAAACAGCCAATCAGAACCCAGTGGGGGTGGGACCATTTAAAATCATATCTCTCATGATGAAAAATTCCCTTTAGTACCTGCAGTAATTACAAACCATGGGGCTGGATGTGGCTAAAATTACAACAGCTGATAATGTGCTAACAGAACACTGTAATGTTATTTAAGGTGAATTAGCATATTAACTTTTATACAGATAAATATTTACATTGTATTGCATTGCATATTTATTTGCACTGTCCTGTTGGTCATCTTGTAATTTTTAGTATCCAATTAAAGTCTTCTGTCCTTCCGGCATCTTCATATGCTGTACTATAACTGCACTCTATAACTACAACATGCTACATCTTCCACCCAAAATATGACATATTGTGAATTAAAAAAGTGATTATTACATATAGAAATAAAACATTTTTAAACCATACTGCTCTCTTTTTTTGACTAAGTGATGGCAGAAGACCCATGCAAACTCCTGCTAGGTTTGTGTCTTTTAAAGTAAAAGAACTTACATTGAGTTGTGTTATCATTCAGAAACTGTTACAATACAAAATACAACATAAGTGTAACCTGTACCTGTTTCTGTTTTAGATGTGTTTTGATGTGTACTTCTTTCTCAATGTGATACTGTCATTTATTGAAACAAGGTTCAACAACAAGTCTGTCCTATCTTTGATGTTTCACTCAACACCAAATAATGCAACATCAAATAATTTAAAATAAGTGATAAATATTCTTCCAGTACTTTATATTACTGCCCTAGCAAGTGATTCAAAGCCATCCCATAAAACCACCACAAATATTCAACAGATTCAAAAGGCTGCATCTCTGATGGTATGAGGGTGAATTAGTGTTTATGCAAAAGAAAGCTTTCACATCTGGAAAGGCACCATCAGTGCTGAAGGATATATCCAGGTTTTACGGCAACAAATGCTCCAATCCAGATAATGTCTTTTTCAGGGAAGGTCTTGCATATTCCAGCAGGACAATGCTAAACTGCAGACTGCATCTGTGACAACAGCATGGCTTCATAGTAGAAGAGTCTGGATGCTGAACTGGTCTGTCTGCAATTCAGACCTTTCATCAGTTGAAAATATTTTTCACATAGGGCCAAGTTTAAGTATGATTTTGTCCTTAATAAATTAAATCATAATTTAAAAACAAGATTTAAATACTCAAGTTATCTTGTGTAATATTATGATATTGTGTGAAATATTAAAATTTGTTTGATGACCTGAATCAATTAAGTGTGACAAATATTCAAAAAAAATTAAAACATCAGGAAGGAGGCAAATACTTTTTCACAGCACTGTATGGATGTAGTTGAACTACCAGCAAGCTACTGCAAAAGGTAGTTAGACTAGTTTAATCACAGGTAGTTCATTATTCCCCAACACTGTGCAATTCCTGATCTAAGTAGGGAAAATGATGCTGTGTCACCTACCAGATAAAACTTTGCCACAACAATGTGAGACAAGCATGATTTATTATGTAGGTTCTGATTAAAGCTCTGAAAAAAAAGGCATCTGAGCCTGTTCTGGCAAGTGGTAGGAGAAGCTGTTGTGACAGTAATGGCCTGTGAGGAAAGGGATCATTTATGAATGAGAGGAAATGCAGTCGAAGTTCTGAACCTTACATTGTGAAGTTATTGAGAATGGGGTGAAGTTGGAGGTAGTAGAGTAGTGAAGAGGCTAGTCCATTGAGAGGTATGAGTGAAACGGGCTCAGTCCTGTTGTTCCAATAAAACTAGTGTGTGTGTAGGATGGTAGCTTTTTATTCTATTAAAGTAATTCCCATTATATCTTCATTCATGTATTAAAATGTTTCCAAACCATTTAGAAGTAAGTTCCAAGATCTACTAATGTGTTAAGTCTATTGTGTTAAGTAAAAGTACCAAGACAACAGAGTCAGACTCTATTAGAAGCCCTTCTTTCATCTTATTTGTGCAACAAAGAACAAAAGTATCACTAGCATAATGTATTAAAAGTTTGAAGTACTATGAAGTGATTCCAAAGAATCTCAAAACAAATCTGAGAGGTTGTAAGGCAATAAAAAGAAAATACATTCCCATATTTAAATTTCTATAATATATTCTATAATATTCTAATATAAATTTCTCAATTTCTATAAAACAATATGTTGAAGCACAGCATTTTAAACTTTTACATTTTGTGAACTTCAAGCAAGCAGCAAAAAAGAGTAAATAAATGAAAAAGTGAAAATAAAGTATCTCATAATTGCACTTAAGCACAGTTGTTGTGTAAATGGACAAACTGCAGTTACTTCTTTTTGGTTTAATCCAAGTTGGTGCCAAAACAAAGTGGAGTGTTGCTGTTCACTGTGAAGGTTTGTTATAGTGAAATAGCATTATCTAGTGGGGAAATGTGAGCATTACACCATGAAATGTGACAGCAAATGGTGGATTCGTCATCTGTCCACTGGACTTCATTATCTCAGTTGTTGGATTTTAATTTCTGGTGTAAATTTCCCTCTCATGCTACCTCAGTTTTTAACACTCTGTGGTTGTAGATGCAATGGTTCACCTTGTGTCTATATTCATGTTTGTTTATCTTAAAAGTAAAAATAATTTGTTAGATGAATAAGTAAGTTTATAGGTGTGTCAGGTGAGCAGATCAGGTGACACCTCCACCTGACAGAGTGACAATGCCCGGGAATAAGTGGGGAAAATATGGACAAATAAATAAAAGAGTGAGAGAAAGAGAGGCAGTGAAAGACTGGATCCGACCTCAAAGATATTCTGCAGATTTATCAAGTGTGAAATATGAGCTCATCGTGCAGATTTAATACAACAGATGAATAAAGTATATAGAAAGTATATAAAATATAACATGGTGAACAGTTATTCAAAGTTTCTGTCTATCGGGAGATCTGGAAACACTGATCACAGCTAGATAATAATTTTTATCATGTTGAACACATAAATCTCTCTGCTGCAGCTGCATGTTTTACTTGGACTGTACAGTAATAGGCAAATTTACTCTACAAAACAGAAAATACAGAAAATATGTGTTTTATGTTTTATGTTGTCTTGTTTGCACATTCTGCTAATTATTATTAAATTATAAATTATTAAGTTAAATTAGCATTACACCTGCTTTTTATTTGGCTACTGTTAAGTACTGTTAAGTGTACCCAAGTGAACATGTTCCTCTGTGCGTTTGAATTAAAGACCTCCTACTGTATGTCATCTTACTACAGTAATATGTGGACTTTTATGGAATCAGTCACATTTATCAGTTTAGCTATGTTATTATTGATATTTACCTTGATAACAGTCTAACCTGTGGTGCAGGACTTTGCTGTCCTTTTTGTCCTTTGCATTATTGTACTTCACCTACAAGGGATTGATGTAATGAATTAGTTACTGTAACAAACCCATTTTTCAGTATATTTTTAAATATGTAATCTTACTTTAAATTGTATATGTTTTTTTATTACGTAGGCTGTTTTAAATCTCTATAAGTCATATCTGTAACAGAGTAAAAAAAAAAAAAAAAAGTCATCAACCGCAACAACAAAGTAAAGTGAGAGCTCTGTGACACAGCCACAAGAGGGCAGAGCTCCATGTCTGAGAGAAGCACCTGTAGGAAGACATTAAAGAAAAGACGTGTTCACTGGTGGATTCTAGCAGTTTATGGTCAGTACAAAATATACACGGCAATGCAGCAAAAATAGGGAAGACATTGATGGGTTAAAGATAGTATTACTATGCCTTGGCAGATAAAAAGTGCTTAATACGTCATGTAACGAGCACGCGTAAAACACAACAACAGTGGTGCACGCTGTGTGTAGGCTATAATAACCACAATCCTTCGAACCAGTCTTCGTGAGACCAGTCTTACTCCAACTACTTAAAATATACATTTTGAGCCTCGAAATCTTAGGCACATGATGGCAGTAACGTTCACGTTCAGTTTTCACTCGACCGTTCTGCTGTTTTTGAGAATCCCTGTCACATCTGAGACTGCCGCGCTCAGCGTTGTGCATAAAACTTAGAAATACAGGAGCGCAGTGACACAGAGAAGCAGAGACTGGTTTTATTACGTTATGCACTGAACATGAATGAGCGAAGAAACCTCGAACAGACGGTGAAGGATGCAGTGCACAAAGCTCATAGACCGACATTTCTAGGTGAGTACAACCACCTCGCATGACTCACGTCACCAACCCGTGGCGTGTGCTTAAATGCGCTCTTTTTATTTGAATGTGTATAAAATTGTCAATGTGCAGTCTGCATTGATGATGCTATTAATAGAAGAAGGTTATTTAATTTCTGTACCGTTTTTCTGTGCCATTTTTATTTATTGAAGGTCATTTTTGATCTATTAAGGCTAAACTGTGTTTATAATTGATAATCAGTTTTCTTATGCTGACATGTTAAATCACATTAATCCGTTGACATTTTTTTTTGCTTTTGACTTCTATATAATTAAATATTTACACAATTAATTTTAATTATCTGCAATAATCTGCAATTGACTTAACTGGACATTAACAATGCTGAAGTAATTTCACTGAACTGGGCAAAGTGGGAGATACACACATTAGAGACAGGGTGCAGATATTATCGGTACTGCACTTTTGTCACTCGCAATATGCTGTATAGTTTCCAAATAAAATTTAAACACCAGGAGAATGTTATAAACTAAAATAGTAAGTATCTGTACTCGTAATCTGTTTTTCTCTCCAAGTATGTAATACTCAGTTATATGTGTAGCTATAAATTCCACCAGTCCTTTTATGAACTTCATCCAGCTTCTCTGTGATACTGTATATCACACGTCTCTGAGGTTCTGTTTAGCTCCTGAGGTGCTCAGGCCTCCAAGTGAAAAGTGTGAAAATTTCTTCCCTGATTTGTATCCACATGGACTTCTTCTGCTTGCCCCAGGCTCTGACCAGTCACCTTTTCTACTTGCACTGGAATGAAAATGTGTAGGAACAAGATAGCCAGACCAAACAGACAACACTATGGCAAGAAGCAAAGTTGCACATATTAATCTTAAGATGCATGCTATTCATGAACATTTGCAATGCATGTTTAGAGATTTTTACCAAGACTGCACTAGTTTTTACTAATACATCATGTTTGGTAATGGCTGTATTCTCAGACATTGTAACACCACTATTAAAGCCATCACATTTTACTGCTGTCTCCAAAGTTAAATGAAACATCTAATAATTTATTGTGTTGCATTATATTTGTGAAAGTATTTAATAAAATATTGTTTACTAACTTCTTTGAGACTATTAGCTAGACTAACTCAGAGACATTTATGCTTTGTAAAGTCCATTTGATGCACTGCGGTTGAAGGGTGATAGTTTAAGGTGTTTTAATGGTTAATAATGAGGATATTTTTGTTTTTACTGAGCTGAACTGAATAATGTAACCACACTGTGTTAGCGGAGTAATCATTCTAGTCTTTAAAGAAAGTATTGTTAGGAGTTTGTTAGAAGTATCACAAATTAATTATATTTGTGTGATTTATTATATCATTATGGTCATAGTACTGTGATTTTTTTTGTGTGTGCATAAGTATTGTATTCAAAGCTATACTGAACCACTAACAGTTCAGCAGTTGTATGCTGCAGAGCGCTGATGTGAGGCTAATGTGAATTTAAGCATTCGCTACTGTCAGCTACAAGCCTCAGATAGACCATTTGTCTTAAAGCGAGCCACTCCAGACCTATTCAACATCGCTTAGTTAATAATCATAGACTCCTGTACTTCATATTTTATGAAATGCATTTGAACTTGATTATGATATAATTTGATTATAAGCATTTACAGTATTTAAATGTGTTTTTGCTTTTGAAAGAACATAAATAAACACAATGCTGCAGACTCCTCAAGGGATAAATGATCAAACTCTTACATGCAACTCGTACATGACAACATTAGAAGAATTACATTGCACTATTGTTCATAACTTTATACCGTTAGTTGTCCATGCACGCGTGTGTAATCACAGAGTTGCACCCATAGGTATTTTAGGAGCCATGAGGGCAAAAGTTTTAGATCTGCGGCTTAGTCTAAAATTTTTTTGCTTACTCTATAAAAATTGAAGTACTTTGACATGTCTCCTCAACTGTATTTTCAAAGTATATAGTGCTAAAAGGTGGAAACATCCAGGATTCGGGCCAAAGACTTAATACTTCACTTTACACTGTATAATATTCATTATTTATAATGATTGCATAACAACAGAGACAACACATTTTAAGGTTGTGTGGTTCTTATTCTTCAGTTTTTTTTGTTCTGATGCAAAACTTATCAAAATGTAAAGGATGATGGAGTTACTATCTGCAGTTACTACTTTAGGTATACTACTCCCAAATGCACCTTCAAATCCCAGACAGTTTGAAAGAAATATGTGCAGTGTATTAGTGCAAGCATTTTAAAATTCTTCTGAACTCACAACTGGAGATTTGCTGATGTTCTTGTGCTTTGTACATTTGTTTCTATTTTCCCAGCTGCTATGGAAGCAATGCATATAGAAGTATTTACCTGTGTAGGATTAATGGAGAATAATTCATTTAGACTTAGACTTAGTCATAGGATTTGTTGTAGGAGTTGTCTCAAGAACAACAGCAGTACAGTTCTAAGACTCATCAGCGTATTTTATCTAAGCACGGTGCAGTGGTAGGTTAGTCATGTGATAAGAGACAATTAAAAGAATACAAAGTGTTCAACTCACAGATCCAACTGTGGTTGTGAAAAACGTCTTCAGTTTGTTCAGTCCTGCTCAAAATTTGACTGGGCGTTCCAGTTTGCCTTCAGTCAAGGGTGAGTTTGCAGAGAGCACTTTCTGTACTTTAAAAATTATAGATAAAGCAGAAGCTGGTCAAGTGGCCACATACAGTAGAGGTGGGTGTGAGGCTTGTTGTGCTTTTTCTCAACCAGCAGGATGCACTGCAGCCCCACCACACACAGCTTTAATGTCAGGAAAACTACCAAGCTGAAAAGCACCATTTCAGCGAATCTGAGATGAATATTTATGTATGTGGGAAAATGAATACCATTTTTCACATAAATGAATATCTGCGCTCAAATTAGAGGTTGGAGAAATTGTTGAGATTATCTTGTTGCTTAATGCTTAATTGAAGCCTGCTTCTAATTAGCTTGGCTATTATCATCCAACATAGGAACAATTCCAGATTTCTAAAACTTTTCAACATGGTGAGAATAGAATTTGGCCCCTAGAAATAAATTTAAAGCTATTGCATTATGAAGAATTCTAATCTGTTTCCTCTTGTCACAGCTTCACCCACTGTGACCTCTTTTTAATTCTCATCCTGCTCAACATTAATTTAGCTAAGAGCCAAATCTCTAAATTAATGTCCCTTCATTCCTTTTTCTTAACATGTCACCCTCATTACATGCTGTGTCTTACCTCTCATAAGGCAAATGGAAGTTCAGTATTCTATATCTGCAGCAATTTTCTTCACTTTTATTCTGAATGCTGTGCTGGCCGAGACAAATGGCACAGCATTTGCTATACAGAATGGAGCTGTGCATTGAGCACTGGGGCCCTGAATGGACTCCCTGCGGTTTTCATAAGAGTATAATTCCTCTGCTTGTGTCTGCACTGCAGGCTGGTGGCAGCTCTGATTGTGGCCATACTGTGCGGTTGCCAGTGTGAATGAATTGTTTCAAAGTGATGTCCTGCACAAAGAGCTTACCTGGGAACAAAGCATGACAGATTTCATTGCACTGCAACTGTGCCAGGAATTCTGCCTCTGGACCATAATCACTGGCACACCTGCAAGGTGTTGTCTGGCAAGTCTGATGGCCACATGCAGCAGGGGTGGCACTGGTATTGAGTGATAATTTCTGACCTGTGGGCGATCAACACTTACCCTCCACTGTTTACATACAGTATATTCCAACAGCAGGCCACATTGTTTTGCCTCCTTCTCCTCCACTCTCGTTTTTCACCTCCTTTTGAATTATGGAACTGTTTCTTTTAAGGGGACCAGTTCCTCTCATCAGATATGGATCCCATCAAGCTTACTTCATTGCTCCTTCACCCATGACTGCCGCCACTCCCTTGTTGCTTCATGACATTGAGGAAATCGCTCACATGTTCCTTACTTCTCAGTCACTCCACCATTTGCACACTCTCAATCTTTCTGTAAGCTCCTGCTCTTCTAACCCCTTCTCTAAATCTCTCCCTCTTGCCTACACAATCTCTAAACCTCTTTTTCTGCAATGTTCCTCCCTCGATTTTCCTCAACTCACCCGCCCTTCTCCTCACCATCTCCCTCTTTCCCATACTCTGTTTTTCTGTAATGTCACGGCCCACTGCTGGATGTCACTGAGTTGATGGAGGGAAAAAATGGAAGACTAAGGCAACAGAGGGGCTTGACAGGAGTGTGTGTGTGCATGGACATGTTTGTATGAGACATGAAGACAGACAGACAGACAGACAGACAGGGATGCAGAGAGACAGATCTTATGCCTGCGGGTGTGTCTTGTGTAAAATGCTTCCTTCTGGTGAAAACACACATGGCAGATCTCAATAAAGTCATACAGGCTGGTGCTTGTGACTCCTCTAATGGTGTTCCATTACAGCCTCCCAAAGGACACCTTTCTGTTCATACACACAAACTGAAGTCCTTTTCCACTGTCTTATTATGTAATGTTGTGCCACCTGAAGCCAAGTGAATTGTCTGGCACTAACATACACATGGAAAAAACTACTGATTAAAGTAATTGTAATACCACATCTCTTGTTTACCTTGAAGACGACTGCCAAATCACAGCCTCTATCTGGCTGAAGAAGTACTGCACAGTGCTTTTTTTAGAAAGAAAGAGGCCAATTATGCCTTTATTCTTTGCTCTGTTTTGTAGGTTCATTTTGCACCCCAGAAAGCACTAAAGCAAAGTCTAAAGATCCCTTTTAAAGGCTATGGAACCAGTGTATGTGATCTAAAACCTAATCAGGGAGACATTTCTGCTTGCAGCAATTGCAACATTATGAGAGTCGATATGACTGTACTGTTTAATACAATGATTTTCACGTGTCATCTCTTTTTATCGCTCAGGTCAGTCAATAGAATTGATTCAATCAGTAGCACAGCACAAAGCACAAGCTGAAAAGGGAAAAAAAAAAAAATCACCCATTCAGTGGCAAGCACAATTCACACAGACAGTGGCAAACATCTCACAGCCCCGCAATGCACAAACACATGTTCATGCTTACACAATTACTAAACAGGGATTTGGGGTTTGGGAGTTTGAAGGTGTTTATGTGTGTGAGATTTGTACTGTGAATTGGGTGTTAATTCTGTTTGATGAAATGACAGATGTGTGCTCAGCCACCAAGACAGTAAATTTAGCACACAGTGCTTTTGGAAAGCCCCCCCACAGCTACTCAAACAGATTAATGGCAACAAACAGTGAAACAAAGAACAATAAAACACTGACAATGGATGGTTTTGACTGACCGATGGCAACAGTTGATTGATGTTTTATAGGATGTATGGGGAAAAAAAAAGAGGACTAGTACTTCGTGTGTGCTTCTGAGTGTAGGATTAGGGTTGAGAGTGGTCTCTGGCATGAATGGGTGGTAAAATGCCCCAACTCCTGTGATACGTGGTGATCTGAGGAGGAAGTGGGAAGTGCCTGATCCGGTCCATGTTATTAGTCAAGCTCTGTTAGACCATGTAATAGCTTCACAGCGCAACAGGGAGTCGCTGTTCCAAGAGCAGACTCAGCCCAGTATGACATCCTGATATGGAAGATATTCGTAACGGTGCTACAGCAAAACCTGCTGGATGGCTGTGTACAGGTGTGTGTTTGTGTGTCTGTGTGTGTGTGTGGGGCTAGCTCCTCAGAGCGTTTGCATAAGTGCTGATTCTGCTCTTCCAAACCCTTCAACTCTGCATTTTTTCGCAGAGTTTTTTTTTCCCACAGAGTTTCCCCTCTCTGCTGTGCCCTCATCTCCTCTCATCGCCACACAGCTTGCCTCCTTGCCCTTTGCCTCAATTCGTCACAAATACTTTTTCACTACCCCTTCTGCATCTTGCAACCCTGCCAAAAAACATTTAAAAAAAGCCTTCTAGCACCTCGTCCCCTCACAGAGAGTTGCATACAACATGATGTAGTGGGCATCAAGCAACATGCTACTCTGGGAAAAGTGAGAACTTGACATTTGTGAGACAGCTATGAACGTTGGTGAAGGGGATGAGTGTATGCAGTGTGGATGGAGTAGAGTGAGAGTGGAAGCAGGCGATAAGGGAGAGTGGGGACATCATTTAAGAGCCAAGTGGAAGGCAATTACTCAGGTTGAGGAAAAAAGGCATGTTAAGAAGAGATACAGATTCTCCTGACAACAAAAAAGTCAGAGTTTTGGGGCCTCATTCATCAACCATGCATACGCACACTTTTGTGCTTAAACCACGTGTTTGCTCATTTCTGTACACAGAAGGTGATTTATCAATTTCTTCTTGTGCTTGAAAATGTGCGTACATTTAGAAGCAGTCCTGATCCGGTGTACCAACAGCATTCCCAGTGGTAGTAAAACATAATTGCAGGCAAATCGTATAATAAATTATAGATATACAAACTGTAACTCAACTGTCAGCAATACATTTATTGTAAAGTATCATCCCTACATCCTTGCAATTTGTTTGAAATGTGTGGTGATCACTTAAGAGTAAACAATGCCATTATTGTCTCTGCAAGCCTTGTTTCTCTAGTAAGCTCATGCAGTGGATCTGTCAGTAACATTCAGTTGTAAAGAGTTTGCACTAAGAATGAACTGTTACATTTTAGTATGAGTATTTATCAGTATTTTTTTGTGCAATTTTACTTAAAGTGTTAAACTGTGCAACAATTAAAAAACTAATTTAAAAAGTGGTTTGTGTCAAAATATCCATTTTGTGTTCTGCAAATCTTTTATTTTACTATCATGTGAAGTGAATCATCTGTCAATCACCTGTCTCCATGCTGTCTTTATCTTTGGGCAAAACACTGTGGAAGTTTCAAACGGTAATCATGCTGAGATGGCTTTTATTAACTGTGGCGACCTCAGATTCTCAGCTTATGTACTAAATGTTATTAGAGCATAGTTTTGATGTTACTCTTATGCTGGTATATGCTGACAACAGTCACAACTACATTCTCTAGTAGCACATAAGTCTGCACGGCTGGGAGCTCACAAGGATTTGTACACACCATGTGACACAGTCTCGTATGCAATCACCGAAGCATGGAAATAGTGAAAGCATTATAGAACAACACAAAACACAATACCTGCAGTAGGACTGCAGCAACCTATAATAAATTAGACTTTGGCCTTTGTCCATAGGTGTGATACATATTGGGAAACTTTCTCACATGCCTGCTCTGAGGACAGATTTTTTTATTTGTATTTTATAGATATTGTAACTCTTCGTGTTACATTTTAGAGATACTTTACATTTAAAGTGGTCATACTTTTCATAGTTTAGGGTACAAATCTTTATTCTGGAGCTCCACTGATATAAAATTATGATTTTCAAGTTTATCCAGCCATACATGTTCAAGCCGGAATCTGAAGAAAATGAACAACCTCAACAACAAAGATTACAACAGGATGTTTCGATTTGGTAAATATTTTAGTCACAACTACTTAATATTTTGATTTCACTACATAACCCAAATATTTCCCATTGGTATGTTACAAAGATTTTTTCCTTCACAAAATTTGCGTGATTGACAACAGGAGTAAACAAGATGGAGGTAGCTGTATTTAAACGATGAGTTTTGCATGTGTCACAGCAGCAATAACTACAGTATGCTGGAATGACCCAGACGCAAGGAAATGCAGAGATGCAAGAAGTTTTGGTTTAGCAGGTATTGCATGGCTCCTTCATGTAACTGTGTGCAAAGCAGTATGTAGCTCACCCAACAGTTCCAAAACTGCAGTGCTGGACAGACGATATGTTATATATGCTTATTTTTTTCTTCCGTCATTCCAAATATATTTAAACGTTTCACTTAGTTTCTCCTTTGCCTCATGCTTGCCCAAATAACAATAGCCATTTGTGTGCAAGCAGATTGCACCTGTCTTTCAAATGTATTAGAAACAGTTTACAGTCGCCGCAATAGCTTTCTGGCTTGAAATGTCATTACTTGTGCTCAGTTTATGTATTTGCATTTTCTCTTCCCTATATTTTGTGCATCTGGGCAAAATCGTCCCACTTTGTATATTTATTAAGGCAAATGTGCAAAACCCACAGTGCTATTTTGCTCATTTGACAGACGCAGTCCTCAGTGTGCACCCTTAGTAGATCAGTTTACGCAGTTTTTGCAGAGGATATCAAGTTTGCACATAATTTTGTACATGTAAACCTTTAGTAAATCAGGTTTTCAGTGTGTTTATGAGCCCAAAATGGATGGCAAGTTATAGACTTCCACGTATTGGCCAGACTGAAAACTGAGCATTTCACTACCAGCCAGCATGCAAGCACACGTTCACCTCAGGTTTTGGACCTCTGACTGTGTGTAACATGGGCACCCACTTCACAAAATTTTATACTGTATGCATAATCAGAACACAAAAAACATAATATGACCTTTTTAATCATTTGGAAGAAGCTTTTATCCGAAGGGACTTACAAATGATGTAACGCTGATCCTACGGTTAGTGAATTACCTGCTTAGCCTCCTGAGCCACAGCTATATTAAGGCCACTAGGACTTAGAGAGAGCCGTCTATGTTGGGTATTCTGTGTTAGGTATTCTGGAGGTGTGTGTGTGCAAATGAATGTGTTTGTGGGCAGATGGTTATAGAATAGGTGAGATTTATTAGTATTGTGTGAAAAACTTTGATACAGTAAATACCTTTTTTTTTGTCTTGAATCTTGTTTTCCGCAAGCTTTGATAAACTCTACATGAACAAGAGTAGATTGAGGAGAAATTATTATGTTTGGAAAAGTTTACAACAAAGAAGCAAAAGAACAAAACAAAACAAAAAAACAGTGTTTGAGTCACTCTAGCTCCGGGTCGGGAGAATGTTTTTTTTTCACAAAGAACAAGAGGTTCACAAGTAGCAGGAAAATATAACGCACTGAAATAAAAAATTGGACTGGGTGCAGTTTAATCACAGATGGTTAAAACTAGTGACTCTGCTGGTTTTTCAACTTTTTCAGTTGCTGCATTCCAGAGAAAATTGTGTGTCTTTTGTGCGTACACACAAAAACTTAGATACACACACATATGTACACAGACCACACTTCACAGTGCATGAATGCTCATGCAACCATACAGCATATTTAGCTAAGTAATAAAGCAGCATTGTTTAAAGAGAGAAAATACAGCAAATGAATCAACATACAGCCCCCATTCCAGGGCATTTTATGTGGCATCTGTTTTCCATTCTTTTGCTCGGCACAAAGAGCTGGCTGGGTGCCGAGGCACTGTTGCCAGTGTCTCTCAGCCAGGGTTGAGGTATGCAGTCTGTATCTCATTCAAGCTCATAACAGTGTGGCTGAACATGCCTTTGTCTTTTCCCAGGGGTTTGGGTGTATATCTGTCAGAATGTGTGCATAATAAAGAGAAAAAGCAGCTGCTTTATAGGAGAACTGTTATGCACTTTACAGTGAACTGGTGCATTATGGTATCATTGCTCCTGTCCTCTTTAGCCAACATGATGCGTTCTGTTTTTCTGATCCATAGCCCTTCTTCTTCTCTTCTGTTTGCTTGCCTGTATTCATCTTCCCTCTTTTCCTGATATTATTTGTCTCCCATCTCTCCGATTTCTCTCTGTTTCTCATTCTCAGCTATTGTAGTACCACTGGGATCTCATTAAGTCACTAACTTCAAATAAATAAAACAAACTGCAGAGACAAAATGAGGGATCTATATATTACAAAAAAACTGGGTTGTAATGAGTTTTCCTTTTCCCTGTTCTGACACCTTTCTCCCCTCTTTTCCCCTTCTTTGTCTTGCTGGCTGCCTCTGTCAATTCAATTAATTTCAAACAGGCTTTATTGGCATGACTGAGGCATTTTGATGGTGCCAAAGCTTTACAAAAAAAAAAGAGGAAAAATAAACACGCTGCATTTTACCGGCTTCTCATGTCTTCCTGGCTTCTCAGCCTTAGCGTATCTGCGCTCTCTCCCTGCCAATGTGCAATCACTGCAGCCAGCAAAAAAGTCTGCCTCCTTCCTTTCCCAAATTCCTCGGCCCCTCCTCTGTTTGGGTATCTTTCTATATAGCCAGTCTGTAAGAGCTCTGAAACAGAGATATTCTCTTTGTCATTAGAGATGAAAACAGACCAATATGAATGGATTTGCATTTTCTACTTGTTTCTCCTCTCCACCATCTTTCCCCTTTCTTCTTAGACGGGCCTCTCTTCTTTCCTCTCTGTTTGAGTGTGTATTTACTGTAGCAGGTCTGGGTATTTTAACATATTCTGTGGGCTTCAGTCCCAGCTCATCATTTGTGGCTGGATTCTTTGTCCTGGGGTATAGAGAGAGCTGAAACTGATCCAGGAGTACCTTTAAAACACATGTACAGTAAAGGCGAGGCTGGAGTAGGGAGGCTTGACCTGCTGTTGCAAGGGTCAGTTTTGTTACACACAGAACTGGAAATGGATTGGGTGTGAGTCATGGAGATGAGATGGGCATCCTGGGAAAATAACATTATTTTAATCAATCACCCTCAGTAGGTGAGTACAATTTAAGATCTGCTACTGGAGTGTCTAGTGCCTATTACTCCAAGGACTTAAACTAAGATCATGGAGTTGCTAATCTTGAAGAATGGGAAAGGGAGAGACAAAGGGGAAATGGAGCAATAGGGGAAAACAAAAGAGAAAAAACAGAAGGATAAAAGAAATCTTGATTTTTTGAGAGAGTATTGATTTTTTCCTCTGGGTTGGCCATGTGCGCACAGCCTGTTATTAGTTTAGAAACAAAAAAAGTGGAATGTAGAGAGAGTTGTGATGTGTGTGTGTGTGTCTGTCTGTGTGTGTGCACACTGCCAGCTGCTTTGTCTGAATATGTTTTTGTTGTGTATAAGAGTTTATGTTGCCTGAGGGGTATTATGTGTCTATGAGATATATATTTGTACATTGAGTGTGTGTGTGAACCGGGGCCTGGCTATTGCATTGGTGTATGGTCCCGGTGCCCCTGGCTGGTGGGAGATGTTGGGATTAGAGGGAGATTAGAGCGGTGATTACACAGTGTCTTCGCTCTAATGATCTCAACTGTTTGTTCATCTTATCAGCCGTGCTGCACTGGATTCCACGGCTGCCACTGATATGAGATAACACACGGATTACTCCCATGTACCCTACCCTCCATTTCTCTACAGCCACGCCACCACACCAGTCAGAAAGAGGAGTGACCCAGTGGCAGAGTGGGCAAACAAACTCTTTGTGAAAGAAAAATGGGGAAAGAAAGAGACATGTGGTGTAGTAAATTCATAGACTGAGAGGGTGACTCACTGGACTGACCTCTTGATTCTACAGAAGCATTAGCCAGAGTGCTCATTGTTCACTGAGACAATACACTGACCCCCTGGAGAGCCCTCGGTCTGCAGTGCAATGTACCTGCACAGCCACAGCATATTACTGAGGGAGAAGTGGGTGGAAACAGCGATAAGGTGTCCAATGTGCTTGAGTACACTATGGTGTGAGTGTACTGTACATTTTCTGGCTGTTGGGGAGAAGTAAGTTATTAATGTGTGTATACATATTTCTCTGTTAAAGGGAGAGGTTGTCATTGCATTTGATCAGCGTGGTAGTCTATGAAATAAAGATCTATTTGCTTAAGTGCGTTTGCCTAAATATGATTGTGTGCGTGAGAGTGTACAGTATATGTGTGTATCAGCATGTGCATGTGCACTTCTCTCCATGCCTGCATGCCACTCTGATCTCCCCATTACAAGGTCGATTAAGCCACTAATCCCCAAAATACACGCATCCAACAGCACGACACTGGAAAAAAATCTCTCCCAAGGAAAAAATGGCTGAATCTTCCCTTCCCTGTTGCCTGCAGCTTAAGCCACACACCAGTACAGTGTGCTGTAGAGCATGAGCATGGAAATGTGTTTTACCTCCATAACCACACAGGGGATTACCAGGCATCCTAAACCCTGGAAAAGCAGCTACTTTTACACTTGTATGGCCTCAGAAGAATAAAATTAATAACCACAGTGACACAGCAGAACTATGAACACCATACATTAGGTAATATTCATGTTAGCTGAGATTCACAAGGTAACTGATTTTTAGCCCAGTTTTGCTATGAAAGGCTGTCACACATATCAGATGGAGGAAACAGATGAAAAATATGCTGAAACCCTCAAGACATGTTAATGAAACCAAGATAAAAATCTTGGTTTCATTCAACTGGCACACATGCCCAGTGCCTTTCATATTATCTTGTCCTTATGGCTACCAGTAATTACTGTGGCTCTTTACTTATGCATCCCTGTTGTCCTGCCCTGCTCTCTGGATGGGATGTGGAGGAATCTGCATAACCTTTAATTAGAGTGCTGGTGTTCAGAGTTGAGGCTCCACCAGGGAGATGGACCAGAGCAGAGCACCAGGGGCCCTCAAAGCCATCCTGATTTCCACCATCTACTCCCTAATTTGGCCCTACTCACCTGGAGCTACAATATTCTCTAACTCTCAAGTTTGTGATAGCCAAACACATCTTAATCCATTCTTAGGGGTTTAACAGTTCTGAAACCAAGACTGATCTGTGACACAACAGCCCTGCCCAACCCGCTGCATTCCTGTTGCAGACATCCAGCGTCTCTAGTGATGGAGTCTCCCGCATATTACTAGCGACTCCCTAATGCCCCTATATTCCACACAGTATCCCAGAAATCTGATATTGTCATAATAAGACCTATCACTTACTTTTGTGCCCATGAAAATAACAGTCTGTCTGTATAGAAGGTGTAGCCTGAGCTATCTGTCAGCTGGTCTTGTCGATTGCCCTTAGGGACAGTACAGAGTATAGGTCTTCCATGTTTTAAAATCCCTCAGCCCCCCCAAAAAACAAAACAAAAAGTGAGGTATGAACTGAACTTTGGATTTGGAAAAAGTTCCTCTCTGTCAGTAAGGTTTGCTACATACTGCGCTACAGTAGATGTGAGATGCAATCATTTCATATAAACATAAACCTTCCAATTTGCACAGAAGTCTTAACTAGGAATCACATTTTAGTCTTTCGTGATATATAAAAGACCACAATTAGAACCAAAATTAATATTAAATATTAAGACTACTCAATGAAGAACAAATCTATACAGCACAAACTAACCGGTTAATTGCAGTGTTGTGTATGAGGACGGTACTATATAATTAATTTTCATCAGGACAAAATTACTTCGATATGCATATAAAAATGTTTTTTTTCAGGTGTTGCTGCTCCTGTGCCCCACAGTTGATCTCTATCTCTAACAATGTTGCTACACATGCTGAGGTGCAGAATAAATAATCTGCACATACTGAATCCGACAAACATTTTATTTATTTATTGCTATGGATGTTATTTACACACTTCTCAGTGTGTTAAATGTTAGCGTTCTGTTTTTATAACAAATGCTAACCTCAATGACCTCATGAAATGGTTGTGTAACAAACGGTATAGCTGGGTTTGCTCAGTGAGGAGCTACCGTAAATACAAATATCTATACAGGAAATTATTAGAATGAATAATTTTGTTATATAATAAACCCACAATGGTAAATGGTCTGTAATGGTATGGATTTTTAAGTTACTTTATTAGGCACTTCCATTTAAATATTTGGTTGCGGAACATGAGTGGTATCAGAACTAAAAGGCAAATTCTAGATTTAGACATTAAACCTATACCTTTGATAAATGCGTCTACCTGGTGAATATTTATTTTAAAGATTCTCCAAAGGGTCTCCATCTCCTCCTTGTCCAAACACCCAACACATAGTTCAATACGTGTATAATATCTATGCATTCCCGAGCTATAATGCACAGGTCCTGTTGCAGCTGGTGGCCTTTCAGCTCACCTGCAGGATATAGAACTGTTCTGCTCTCCAAGGATGCATGCAACATGGTTGACATGCATGTCTTGCAAGGTTGTGCGCTCTTAGAGATCTATGTCTATAGGATTCTGTCCCAGCCTAATGAAATTATAATTAATCAGAATCCTTCTTTTTAAAATGTACATATTTAAAATGTCCATATCCGCTAAAGTTATGAAATCTATTTTTTACACTTGAAATATATTTTGAAAAACCTCTCGTAATAATATTAGATCAGATCATGATGGCAAAACACAGACTTTCCAGTTTTGTGATTAATTCAAATTAAACCATATGGATGGTAATAAAACCAATTAGCATCTGGATTACTGAGGTAATTAGTCTGAAGCTACGCAAGCTCAGACAGTTCATTTGTCCTGTTTACTTATGGCCTATGAATGCGTAATTCGGTTATGTTAAGGGCACAGGTGATGTATTGAAGCTGCACAGGCCAGTCATTAATAATGGATATGCACCACATTTTCAAAAAATCTCATGAACTGCAAAGTGAGAAAATCCACTAGAGGTTTGGCACATTAAAATGACTTGCATGTAAATTGTCCAACTCATCTCACAAAAATAGACATCGGTATCTTTCTTGTTGTAAAACCTCTTACGTAACAATTCAAATCAAGTGTGATTTTGCCATTTTAAATAAAATGGCTCCCTGATTCAAAAGGCAAATGTTAACATATTAATTATGGTCATAATATGTTTAATAATATGTTAGGTGTATCCCCAGTTGTGAGCAATTTAAGCTGAATACCTGGTTTATCCTTGATTATCTTTTAATTTGAAAATAATTAGTGTTTTTCAAAAACACAACACAACACAAGAGCCTAGTGTCTCTCTATTATAATCTCCCAGTTGGTTGTGACAACATCAAAACCATCTTCATCTCAACCATGGCAAAGTATCTCCACCAACTTAAAAATGAAACAACAAAGAGCAGTGCATAACTCAACACGCACTTCCAAAAAATGTGGGAGGAGAGACATTGTAAGAAATATAACTGTGATAGATGAATACACTGAATACATACATACATTCTGTCTGAGTAGAAACGCTTTACTGCATTTTTTCCCCCTGTGCTCAGGAAATCTCCAGGGTCCAGGTATCGCCTGTGGGTGTATGTAATGTGTATGATTTTGTGTTTGTTGAAAGTATTATTTTTGCAGTGTAATTATATAGTGCACTTTGCAGAATGGTGTTGCTGCTCCGAGTAACCAATCAGTGAGTAATGAGAGACCCTGAGACCTATAAGAGATTGAATGTAACCCACAACCCCTTCGTCTCGTTCAGGTCTTAAACACAGCAGTCCCACAGGATCCGATGATGGATGCCTGGAATTGTTTGGTCCTGTTTAACTCAACAGGAGTGTGCACTCCCCATATCTCATCCTTCTCCCCCCTTCTTGCTGTACGTATACGAGCCTCCTCTACCTGATGGAAGTGGAAGGATGGAATTGAAGCAAAGCCGGGCTGTAGTTTACCTGGATGGGGGTGGTGTTTGAGTGGGGGTGGTGTTTGAGTGGGCGTGGGGGGTGGGGGGGGGGATTTCTATAAATGTAAAAGTGAAAGCTCATGAATAGCATTTTACCATGTGGACAACGTCTGCTAGCATGGTCAGGGTCAAACTGAGAATGGGGGAGAGATTCATTGATAGTCTTAATAAAAACCATTGGTATACCAACTAATTAAATCAGGACAACTGTTGCAAATTGCATTTTCCAAAAGGCTTTTCATTCGATTGGTATATTTTGCTCTTCTTGTAGCAGCCTGGTGGTAGACTGTAACTGCTGATCCATCCTGTGTCATTTCTTATCTATGATTTAATATTCAGTGCTCGTTCTCTCCTGCTTTTAATCATTCTGGTCATTATGAGTGTTTGGCCTTGGCACACCCACACGCATAAAACCTCACCGGTCCAGTGACGCCATTTTGGGATTTCTATTTGACTACTTAATAAGCTCAGTGTAGAGTCGAGACACCATGATAAAGTATGTCACTGTCATTTCTGTCAGTGCTGAAGTCTCCAGTTTAGCTACTGATGTGGTTCATTTGGAAGGATGAGGTGAGTGCATGGGAGGAAATGTGATGTTGCTAGCTAGCATTATTCAGTGTAAACTGTTGGGGTCAGTTCATTTAATAATGACAGTGTAGAGTACACACAATTTATACTGAAATGTTACCACAGTAACAACAGATATCTGTTGAGTGGTGAGAAAAAAAGAGGGAGAGATAAGGAGAAAAGGAGGGAGAAACGTAAAAGTTGCTTTAAATGCCCAGGGAAAATTAAAAGGCATGAAATATTCAACAGATAGGGGCCGCAGGCAGTTTTTAATACACAGAATTAGACATCTGCATCCTGAAAAGGGACTGGAAAAGAAGAGAGTGACAGAATGAGAGGGAGATGATGATTGAAAGGTAGAGGTGGAAGGGATGAATAGAGTGTGCTGCAGTGATATAGTCCCTCAGCACATTAGTTCTTTAGTGTGTAGGTGTGTAATGTCCTTTTGTAAAACCTGCCCTCACTTCTATACACATCTGTGGCTCAGTGCACCAATGTGTAAACTCAACTATACATGCTTTCTAGTGGCCACCATCCTCAATTGTTCCCGCACTCTTTCACTTAACAGAAGTAAAAAACACTCTACACTATTGTGCTTGTTGCTTCAATCCATTGTCATTTCATTCTAACACTGCAAAGGGTTACACAAGAGCTAAATTCTTTGCTCAGGCTCCCTCACATGTGTGCATTTGTAGTTGCAATTATTTAAAAAAGAACTCCAAAACTCAGTAAAACATTGCAGTATTATGATAAATGTTTCCCCTCAGGCAGCAGTAGGATGATTTAAAGGTCTGTTAAGTAATCTATGACCTCTATCGGCCTCTATTGGCAACCATCAAGAATTGCAACAACATTAATAGAACTAATCTCCTCCTACACAGCCAACTCCCCACTGGCCCAATCCCATGTGCTCCCGCTCCCTTGATCCATGGTGGTCTGTAACTGAAACAAACAATGAAGCCATATATTCACAAGTGAGATGAATAAGGTGGCTAATTAGACCAGAGATCCAACAGAAATAACCTGTAAAAAGGTAATACATCACCATGCAAAATACAAAACACTGCAATAATAATACTGCTGTGTCATTTGCTTTTTTGGCTTGAGCACAAGGCTTTGCAGCCTCTGTAGCGGAGATGTTAAAAACGTAAGTAAGTAAAACTCTGTTCACTTGCTTGTAGCACGCTCGTCTTTTTCATCAGAGGGTATGAACTGAAAAGCCAGAGATCACAACACCAGAGGAATGATCACTCAGTCATTTATATTGATCAAAAATGTTATAATCCCCTCCGTGGATTCACTGTCTCTTGTGTATCGAGTTAAGAAACTCTTGGTACAGCATACTCAGCTGTGTTGAACTGTAACTGTGTGCATTAAAAAAACTCAGTGGAGGATATTTTTTCAGTGCAGCTGTCAAATGAGTTTCCTAGGATTCACCCATCAGACAGCTTGCACGTTTAGCTGCTGCATGTTCAGTCTCACTGCCACATGGTCAGTATTACACCTTGAATGTGGGGTATGACAATTCTGTAAGAAACACATTGTCTGTTCATGACAGATGAGCAGATTGTACAAACAAACTATCCCCTTCATACACAAGCAAACGTTTATTGAGTTATTTTTGCTGCTGTGCATATTTCAGATTTCTGTGCTAAAGGCAAGGAGAGCATGTGGAGAGCTGGCTGAGTGGATGTAACGTAGTGCAGGGAAGCTTGTGATAAAGCCACTAAAATACTTTCTAAGCTTCACTTTTACCCCAAAACTTGTCATCTGGGATTAATTTATAAGCCTTGGTAGCTGAAAAACTATTATAAGGCTCAATATAACTCCCACTTTTAAATGCTCATATTGGTTCAAGCAGACAAACAAAGTTAGTTGATTCAGTAAACAACTGCGAAAAGACTCATAAGGACCATGTCCCATCTGGGCACTCAACACCTGTTTTTCTTCCCAAAATGAAATAATTCTTCCGCCAAAACATGGTGTCTCAAAAGTAAGCAAATTCCTCATAAGTATGGACCAAGTTTACTTTGAATTCTTGCTTCCAGGGAAAATAAACTGGTCTGTGGCATCTGTTACCAGCCTACTTACCAGAATTGTATCACCAGTGTCCATATGGTCACTGCCACCCAGTCAGTCCCTTCATAACTTAGTTTTCTTAATTAAAAGAAATATTTTTGTTTCTCTTACTGTCTTTAAGTAAACTGGATAAACATTAGTGGAGAATGCAATGGTGAGGTAGGACAATTGAGAGGCAAAAAGAAAAGGCTGGTAATGAAGGAAACGTGTAAAAAGTCGAGAGCACTTATTGAGTGAAGTGTGTGTGAAATTTGAGTCTGAAAGCTTGGTCTGTGGCTGGCAGATATGTTGAAAGGGAGCTTGTTTTACTAATAAACTAGTTTGCCAAAAGTGAAAAAGACAACAGGATCATGTCACGGACACAACATCAGACAATATGAACCTCTGCAGTAACTATAATTGTCATGGCTCAGAAAAAAACATGACTCACTTACATGACGAAGAGACACTGATAAAAAGCTTAATCAGTTCACCTTTATGAAAAGGTCAAGCAGTTGAGGGCTGGGCAAGGGGCAAAGAGCAACATCTATAAACAAGCAGGAGGTCAAAATGTGGTAGTCAACAAAAGACAAGTACAAAAAGGCTAGAAAGCTATAGCTGAGATGGCATGATAGACAAAGGAAAAGTGAGAATGAATGGAGTTAACTGCAGGGCAAATTCGAGTGGCACGGTCAAAAATGACAAGTGAGTTAGTGAATACTGAGGAGGCAGGCAGAGAATGAATGAAAGAACATGGTGACATGAAGTCATGCATTCATTCATAGGTTTGTAACTGCAGCACACACACAGCAACAGAATACGTGTGTCTACTTGCCAGTTCTTTGAAGAGCACAAAGAGGTCAGATTAATTTACATGGCTTTCAGGGTTACATTTTTCACTTTTTATTCTCTGCTGCAGTACAGATCTGCCAGCCTAGGAAAGACATCTCTATTTCCCCTGCTCATACAGACAGTTTTATCTTATTTTGTGCATTAAGGCAGAATATAGCAGAAAGGAAAAAAGGCAGTGAGATGCACAGCCACACACATATTAAGAATGTGATCAGACACCTTCCTCTTGACAGGTACAGTGTAATTCTTCAGATCATGATATTCCGTGTATTAAGATTTCTGCAGCTTCCATTATTATTAATTGCTCCTGGGGAATTTCAGTGCATGTTGGTTCCCTGTCAATTAAGTGCACAACAATGGAGACATGCTCACCTCCGTTGGCCCTCTCCTGCAAGCACAACTACTTTTTTTTTTTTCTTTCTTAGGAATCAATTCTCAATGGTAGACTTCAGTAAGCTCATTAGGCTCTCACTAGGCACACACTCCATTATGGCTGCATAATTACCACAGTTCTGCCTTCATCTCCCTCTCTGAAAGAAACACCTTCATTCTAGACCTGACAGTGATTATTGTTATGATACATCACTTGGGAACTGAGAGCTGAAAACATTCTTTACATTGCTCCATACCATATCTACATACAGCGTGCTTTTATACTTTGCCACATATAATAGATGCATTACAGAACACATTTCAAAACCTGTATTTGCTGCTATTTTCAATCTGTGTATATTATATCCTTGTTAATGTTCACTGCACCTGTCTGATGTGCCTGTCTTATGTTCATCATGTTTTGTCATGCATAAACTACAATAGATATTTACTTGATTCACATATGTTTCTTTGCTCTTGCATATGTGATTGTGCGTGGTTGTATACTTAAATGAAATACTGCATTTGTTTCTATTCCCACTGCTTGCGTGTGCTGCATGCGAATTGTGCATGTGTGAATAAATGCGCAGATGGGATTCGGGTGGCTAGAGCAGGGAAGGCTGCAGTGGGAGTAGCAGCCACACTTTGCCTTTCCTCTCACAGGCGGCGCAAAGGAAGTGTGACATGACATGAAGATAATTAAAAAAGCAGATCCATATATATTAAAAACAGCAAAGCCCATGGTAGGAGAACTGGGCCAGGGATCATTAGGATTCTGTTCATAATGTAAACTTAAACTGGGCCTTAACTAACTGCCCTGAAGATAGAGCAAGCCTCTCTCATAGCTGATATTTCATTACTCCAGTCTGGAGGGAATGCATTTACCCCCACTGCTCACCAACCACACCCTGCCCCACCTCCCTGGCTCCCTGGCTTGAGCTGTACCTGTGTCATGGAGAGATGGAGACTCCCAGTGGGAGCAAAGCTATGCTGTGCAGCTCCACATAGACTCTGAACTGGAAAATGACATTTTCAATCTAACCCACACACATCTAAGGGTAACTCAAAAAGCACTTAGCACTCGAGTCCTGTAGATGCTACCTCTCTGAACATGTAATATTGAATGTTACTGCTTGCCAGGAAGATAAATAAAATCAATGCAGAATAATCATATCCAGGTCAACTGCTATGAATACCACCACACAAGATTGCTACTAGGTAGATTTTATTACTTTTAGCCCTGAATTTACATGATGGTGCACTATAGCACTTTTCTATAAAACTAAGCTACCATCACACCTGCACAGCTTTGCCAGTTGACTGCCATTATTCTTTAAATAGGTTACTTCCTACAGTGTGTCCATTTCCTCCTCTTTGTGTGTCCATTTCCTCGAGTGGACTGTTCGCATGTGAGCCCCTGGACACCCCAAGAGCATGGGAATTGACCATGATAACAGCTGTATATAATCTAATAGGAGCCCAGTTGTTTGGAGTTGAATATATTTCTTGAGGGGATAATTAAATGAGAACATTGCAGAGGAGGTGGTAGATGAAAAGGGAGAGATAGAAATGTGCTGGAAAGGAGTGGGAAGACAGCAGATAGTGAGGGAGAGAGAAAGACAGAAAGAAGTGAAAATTAGCAGGTGGGAGTAGAAGAGTTGAAATAAATAAAAAGAGAGATAGAGCTGAAATTAATAGACAGATCATGGAGCAGGAAGGAGGAGAGGAGTCTGATTGCTGGGCAGAGAAGGTGCAAGAATATTAGCTGTTTTATTAGACAGAGCAAGAGAGCCTGGATATTTTTAGAGAGTTTCCATAAGAGAGCTCTGGCTCCTAAAACACCCTCGGAACAAACCTCCGCAATTGCCCTAATTTTTTCCTCCTATTCACCGTGAAAGTGGGGTCACATCAGAGTCGTGACCAGTCCTGTTCGTCTGTAAGTGTGTGTTCAGCTGAATTTAATACCTATTTTCATCAGTCTATTTTGAAAGAGATGAAACTCTATTCTGTGCAAGCAACATTCTAGATATTGATACAAACAAATCCAATTGACAAGTGCCCCTAAGTGTTCATTGCATTTTTATGAATGGGGCAGAGGTGATGCAAGAGGTTTTTCTTTTTGGATGTGTGTGTTTCTATTTTACTATATCTGTGAAAGAGAGTGGGGGTGGGTGGTGTTGGAGGGTAACTTCATCAGTCAGAGAAATGGGTGGGATCTGTCAGTGTGACAGCCTCGTCAGCGGCCCATATTAAACACATTAAACACTGGGCCAAGCTCCTCATTAATCAGCCCAGAGGGATGACAGCCAGTTCTGCTATCGGCCCCATACATCCACGCATGCCCAGGGCTGCCTGGGCCCCAGGTAATATAGCTCTTCCGCAGATAACACCATGATAGATTGACTGCAGCTGCTCTGATTGGGGCTCACTAGTGTAATACCACATTGTCTGGCTTTATCAGAGGAGCCCATTGAGCAGTCATGGCAGATCAGCTTTTCAAGAGCTTCATGATTTAACTGATTTTTGACTGGAAGGGAGTGATTTAGTGTCAGGTCTATAAGGTGAGACAGATATTCTTAAGGTACCATCCATGTATCTTGGAGAGAAGAATGACATCCTGTATGCAACCTGTCATATTAATTTAAATGCTGTTAACACTTCAAGAAACCCCTCTACCAGCTTGAGAGGTGTGATTGATTAATTCTCAGTTTCCTGTAGTTCATGTGATGTGAGGTATTTTTGATTTCACTTAGAACCTAAAAATACCTAAAACATCAGAAATTGTTTGGTGTCTGTTTACTTATAGAATAAAATAAATGCAAAAAAAAGAACGTTGATGTAAATGTTAACTTTTTAATGCTGCCATTATCAGTCTGCTCCATAAGCAATCTTTTTTGCATTCTGAATTTAATTGATTTCTAATTACACTTTCTACCTCAGGGGTGGCTTTTAATCATCCACGGTCAGTAATATGGGTCTAATTTCTCCTATGTACCACACACCAAACTGATCAGCCACAAAAGCTGGCACCTCATCCATAACCAATTTCTCCATTTTGTCTTACCTTACAGCCCCCCAGACCAAAAAAAGAAAAAAAAAAAGCTCATGCTCAGAAAATAGCATCTGAGACTGATAGAGAGTGATGTGCAAATCACACCAATAATTGCTGTAGTTAGTGGTTCAATTTGATTAATGTGGCTTCATTAAAGGCCCGCTAAGAGAAGAGAACACATAACAGTGATGTGCAGTTAAGTTAGTTGGGAAAGAGAGTGCTGTCCATGTCCAGGGGTAGATGGGGGTTTGTTCTGCACCACTAGGTGTCTCTCTTCAGATAGGCAAGAGTCTGGGGTTGGAGGCTGACAGAGGGGCTGAGGGGCTGAGAGAGGTCAGACCTAAAGAAGAGGGTGCAGAGGGAGGAGAGGAGAAGAAAGAAACGAGGGCAACTCTAGTAGATCCACTGCTTCTCTTTGTGCCCTTGTTTGTAGACAGGCGTGACTGTTTTCTCTGCTGCCTGGAGAGCTTTAAAGGCTTAGTGCCTAGCTGACGAGCTGTGTTAGTTGTTTTTCTGACCAATCCTTAAGGTGCATTCTACTCACCTATTTACCTCAACTCATTGAGGATGTAAAATGCAATACTATTTCCTAGAGTTTCTGCAGAGATACAGTGTTCCTTAAATCCAAAGCCAGTGAATAAAATGTCTTCTCTTTCTGTATTCATTTACCTAACAAGAACTTTGTATTGTTGTGTATCTTTTTTTTTTCGCCTCTCCAGGCCTTTTGTGCTGCCAAAGACACATTCTTTTTCCCTTCCCCTCTGGTTTTGTTTAGATATTCTGCTCTGCATTTACATTCCTTTGTCCTTGACCCTCACCAAGAGGAACTCACATATTTCCTCCATGCTCTTTATTGTCTGCTTTTCTATTCCCTTGTATTAACTGCAATCCTGTGCTACAGAGGTTATATCGCTTTGTATTGGAGGGTCAGAAGTGCAGGAGTATGTTCGCCCACAGGCAGCTTATCTCAGCAACGCTATAAGACTAGATTCCAGCAAATCCCACTGAAACTGCATAACATATTCAAGCTCAGTGAAATACTTGCAGAAAGAACAGGGAGTGAGAATTGCAGCACAAAAAATATCCATGGGCTTTCTTTTACCTGTCTGCATATTTGGTGTACTCTATGTGCAAAAATAAAGACATATACCATTGTTGTCTGTGTTTCTGAGGAAGAGATCCAGGCCCAAATCTGATTCTCCAGAGCAGGTGAGGATGTGACTCGGCTCTGGGCATCATGGTGCCACAGTCTGCCTGTGCTGCTGCTGCTGTGCTGTAGAACAGACATGGAGCAAATGTAATTACTTCCATTATCACTGCCACACAAAACAGTGTGACAGAGACGGGGAAGATGAGAACTGAGGGCACTCACAATGGGACATATGAAATCTACCTTCAACTTGTGCACACTGGCAGATTGAGAGAGAGGTGGGGTGGTGAGAGGAAAGGAGGTGTGAAGGCAGGTGAGAACAAGAAAGTCAAACAGTTTCAGTAGGAAAATCTGTGCATAGTTTGCTCTGATTATGTGCGTGTGTCTCTGTGCACACAGTATTTGTGCCTTTTTCTTTTTCATGTTTCCAAAAAGAAAGGGAGCCGTGCAATCAGTTTCTCGCACCCAGCTTGTAATCAGCAGGCATGTCAGTAAACACTGTTAATGGGGGTGGACACTCTCTCCCTTCTTGCCCAAGACCCCTGCAGTAGCTAATTGGGATAAATGCAACTCCATGCTTCATTTACCCTCACCCTCTCTATTCCTTTCTGTCTTTTCCCCTCCCATTTTCTTCCTTCTCCTTCACTTATCATCTTTCCCCTCCTCTCTGTCTTCCATTGCTCTCTTTGGTTATTCTCCTCCTGCCTTGTTAATGGCTTCCCGGCTCATTGATACCCCAGATGTTTTTTATAATCAAAACATGAGAAGCGTGTGGACACGGCACTGTCTCTTCCGCCATGGGTGATTGAAACGAGCTGTTTCTTGTGTTTAACATGGGCACAACACAAAAACTGTATAATGTAATGAATCAGATATGAGATACTGTCAACAACTCTTAATACAAGCCACTTGCTTTTTCTATGCTGAGTGTAAACCACCTTGCAAAACTGTACTGAAAGTTTCTGCATAAATGTATACTTCATGTACCTCAGAGTGAAGAAATAACTCGCTGATTTAATATAATTCATTATGATTTATTATTTCGTGCTACCTTCCACCCATGCTCTGTGTATATACTGTATGATGCTATAATGTATTCATGGGTCTTGCTGCACCATCATTGCTTTTGTGATGTAATCTCTTTTCCCCTGACTTGGACCCCACCTGTGGGAGAAGGAGAGAGAGTGCTGTAAGTGCTTGTGTGATGTAAAATGCCTAATTTGGGGGGTGATTGATGGTTTAATATTGCAGCCTGCAACCTTGCTGCCCCCACCTACCCAATGAAGCTGCAGGCAGACGCGAAACCGTAGCACTGTGTGTGTGTGTATAATGTCACTTTCTATTCTCACATTCAAACCCAGCTGGTGGAATTAAACCAATTCTGAGTTTGTTTTGGTGTGTGTGTGATTAGATGTGTTTGTGTGTGTGCTTTGTGGGTTTGCTGAAGCATTTCTTCTATCACAGTACAGCTAAAATCCACTTAGATATATTGACTGTGGTCTAGAGTCAGTGGTCAGCTATTGCAGCCATTTCTGTTTTCCTCATTTTAACCAATCTTCCCTCATCCCTCCTGTCTCCTGTGAGATACTCTATGTGTTTTCAGTGTCTGAGAAAGTGTGACTCTACGGCATAGCAATGTTACAAAACTTCTTGGTTGGTGTGGATGTCTGGGTCAACAGAACATGTGACTTTGACATGAAAAACTGCAGCTGTTTTCCTACAACTTATCAGTCCTATTTTCTTTTGCCATGATCCTTATATTTCGCTAATTTGTCCCTGATAGGTTTTTGTGCCTAAACCTAACCAAACCTCAGCTATTGTGGTGGTTGATCATAATAGACAGTGCTAAGTAATTTTTCTGATGGTCATTTATTTTGGACAGAACTGCCACTTTTGTCATGAAAGTCATTTCATAGATCAATGATTAATTTTATTGTGTAGTTTGAAGGATGTGTTATGTGTGTGAACCGTATTATTTATTCAAAATGCACCTAAAGGGTTGTTCTTTATTGTTTTTACAGTACATTCCTGTAACAAAGTAATTTAATAACACTTCTAGAACAATGCATTTGAAATTTGAATAAACAAATATTTAAGTGCACCCTACATATAGCTGAATATTCCAAACTGTTCCACAGCGACATGTAGAGATGTTAAATTAAGTCAGTACTAGGCATTGCTGTGTAATCCCTGGAGTGTAGCTAATCAGTTTTAGGCGACAAAAACAACAAAAAGGCTGAAGATCTGCTGCTAACTCTTTTGTATTGGATATGAATTAATTGGCACAGTGGGACAACTGGCGGCTTGGGATTGGCCCTCCATGTGAACATGAGTGAAAGTTTAAAGCTAAAACAAATTACAGTAACTTCATGCAAAAAAGGCAACATTTGTCTGGACTTGTCAAAAAATAAAGAAAGATTGGTAGGAATATCTGTGCAGGAGAAGATCATCACATTTCTGAAATTTATATTGTGTGAGACTTTTGCTACGAAAAACAAATATGAAGTACTGTTTGCCACAAAGTCATGCAAATTCAGGGAAAGGCTGGTGGGTTGCTTATTTACTCAGTGCTTGCTAACAAGCAAAGTTTTCTAACGCTTGTGAATGGTGACACGCCCACAGTGTCAAGCAAGATGTGGCAAAGGTAATGAACAATTGGATCTTTATGGTAATGTGAATCATGTAACATTATTGTAATTAGACAACTTTTGCTTTGACTATTTGTTGATCTCTGGGTTTGGCCAGCATTTAAATCTCTCCACAGGATTCTACTTCTGCATCTCTACTGGCTGACTTCCCTCTTGTCTTCAGTTGTAGCACCATGTAAAGATGGGCCCCACCTGCGGAATAGGTATAAAAATGACTAGTTGTATCAGTTTCAAAAGTTAGACAAACTGCCGTTAGATCCTTCTGGATATGTTCATCATCATGTCCATGTTGATCTGTATTCTATATAGTTCTCAGTGGGGAAATAAATCATGGTACTATGCCTGTGAGTCATCTAGCTGTGCAGAAACTATGGTGTCATTATGTTGATATTTTGTCTACTATTAGCCATAAGGAACAACTGCTCACAGTGGTATGCATAATGCCAGCGAGTGTGGACAAGCGCTAAGAGATACACTGAGAATACTTTCTCTGAATTTGAAATGCATACGCACACACACCACATATGCATGTGTGTGGACACAGTCTCAAATGGTTGTTGTACTAATATGTTTTTAATGTCTTTAGGATGCAGTCGACATCTCTAATTTGTTTTTGTCTAAGCTGTGTGCTTATGTGGATGGGGGACATCAAAGCAGTAAAAATAGCATTTCTCATTAACCAGCCTTTCCCTCTCATTTATTTTCCTCGTCCTCACATGCCAGTTTGTCCACATGAGTGTTTTTTTAGGCACAGCTTGTGAAGTTGTGAGGAGTTGCTAGAGAAAAGATAATGGGCCACTGCTTAGTGTCTGTTTACTGCTTCCTATATTCAGTTCTCAGCAGGCTTTCATCAGGAACTCATCGTCATCTGAATTATCAAGTGTAAAAAGCTTGTGTCAAGTCAAGTTACATAATATGAATGAAACCGCCAGTTTAGTTGTTCAAACTGACAGTTCCTACCTTGGTATGAATAATGTCTGAGACCCAACAGAAATAAACAGCAAGTGGTTTGATAGATGAGGTCTGACTTTCATGACAAAAGAAATAACTTTTACCAAGTTCTTTTATACTACTAGATTCTCTAGGGGTTTAAACCAATACAGAGACTTCTAACATTTTTGTGTTAACTTCTATATTGACCCCTTTATATCCAGGCAATTCAGACAGATAAGCTTTATTTAAAAAGGAAGAATTTAAGTCAGATGGTGAAGAGGACAAACATTTTAGTTTTGCCACAACTGTACAGTTGAGCTTCAGTTACATCTTTCTGAAAAATTAAAAAGGCATCACTAAGAGTCATTTATAATGTATTAGCATGTGATAATGTTGCATATTTGATAGGGTTACTGTATGTTCAGGTTCATTTCAAGAAGTTAACTGTAGCAGTCACTGACACACTATAAAGTACATTTTTTAGAAATGTCTTTATCTGACACTTCATCTTCATCTCTTGAATTTATGTTGGAATCCTTGGCTTTATACTACTTTAATAAATTAAGTATCATTTGTAGAGTGAATCCCTCATGGAATAGTAAATTAATGTGTCTGTTTCAGTGAAGTTGCAGTCCTTGAATTTAAAATTTATTAGAGGATAGAACATATACATATTATGTTTGTGTCTCTGTGCTGAAAGCTTATGCCATCATTGGTCTAGGAACTTAATTTATGTGCAATTGTGCAACAGCAGTTTTCCCATGGGGATCAATAAAGTAGTTAAAAAATAGCAAAAGGAAGAAAAGGGAAATTTATACAGGTATTATTCTTGAAGTTATCGTCCAGTCATTCCTTACTGTAACATCAGGAGGAATAGATATGCTTTAACATATTTCTCTGCATGTTGACAGGTTAACTGTCTCTTATTACCATGACACAGTGGCCCTTTAAATAGCAGGATGAGTAAGGATTACTTAATATGAGTGATCCATCCTACCCACCATTTTGTGAGCAAAACAGACAGTTACCTTTGCTGCACAAAACAGCTTGACTTTGCTGTGATTGTAATAAAAATATTTTTGTCAAACAAGCAGTGAAGTGAAGAGAGAGCTAGATTTGACCAACTGATTTAGAGGCTGATGAGAAGTGTCTCACGTCCACAGGCTATTACAGTGCTTTTATTCAGTTCATTATGACAGTTGTCCCTGTCACCTTTTCTATTTATTCTCCATTTGTCTTGTCCCTGCAGCACTGCAAATCTACAACATTTGCTACATCATTTAGAGACTTAACATATGCAGCTTTTAATGCATATCTTATTGTGATTTGCAAGCGAACGTGTTCATGGGAAGGACAACAACTTTCCTTTGCACAGGGTGGTTTACCAGGGTGTGGTGTTGCAGCAACCTTCTACCTTCCACTCAGGTGAAGTTGCAAAGCTTTTAATCTAA
The DNA here is from genome assembly GCA_032362345.1 of Sandelia bainsii. Classification (NCBI taxonomy): domain Eukaryota; kingdom Metazoa; phylum Chordata; class Actinopteri; order Anabantiformes; family Anabantidae; genus Sandelia; species Sandelia bainsii. Next base: position 11,817,630 of record JAUMHL010000029.1, read on the forward strand.
TTGATCCTCATGTGAAACATATTTTCACAATTTAATCAGTAGAACTGATAATAAATATTGTACTGTAATTGAATGTAAAACTATTTATTTTACAACCAATCACTAATATGTCAGTCTGTGACATTTAGTTTGAGTGAAATGGAGTTGAATCAGAACCTACAATGTATGAATATATCCAATAGTTTATAGTGTGGAGCTGCTGGTTTGGTTGTGTTCAAAAAGCAGTTTAATAATCTGCTTGTCACTGATTCAGCCTGCTTGTGAGTGACTATCAGTATGGTCAAATGTTGCTGGAAAATAGTCAGTTCTGAAAGATGTGATATTGGCCTAAAATTCTGAATTGGATTTGATTTGGTTTCCATGGCCACAGACTAAACCATCCATTGAATAATGCCAGTGGACATGCATTTTTATGACTGTTCAGCCTGTTTTTATAGTTTTGCACCTTTATCTCCAGTATTACTAAAATGAACTATACTGATGATCGGTCATATGCTTCTTGTAATTCTTGTTGTTATTTCATAAAACAGCTTATAATAAATTCTGATGTGCTTTGAAACATCAGACAGGGAGACAAGGAGTCTAATACTGATGTAGAAACAGAACTGGATAATGGTAATCATCCCCAGTGATAAGAGAATACGTTATTCTTAGCCACTTCATGTTGCTGTGGTAACTGTTTAAGAGTCAGTAGGTCCGCCAAGGGTGTACAAATAAACATGTCATGTGTGAGTGTGTGTCCGTTTGTGCATCATGCTTTATTATGTGTTTTATCAATTGAAGTGTCGCAATACGCAGCGACAGTGGACGTTTGATGGGTTCATTTGAAAAGCAGATGAACACATTCACAGAGACTCATGAAGAAATGAAAAAGTAATAGTGGAAGAAAAAGAAACTGGCAGATGATGGGGTGTAAAACGCACTGGTGGTGGTGAAGGACAGAGAGCAAAATAAAGAGTGAGGATAGAGTCTGTATCATAAGAAAAAGAGACAAACAAAAATGACAAAGAGAAAGTTTAAGATATGACACAGCGTACTTGTGATCTGCTGTATCTACAATATATATAGATTGTTATGGGGGCGTGTATTAAACCCTCTCTGCGGAATGCGATGAATTGGTGTGAACCACTGTGTGTTCATAGGTACACAAACCCATAGACATCAGTGTGCTCCCTCTCCAGACTCATATCATTACCCATCATTACACCCCCTATTTGGCATCAGCCGGCCAGATCGATCATGCCCAATAGCTCTGTCTCACTCCAGGCCTGCGTATCTATCCCTATCTCACCCCCTCTCGTATCTTTCTTTTTCTGTATCTCTCTTTTTCACACCGTATCTCCTCTCTCCCTCTCGCAACCCCCTCACACAACTCTCTCCTGCCTACAAATTGTATCAGTTTCAAAATTACTTAAATCGTCCGCCTACCTCCTCCTCCTTTGCTTTTTAGCATTGCTCTTCAGAGTATCTCTTCATCTCATGCCGACCAAATCTCGCTATCTGACACTCACTTATCTCCTGCTGACTCCTCTCTAGGTTCTGTACCCTATTTCCCTAACTCATACCTCTAGCATTTACCACTGTGACAGGCATATCAATCACCTTGTATTTCCATTTGTCACTGACCTGCTTTCAGCTTCACTAAAATACGCCTCTTCTTCTTTCACTGTACCCTCCCACAGCCTTTCATCTTTCTCTTTCTCTCTGTCACCCATCTTGCACTCACAGAGACAGCCCAGTCACAGCAGTTGTGTCTTTGCACATGACTCACCGTCGCTTCCTCTCGTCTTTGCTTCGCCTCTATCACCTTCTCGTGCTCCTCCTCCTCTTCCTGTTCTTCTACTTCTCCGCTCCCTCTACTTCTTCTCTGCAGAGAGGTGCTTGTATCAAGACGCTGAGGCTGAGCTCAACAGTCACTTCAGAAAGTTGTGAGTTTTTTGTGTGCGTGCACACTGCTTGTGTGTAAAAGTGCAAGAAAGCAAGTGATAGACAGACATGGAGATGAACACAAAAAAGAAACACATTTCATTCATGCTGATCTCATTTCAAGTCTTGATAACATGGAATCAAAAGGAGGAGAGTGATCAGCTGCTTTTTGTTACCTCTTCCTTTAGGCCCTCTCTTTACTTACGTCTCTTGATCTAGTGATGCTCTTGCTTGTGTATGTTCCTCATTGATTCTAATTCAATTTGGCTGGAACGGGTCTTTCAGACAATTGTCTGCATTGAGGGCCCCACATGGAGTTTTAGCTTTTTCTGCAGGCATTAGAGAATAATGGAAGGAAGGCCACACCGGATAGAAGAGAGCAACAATCAATTTCTCAATAATTCCATATTAACAAATTCCCATGTAAAGCGAGTAGTAAAAACAGATGCAAAAGGAGAGGAATATACTACATTGTATTGTGGAGGGTGGAGCACATCCTGCTCCTGCGAGAAGAAAAAAAATAACAGTATTACTGGAAGAAATGAATGCAGCATCACCACAGTAAGGCAAGTTTTGTATTAATGAGAGCCCTGACATTAATACATGAATACTGTCATGACCTGATAATTCACTTTGACTCATTAATAACTCCAGAATAGTGAAAATGTCTTTTCTATAACCTTACATATTGACTTTCTATTGTCTTACTAATTTAAGTGATTCTTTTATTATACATTTGCCACAGTAGTATCTATTATTCCAGCTTGTGTTTACAGGTAGCAGGCATGCATGAAGACCAAGTGCAGAATTAAGTGTTGGAACAACTGTAATGTTTTTGTTGAGCAAACCAAACCCCCAACCCCATGCAGGGACACACAGTCTTTGTATGGTAGATTCACTTTGAGACAGTCTGTTTTCATGCCCACTGTTGTGACGCTATTGCCACAGGGGCCAAAGTGCATGTGTAGCTATGTACAAGTGTGCACGATAATGCCGGCATGCATTTTTGCATGTCCTGCGGCGTATCACTATACTGCACTTGTCTCACGTCAAAACACTGGTGACTTGCCAGACGTGAGCTGTGTGGTGATGTCATAAAGTAGTCTAAAGCGGCATTGGCCTTCAGTGCTGCTTCACTGGCCCTATAATATCCCTGGCTGTCTGTAGTGGCTATTGTTTCCTGGCTTTCCAGCTCTTTGAGCATCTGGCTGAGATGGTCTCTGGAGGCTGTGCTATAAGCCCCCGACTTGCTCCCTGCAGGCCGTCTCACTGACAGGAGATCAGGCTACATCAGTATGTGTGAGAGGTACAGCGGGATCTGAGGGATGGATCCTATTTCAGCTGATCCAGCACACAGCGAGGTGGTTGCCAGATACACACAAAAAACTTTGTGCACCTCTCAGTGTGTGTGTGAGTGGGTTTTTGAAAAAGACAGCAGTGAAAGACAGTTGAGACTATGTGTGTGTGTGTGTGTGTGTGTGTGTGTGTGAGAGAGAGAGAGATGGAAAATATGTTTGCCCTGTTCACACCGATCTGTTTGTGTGGGAGTGCATTAACATCTATGTGGGCTGGAAGGGAGGCTGAATATGCAAAACAGTTGGAACAAAGGCTAATAATTCTGGAGCTGCTGTGCAAAAAGATGGTACATTTTTTGTGGAAACCAAACAGGCTTCATTTCTAGGAGGAACACAAGCTTCTAATATTCTTTGAATAGTTTAGAGAGCTTATCTGAACCATAGGGAGATATTTTCTGTCTTAATGGCAAACTGACAGGGGTGAATTTAAAACTACTTAGCCTTCACACTTTTGAATTCTTTCTCTTACAGCAGAGTTAATCTGTTATCCTGTAAAATAAGTTTAACTAATGCCAAAGATAATACAACATGATGTCTTTAACAGCCAAAAACCTGATAAAGCTGTATTAAATCTAAGCGTCTGTAGTGAGAATGTGGGGGGGGACAAGGGCAAATAGAGTGATGGTGATAACAATAATAATTGGAAGGAATTTGTGTGCATAATTTAGAAATTTGAAGGCACAAATTATTAATTCAAGAGAACAATTTAATGAATGTATTAAATTTCTTTTAATTGATACAACAAAAAGGATATTGACTGCACAAATTAGTAATTTGAATGGATGATGGATAAAAGAATTAAATCCAGAACCTGCGTGGCTCCTTAGAAAGCAGCGCACATCACCAATCTGTTTCCACTGTCACTTTCGAAAGACATTTCTATTACTGAAATATTTTCTCAGCCATTCAGCTGAGGAATGTGATGCCATTTGTGTATGAATGTGAGCTAAAAATGTCAGGGTGATGATGCATTTTGTAAGAGTGTGAACAGGACTCTGTCCATGTATATGCACACATTTGCTAAAATACATACACCAGGGTGTAATAATGTGAGTGTGTCTGTGTGTGTCTTATTTATGCATGTGTGGCGTCTTTTATTTCAGTAGAGGAAGGTTGCTGGTGGTAAAGGGATTTGAAAAGTGCGATTTTGAACTTCTTCATGTTAGAAGTCACTTTGATCAATGTCTGCTGCAGCTCTGACTTGCTTTAGGGCACAGTGAACTACTGATAGATGAATTCCTCTGTGTGAGTCCATGGACTGATGTGTAGGTGTACAGTGAGAAAGAAAGAACAAAAACGAAATCGCAGTCTAAAAATGTGTGTGTGTGTGAGTGTGCTTGTATACATACCATAATGTCTACATACAGCATCTTTTTAGCATGTGTGTATGTGTGATCGTCTGCATCTGTCTATGTTCACTGAATCGCAATCTGAAAGCCCCTAATTATCTTCGTCTTACTTGCAGTCTCATAGTGGCTAACAGAGACACCAATGAGTCTCTGGACTTTATCAGCCAATGCCGGCATGGAGTCGGGCTGGCAGTCAGGCCTCAGTAACCAGCCTGGTCCCGGTGCCCAGTGGCCTACAGAGGAACCCATGTGCAGAAAACCTTTTAGAGCTCCAGCAATCTGATTAAGGCAGCTCTTTTTTTCTACAGCACTGTTGATGCTAAGTGTTCTAGTGCGCTCCTCAGATCAACTCTAAAAGCACTATTTCATTAAACCAAGAACTCAAATTTCTGAGTGGATCATTTTGGTTTTATTTATACATTTTGAGGAGGTGAGATGGGGTTTTGAAACCTGCATAAATGCGCACACATAGATACACACAAACATACAGCAGCAGCCATCAAGATGTGAAATAATGATGCCTGATAAAAGATGCTAAAGCTGCTGCTGACAGTGAGCGCTACTTGATAAATAGGCATGAGAAAGAGATTTTTTTTGTACACTTCTGATTTGCAGAAGTAGATGGAGATTATGAGTCTCTGCATGCTTACTCTATGTGTGTTTATGATTGTGTGGTTTCTCAAAGACAGGTACAACTTGAAAGGCCTCCATATTTATCTCCAAGTGTTCTGGCAGAGTGTCAGTGGGATGATGGATGATGTCTTCATCGGTGGCCAATTCTCTGAAGTTGTGGTTTGAGCGCTGGACTGAAAAACAAGATTACATTTAATGGACATTCACTCCCATCCAGAATTAACTGCAGGCTAAACATATACAGCTGCTCATAACGCGGCATCCAACAAACCAATTTAGTGTCCAGTGTTTAAAGAAAAGGCTGAGAAACAGATAAATAAAACTATTAAAATTTTTACAATAAGGTCTTCAGTGAATATTATTTTTATTCAGTGATGAAGAGCATATCTTGTTAGCCGAAGGGAAAAAAGTGTATTATTCATCACTTTGGCAGTGAGGCTTTAGTGAATTAGGTACAAAATGTAGTATCTCCAATACAAATTATGATCCTGTTTTGACCTTATTTAGAACTGAAGTGGAAAAAAAAATTTCTTTAATATTAATTTGCTCTCTAAAGAGAACATTTTTTTTGACATTAGGGACATAAAATTAGAATTTATAATTAGAATTTATAATTAAATGGTTCAGTTTGTTGCAGGGAGTATTCTCACTTCTTAATTAATACAACTTCTACTTTTCCTTTAACCACTATAGTAGAGCAAAATAGACATTTCCAAGAAAGGATGTCACAGAATCATCTTAAACAACTATGAGAAGGTGGTTTAGTGACAGAAAAGCCTTGATAGTTCATCAAATTAAATTATTAATGGAAATGTGCAATAATTGATGCTGGCTGGTGATAACTGAGCTGCAGTTTATTCAACTACTGTTGCTACTTTTTGTAACCATATAGGAAGGTTGTACCTTTTTTTCGCTTCCTTCTTTATTATCCACGACAATGTTAACAGTCACTATAGCTGCAGCTTTGTGAATGTGAATTGACTGGGTAATAAGTTTTCAAGGAAGTTAAGACACTAAATAGGTATGCAGAGCCAGTTGCAGCTCCCTATCTTCATCAGAGGGTGACCTTTAGCATGGACTGTTGCTGTATAGTTTTCCTCAGGGTGTGAGGATGTGGGCAGAGCTTGGCTATATACAGTAGGAGTACTCAGTAGGATCAATAGTGCTCTCTAAAGCTGTTCCCAGGCACACCTGCAGTACCCGGGGTGGCCTTTGTGACACAGAGATAAAGAGAAAACACTCCCCAGGCTGTTAGTGTTTGCTGATCTCCTCCTATTCCTGCTTTCCCTCCTCCTCAGCCTGCACAGAGGAATATGGATAAATCAAACTTGCATGACAGAGGGGGAAGTATTGTTAATATTTTCACGATCCACAACAATATTGTTGTGACTTAACCTTTTCTTAAAGGCAAAGAAAAAATCCCTCCATCCATCCATGCCAGGCTGTGCTGAGACAGCTGAAAGAGCTGGAGGGCGGGGCCCATGTATATTTACTAACTCTCTGCTCCATCCATCAAAAGACACAGCATGTGGGCTCCACCTGTCTGTCAGTGTCATCTCACATTCCCTGTCCACTTCCTCTCCCCCAACCACTCCATGGCCTTCCACAGTTGATATGTAGATGTTTAAGAAGAACACTCTCCTCTTTCTCTTCTCTAAGCCTTTTCTGTCTCTGGTCTTTTGTTGCTGACTCCAATCTTCCACCTTTTGCTCTCTTTTCTCCCTTTTATTCTCTCTTTCTCGTATTCTTGTATGCATTTTTCCAATGCGCTTGCAACAGTAGTAGTGTGTAGTATGAGTGTGCTGCCCAAGCAGGTTAGAGAGGGTAATTTGAGCCTCTGAAGGTGCCGTGGGGCTTGGATCTAGATTTGGAAGGTGTGCTGACAGTCAGCAATCCAGCACTGATCACACCAAAGTCACACAGATTGGTAAGATGTGTAAAATCCTGGGGTGAAGAGGGTAAGTGTAAATGAGTTAAGAAGAGTGCAGAGAAAGGAGTGATTATAGTTTTATCCACATAGACAGAGTCGAAAGAGATGTCATTTTCCACCAAGGGCCATGTTAGCTTTTCAGCCAAAGTCCATTTGCACCTGACAAAAAGGGAAAGCAAGTTTTCTACCATGTGTGTGCAAGATAAAGGGCATGGGGGCAGTGTGAGCATAATTAGAAAAAAATATTCCGATGAGGTCTGCTGTTTAAATGTTTGAAAAGAAAAAGAGAGAAAGAGTTGAACAACAGATAAATCCATGAAGAAAGAAAGAGAGTTGGAGTTGAAGTTAAGAGTTTGAGTGGAGTAGACAAGTGTCTGGTATAGAAGCAGTTTTAATATGTTAGCCTGTCTCCCTGCTGGCCTCCCCTCCCCCTTTCAGGGACGGCACTAATGCCATTAAGTGTGGGACAGATCTGTTCCATGTCTGCAGGCCTGCCAGTCTACTGGTCTGCCCCGAGACCACTCTCCATCTAATCCTATCCTCTCTCTCCCTCTATCCTCCGCCTCCTCTCCACGCCAGAGACAGGAAGAGGCGGCTGGGAGAAAAATCTAATAAATAAATGAGAGGATGCAAGAGGAAAAAAATATATAAATTAAGTTCTCCGTTCTCGTAAATCATGTTGCCAACTTCCAGTAGACAGGTGGGCGGAGCCTAGAGAAGAGAGAGAGGGACACCATAAGGGGAAAAGGGAGGGAGAGGCAGAGAGAGAGAGAGAGAGGTTATGAGAGAGGGAGCTAAAGAGGGAGAGCGTGCGGGAAGCTGTTCCACCCTCAACCTAGGCTCAGCTCTGGAGACTTGGCGGCGAGGTGTTTTTAATTGATTTTTGATTAGATAGACATGAGGAGGGGGGGTTGTCCATTAGCACGAGGGAATGAACCTCTGAGAGGAAGTGAGCGAGAGAGGAAGGCACAGTTAAGGAGAGAAAGAAGGAGAGAAGCTCAGAAAAATATTGTCAGAGACACTGTGAAACGAATGACAATTAAATAAATGCGTATGAATATTTAATATGAACCAATGGGATAAAACATTTTTCTGAAATCAAACTGCTTTGCAGCTTAATTGAAATTATTTTCCTACTACCCTGTTACACATGGGCTTCAGGTTTTTCACAGATACAGGACATTTTTTTTTTACCTTTAGACAATTCATGCTACATTCACAGATGTGTGTGTGTGTATGTGTATATATATATATATATATATATATATTTTTTTTTTTTAATGTTTATATATATATATATATTTATATAGTAAAGAGGTCACGTGTCCCACTATCTTTTCTCCACCTGTAAGAGTCGAATCAGAGTCGTCATATAGCGGGGGGAACATGGTCCATGATGATCCTTAGGGATCATGAGATTGTCTTGGCAATTATGAGATAGTAAGATGCCTACTTAAAATAGTGTAATTCAAAAACACAGCACAGCATAGCACAGGGACAGCTCCAAAACCAGCTCTATGCAAAGTATAACATTCTTTAGAAAATAGAATTTATACAGCACACTCAGTGGCTATGCTACTACCCTTTATGTATAAAGCTATGACCAGTGTCTCATGTTAGTCCTTAGTCAAACCTGCTTGTAAATTATAATTAGCCATTATAATCCTTAAAACGTTCATAAAAATAAATGCCCTTTTTGTTCATGTTTATATCTGAGTTTTCTTTTTTCAGAAATAGTAATTCAATGTGTTTACATTCATGAATTACTTTTACATACCATGTAAATTAATTTTCTTGCAGAGTTTCACACTGCATTAAAATTATCTTCATATTCATGAGGGATCCCCAAAAATGATGCAGCATGTATCACACTCACTGAAATCAGGCTCTCTGTTTACTTTATTTACAGACATATAAGAGCTGAATTAAGGTACAGCTAATGGAAACCAACCATTTCCTGCTGCTCTGGCTTTATATTAAAGTGGTGCATTCAAATGATCAAACACTATGTGGCTTTTATTGCAAAGTAGCCACAGGAAATGCAAATTTATTTGTCACTGCCATAGTTCTTCCATTTTGCTGAAAGGGCATGATGGAACAAGAAGCAGCCGCTGTGAAATGTTTGATTAAGTGCTGAGGTGATAGGTGACACATCTCTAACACTTCGACAAAGTAACCAATTACTTACTGTTGTGGTGTTGAAGGCTACTTGTACTGGGCAGTGTGAAGTCATATGCAGTTATTTATATACAATTATTGACTCACTTCATTATTAAAACAGCATGAATTTGTTTGGCTCCACTGGAATCAATGCTCAAATGTCATCAAATCAACTGGGACCAAAAGTTTAAAAATGACAACTTTAAATGTACAGTAGGTTCCATCGCCAATTTGTAAAAGAAAGCTTCGCTGTCTGCAGCCTGTACTCCAACTCAAAGTAAACTGAGACTGTACAACTGTGAAACAGAGATCATAAAGAGTGTCTTCTTTTGTCTCATGGTTAGCCCTCCCTCAGTCTCAGCACAGTTATTTGGAGATTGAATTGCATTGTTCTTGCTCCCCTAAATGAAACAGTTCCACAGTTCCAATAAAATGCTCCAAATATGTTTGGTGTGATCACACTCTAAGTGTCCCCTCATGCTGACTGCAATCAACACAAATATTCCTGCCCCAGTCTCTGCTAACTGAGAAGGTGCTGGAGCTAAAACCTGGTCCCACTATTTTGCACAAGTGATACATGTTCTTGAGCTGTACACATTTCTTGCCATAGATAATGTTTGTGTGCTTTGAAATGTTTATTTTGGTATGTTTCTAGCTTTCATAAACCTGAATAAATGTACGTTTGTAGGTTTGTATAGATGAAGACTTTTGAAGATATAAGGTTTAGTTCATTAATTATTAATCACCTTTTAAAGATGGACAAACATTTATTTTATAGCCTTTAGAACCTTGATATTAATATTAGAATGTCATTAATATTCATTCTCAATTTCCCCTCAGCTATCACTTTGTAATTTTATATGATCTTGAACTCACTTGTGTACTCACAGACATGCATGTGAAGACCCTGCATAAATATGATGAAAATAGAAGGAAATTTACTGCAATTATAAAAATCCCATTTTGGAGAATTGTGTTTCCATGAAGAAAAACAATGAACTATACTTGCGCAGAAGAAGGCACTGTCAAATGACCTCTCACATATTGATTGCTGTTCACCCAGAGCATCATACACAGCATAATAACAAACCAACAGCAAGCACAGTAGTGTTGATATTTGTTGTGTTTTTTTATATATATCCTATTTGTCCTCAGGTTTAGTTTTAATGGATGAGCAAACCAAGGAGAGAAACACAACACTGTAGTCTCCAACCATAAATTAGATTTGTACCTCCAGCAAACTTTCACTTTGCTACTTGGTAACTTGTCTCAGTTCTCATAAGTTTTCTGGTCTCCAGATGCCCCTCTCCCCTCCCCAACTCTCATCCTCCTGGTCAGTGAAACCAGTCCCAGCTGCACTTAAACAGAAACCCAGAGCTGCGGACGTAGACACATTCACACACTCCCACTCCCTCACCGATTCCCTCTGAGGCACATAGGGTTAGAGTAATATCCAAAGTGCAGGTGGGACCTCGCTTTTCGTAGCAAGGCTGAACAAAGCAGGGCAAGAGCATGAGCCAAGTAATGGAGTGATGATCACTACAGAGATTGAACAATCAAAGTGGGGAGGCCGGTGGTGGGGCCATTCGTAGATGTAGCAAACTTGCACACTAATTGTATCTTATGACTAATTGGTAAATTAGTGAAACCTATTTCAAGGCGCCAGGCTTAGCTTTGGGGGACACCCACAGCTCATTATAGACTCATATTCTGGGCAGAGGAGGAGAAAAATAAAGGAAATTATACAATTGCTCAGGTGAGAATGGCAATTAAGCAAGTGCTTAAGAAGAGGAGGAAATAAAGCCTCATACACGCATAATTTACTATACTCTCTTGTGTCGGCCTTTAAATCACCGCTGATCCAGAGCTTGTGTTTATGGTGGCATTTAGAAAGAACAAGTTGTCTATGTGCTTTTGTTTGCATTTTTATTCACATGTATGTTTGTGGTCAAGCAAATGTGTATGCATGGGTATGGTTCTGTATTGTGTATGTATGTAAATAAGTAAAGCTGAATACTATTACTACTATTATTGAATGAATAATAACTGATGGTGATGTGGTTGCACTGAAGTTTTAATCAATTACTCAAATGCAAATTACTGAATTCTTTAACTATGTCACTGCAAGGTTCATGAATAGTAAGTCTGCTCACCCAATGAAACCATTATAAAACTTCCCTGAGCAGCATTTTTACACATTAATGTTATTGTTTTGAAATGTTTCATTCTGTGGAGAAGCATTTCACCTCAGGAGGTAAGTCAATGTAAGCAAAGATCAGTATAGTCCTAGAGGATTTAAAAACATAAGAGGCAAAATTTGTAAAGAGAAATACAATGTCTACTGTAACTCACTGGATATATGATTATATTTTTAGATTTCGGCTAGCTAGTTTTCGAGGCAATAAAACTAATTTAGACCTTAAATCCCAACTAAACATTTTGACTCCATGTAGATGGATGGCTTCATAGATGAGAACGCTGGATTTCTGGTTTCCCAGATTTGAGAGCTAGCTGTTCATTTTCTCAAATATTGATTTACCTGTTGAAGATCACACAAATTACACTGCAAATTCTGTCTAAGGGTATGTTTTCATTGCTCCAGAGCATACTACTACTGAGAAAGCTGTGAGCCAAGTAATATCCAAAAATACATGAAGAGGTATAAGGCTCTAAAAGCTTACTTATTGGGTAGTGAAAGTTAGAACTGTCAGTAAGCAGGTGGAGCATCTTAATTCGAGATGTGTATGATGGAGTCATGCACATACATATTTCTTGCATCATTCTGTGTCTTCAACCTGAAGACATACCTTTCACACAAGAGTTGCTCTGGATGAATTCTTAAACTTTGGTCCCGCTCCTCTTATCCCATCTCCTCCAGTGTCCCCTTAACACACTATCACTGCTCTCTTATTCTTTTGTTCCATCTCTTCAACACTGATTGGAGGACATTTAGGATATTTCCACAAGGACACCACTGATCCCCCCCCATCACCCACCTTCCCTAACCAATTTGCCAGCAAAACTAATATTGTCTTTAATCAGATACAATTAGACCTGCAAGTTAAGATCTTCTCCCAGTTAAAACTCATTAGGCCCATAATGTCATTAGGGGAGTCTTGAGTAACCACCCTTGCATAGGAGGCTCACTCGTCACAAATAACTGCATGTCAGTAGCTGTAGCCCATGTGAACTGTTTATTAGAGGGTGGTACGGAGGACAGGAGATTCAGGTTTTATTTATTTATTTTTGGCTTTCTCAGATACTTAGGAAGAAAACACAAAGTCATAAATGCAATGCAATCCCACATTTGTGAAAATAAGTATAAATTGGCTGATGCTATAGCTATTAGGACCAACCAAGATTACTGTAGCTGTTCCTTTGACTATAAAGTGAAAATATTTATACAAGTTTAAACATAGTGTCAGAAGTATTATGTTGTTCACAGGCTTTGGTAGTGACATCACAGAGTAACCATTGCTGTCAACTCTTGCTCATTATTTCCCCAAGGGGATCAATAAAGTATTCATTATTATTATTATTATTATTATTATATATGATTGAAAAAACATTACATAACACTGATAAAATGGTGTGACCATTATATGTACAGTATCTTCTTCAAATATGCAGAATATGTTGTAAATATGTTATGATCCTGTACTGACATACAGTATGTGATTGATATAGCAGTACATTTTCAAAAGTTTAAGGTGAAACTAAATGAAACCATATTAAGCCTCTTATGCACAACATAGATTAAAAGTGATCCATAGGTGAGAGTTTTTCTTTAATATCTTTGCATGTTATGGAAATTTGGTGAATTGCTCAATTCATTTTGTTTTTTTACATCACAAGCCTTTTTGATGTTAGCATTTACTATTTTTACATAAACAACATTGTTGTATCACTACCTCATTAATGTACAACAAGAGTCAAAAAAGTCAAAATTTGTTTACATATTCTGAAGTAAAAAAGATGTTTACTGCATATTTCTGCCCACAGAGACACAGTTTCACTTATCTAGAAGACTCAACACCCATCATATACATAAATGTATGTGACCGTCTGTACATTTGTCTCTGGTTATTATAGGCGTGAGGATAGAAATAAATATACCCAAAATAGAACACAGAATAGAATAATAAATAGAAGACAGAAAACAGTCTGTCCAGGCACCATTTAAAAATACTTTTTTGTTCCTTATTGATGGCATATTTTTTGTGTGATGTTGTTAAAGATATGGTGCTTTCATGATTGCAAGTATAAGAGGAGGAAACAAATCAGATACTCACTTAGCATCAGAAGTCTCTAAAATGATTTTGACTATTCCCTGCAGGGTCAAAATCTATACTGTAGTGACCATCCCTGAGGGGTTGAGGATTAGCTTCATGTGAAGACTTCACTGATAGAAGATTCCTCTGATGACACTTTGAAAGGTGAACCACTCCTAGCCCAGAGTATGGTAATAGATTGAGTAGGAAAGGGTCTTACTGGAATGAGAAATCCTTCAGCACAGGGCTGAGAGAGAACGCACAACATGCTCATTGCAAGATGGCTTAATTATTTTTCATTCATTGAAAACATCTTTAATGCACCACTACACTCAAAGACACGTATGCAAGGATGATATATGGTAATTTGTCTATGTACTGAGAGAAAGAATAAAATATGTAAGTGAATGTTGACACTGCTGAGTTTAGAGAATTTTTATCAGCATAGTTGATCTAATGTCATTAGAACAATGTGATAAACACCCCATAGTTATTTAAGATGACTGTACGCAATGAGACAAAATCACAAAAATACCAGGTATACACAAGTTTTCTGTTAGTATTGGTAATAGCAATGGCTATCTAAATCAATAACATCACATTCAGTTATGTAATATGATAAATCAATATGTATATTATAAAGGGAAAATCACAAATGAATACATCAAATATACTAATCTGAGAGATTTTGAGCCATTTGTAATACAGCTGTAAACAAAAGCACTAGCTAGCTCAAATTTGATTTTATTTCATTACTGACTGCACAATAAAGAATTAATTAATTAATTTCTGCATACAAAACCTAATAATACATACAGTAACCACTGATGTACAACAATTGTACCTGAAGTACCCTACATTAAGCTACTAAAATTGTTGAATGGAGCCAGACAGCAAAACATCTCACAGCAAAAGCAGTTCATCATTGATTCCTGTGCCCACTGCTGAAGAGTTTTTCTAAAGCCTCGAGACAGTGTTGCCTTGAAGTTAATGTGCTAAAGGCACATAGACATTGTGATCTTGCTGGAAATTCATATAATCTCCAGACTGCCTTTGAAAGCTCTCACAATATACCATTTTCCCTGGGCATAAAGGAATCTTTAAGCACATCATTATATGATTTTGCAAATTTTAAACTATGCAAGCAAGAATCCTTTTAAATCTACAGTTTGTTGTTGATAACACCAACATAAGAATGACTGCATGGCAGAAAGGACATTTATCAGTGTAAGGGTTTCAGTTCTGTGGGCAGGCCCTGTAAAATGTCTGTGTGACACCAATCAGCAGTAATTACCGTAGGGGTTTGAGTTTAACTCCTGCCTCTAATTGGCCTTTGCTGTCAATCAACAAGTGATTTCTGTTCACAATTGAACTAACGGGAATGATAGAAGCTGCAATGGCGGGATAATTGAAATAATTGAGCAAATTGCGGATTTGAGAAGTTGGCTTCATCAACACAGCGGGGGTGGAATATGAGCATGTGGAGAGAAAAGAGGTGAATTGAGGAGAAGCCAGATCCTAATGATAATGAACAAAACATTCGCCTCCATTTTTCCCTCCACCCCCAAGGAAAAAATCTGCTTATCTGAATAATCAATGCATACACGTCTCAGTATCATATGGATGGGAGAAGTTGAGAACTTTTCATCTCTGCATACTACACTTCAGCAGCTATTCACCAGCCTGAAGGTTTACAGTATATTCTGGCCCCAGTCTGAAAAGTCCCTTAAGCACTTAGGAAGTGTATCTCTGTGGTGCTGAGATGGAGTTTCAGCATATAATTAAATGTGTGAATTAAGCGTTAGACATGTGTTTAGCCTGTGTGTCCATCCTGTATTATTACATTTCAGTTGAATTTAACAATTCTGAAAGTGTCATAGATGTATATTAAGATGGCTAATGTATGCACCTTATACACAAACTTTATTAGGGTTTTGCGTTGTGTATGTGTGTAACCACATAAATCAAAAGTCTACCAAATTCTTTTTGCTGTGGGTGGATTTGTGTATCTGATAAAGTAGCAATACTGACAAGCTATTGGGACTAAAGGCGGCCCCTCAGTTTCATTTGTTTGTCATCTTTTCCTTTTCTTCCTCCTACTCTCCCCATCCTCAAGAGCTGCTTACCTTCCACAGCTTTGAAAAAGAAAAAGAAAAAAAAAAACACCTCGCCTGCAATTTACATTTCCATATGCTGCCAGTGGCGCCAGGGAGAGTGGATAATTGGGTTGAAAGTGGTGACGGTGAGAGCAGGATAGAAAGGGATACAGAGAAGGCCAACTGAAAAAAAAACAAGCCATTACAGGATGGTTTTCTTTTTTTCCCCTTCACTCGTCATTTTGCCATGCTGCTCTTAACCACTTGTGTAGCTGAAAAGATTTACCTTGGCCTCTCATTCTCTCACTCCCGCAGAATCACTCTGTACTTGCCTCCCCCAGAGCCTCGCTTCTACCCTGCTTCTGCCTCATCCATATTCATCCTGGGTCTCTCTCTCTCTCTCTCTCTCTAGCTCTCTCTACCTCTCTCTCTCTTTCTCTCTCTCATTGTGTCACCCACAGCATGGCGTTAATACACCAATTAGTACTAAGAGCAGATAATGGACTATGTCATATTGCAAAAGTGAAAGAGAGACACAGAGACACTGCGAATGAAAAAGAGAGAATAGAGGATGAGTGAGTAAGGGGAAAACGAAGGAGAGAGAGAGACTGCAAAAAAGAGAGAGGGGTGGCGGAGGTGTCTTTATGGATGTGGTCTCTGAAAATGTTGAAATGCTGCATTTGCTGTGAACATCCATCCAATGGAAAGAGCATGATGGGAAGAGCACTCCGACGGTCACAGGGTTGCTATATAAAAGCTGAGGTGTTACACCAACGCTTCGCTGGCTCCAAATACTGATGCCTGTTTGGCTTTGTTGGACTCTTTAAATCCTTTTCATTGGTTTCCTCCCCTTTCACTACTGGAAATGCCACACAGTTTCCTTTCCTGCCACTGTGTTCATATCTACGCCTACAGGCCTTCTACTCCACTACACTGTATATACCAGGCATGCATGAAAGACTTCTTCCAGTCGGGGCGTGGGGGTGGTGGTGGTGGTGGGGTTGCAGTAGTATGTTTTTATTTTTATTTTTTCCACCACATACAATATCACAAATAGAATTTAGATTTTTTTTTTTATGAAAATCTATCTTTACTTATGTTTTAACAACAGAACAGAATTAATTTGCCACACTGCTTAGTAAATAATAGTGATTACTGGTTACTGGTTATGATACATTTTGAACTAGTGCATTATAGCCAAGTGACAAATCAGTCATGTCAGTCTTTAATTCATTATGACTAATAATTGTGCACTATTGTGCTAATTATTTTATACAGCACATTAGAAAATGGGATGTACTTTTGTAACCAGTCTTATGACCAGTCTTGTAACATCAAAAAAGATTTTGTGTTGTTTTGTAAAGGAGATCATTTGTCATTCACTGACAAACAAGAAGCTGTATACAGTAAAAATAGGACACCTTGCCCTATTTGCAATATTTGCAAATAGGGCAAGGTGTTATGTAAATAATGGTATTGCATAAACATGAGCTCTGACTAGGAAGAATTGGCATTAATCAAACATGAGCTGGAACAAATTAAAATATGCCAGCTGTATGAGTTCATTTTCTTCCCCCTTTTAAGAGGAAAACAAGAAATATTCAGGCAGGGCCATGGATGCTTTGTTGATAAAGTCTGTCTTTTCATGCAAGAAATCGCTGTATTGAGAATATAAATGCAACGTTGAATAAAAGTGAACAAAAAGAATTATTATTAACAATGACTGAAATTTTCACAGTCGTGGTCGAGCCTGAATGGATTTGTCCCCAAATACACCAGTACAAAACCACCACACTGCTACACAGTATCTGTCTCTTATCTTAGCTTCTCTTTTTTCTCATCCCCTGTCTATTTTAACCACTGCATGTATCAACACTTATCTGGATCGTTTTGTTTGGGCAGAAGCGGCAAAGTAATTATGATGTGATGTCTAAAAATTGAAGTCTATTTTGAATATGGCTGGACTTTTGATCAGTATCCAAACTGTTTCCTGTGTGTTTCTGAGATGCATCTATTTATTTGACAACCTACTGAGACTGAGAATATAACTATACCGAATTCTGAGCTGCAGTGCAATTTAGTGCACATAGTACTATCTACTTTGGCCCCCAGCTTAATGAATATGCTTAGTTAGAAGAGCTAGAAAAGATGTGAAAGGGGAAGGTAACAGTGGTCACCGTGGTAATCAGAACACTCGGGGCTGTGACCCCCAAACTGGGAGAGTGGCTCCAGCAGATTCCAGGAACGACAAATCTCTGTCCAGAAGAGCGCAGTCCTTTGAACAGCTAAGATACTGTGCAGGACCCTCAAGCTCACAGGCCTCTTGTAGAGGACCTGAGCTTGAAGGGAAAAAAAAGACTGCTCACAGTGGGCGAGTGTTGCATGCATTGCATTTCTATACACACTGTTTGACTCTATATAAGATATATTATTTATAAGGTAACTCATCAAAGAGGGAGGACTGTTTGTAGTGTTTATTTGGCCAATCAGCAGTTAATCATGTGTAGTCACTATTGTTGTTGCTAAGAAACTGGGATGTGATGAACAACTGCTCAGATTGCGCAAAGCATGACTAGATGGTGTAAATTTGTCCACATTTGGCTCTTTTTTGATCTATTCTGTTCAGTAGGTGATGAGGTTTGCCAACAGTCTCTTCTGATTACACAGAGCACTGTGACTTTGCATAAATAACGCTGGATCTTGAAAAAAATCCTGATTGAGTGTGCAACTGGCATGGAACACAAACTACATTATGCTTGCTATTTATTGGCGCAATGAGTCAGGCAGCCCATGAAGGTCAATTGACTGGGTTTGAGAGCAGTGTAACAGAGAAGGTGCCATGTGACAGAAGGCTAAGTGGCAAAGGCATGTAGAGCCCATTCAGGAGTGCACAGTATTAGCTATCATAACAGAAACTAACGAAGGCATTTTCAGAGGGGAGAGAAAAATTCACACCCTGTGCCCTATTGAAATGATTGCATGTGATATCAAGTTAAATAATGTCACTTGGCAATGTAGCCTGTGTTCCACAATCCAGATTTATGAGTATAGTTGGCAAAGAGAAGTTAAACATTTGAAACTAAATATTATACATTCTGTGTACAGATAATTTAGCTTGTTTGGTTCAAAATGCATTACATTTCTACTGAGCTTTAAAAAACAGATATATAAAAATAGTTTTACCAAAATGATTTTAATAGTTCTGCCTTAAACTGACACTAACTTTTACTGAACAGCAGCAATGATGTACACAAATGGCAATACAAACATGGTAAATTGCCCTTCAATTCCTAATATTCTTCTGTTTCAGATACTTAAAATATATCATCATTAGGTAACTTGACTGAAAGCCTGTGGAATAGGTCCATAAATAGGGACCAATAAACTTGCTATGTAAAGTCGTAAGAAGTTGTGTGATGCAGCAGGACCTTACCTTAAACATCAAAGTAGAGTACAACGACTACAGAAAGGCTTCTGAGACACAGAATCTACCTTTTGGAGTGTCCCAGTCAGAGCCCAGACCTCAACCCAACAGAGATGCTGTCGAATGAGCTTAAGACACCAGATGTCTTAAGAAAATGACTGAGCTGAAGCAGTTCTGTAAGGTAGAATGGTCTAAAATTCATAATGGAAATTGTGCAGGACAGTGTTGTAAAAATCATTAAATTCGTTGAATCTTTTTCAATAAATATTTATTATTCATTAAATATTAGAAATCAATCAAATTAAACTAATTCTGCAGAACTTTAACAGGTGACCATTTCAAGCACCTCTGCTGTTTCCTAACCTGTAAAAGCAGGTGGGTGAGGAAGCTGAGAAAAGGAATATTAAAAAAAAGAAACACGCAGTTGCTAGTGATGCACAGAGGAAGCGATTTAACCGGCAGGTAGGCATACGTGTCACATTTTCCCTGCTCAAAGTCAGTGTTAGTTATTAAAACAACCAAACTGTGAAGAGCAATAGTGAATGCGCTATAGGTTGTAACAGGAGTGATGCAGAACTGCAGTGGCTGAAAATACCGCGTGAATGGTCTTGATGAGTGTGCGCTGCCTGCCGACGAAGAGGGAAACTATAGACGAGTGATTCGCACGGTGCGTCAGGACGCACAGGATAACCGCAGATGGCTTGTGTAGGCTATCCTAATTCCAACTGGCGATACCAAACCGTAGAGCTTTTTCAGAGACAGCGCCAAGGTGAAGAGTCTACACAGTGAAAAAAGAGGCGTCCTGTGAACAGCCAGACATCCAATAGTCGAATGTGCTTTACACAGAGGTTTCGCGACGGTGGCACATTTGCTCACTTGCCCACCTTCTGAACAGCAACGGACGGACAACACAACTTAAATTTGAGTGTCACATTTCCGTCGCCGCTTAACGTTAGAATAATTCGCCTGTTTATAAGCAGGACAATGGTGTCGTCGCTGTTATTTATTTTGATGCCAACACGGGCGCATTTTCGTGAGAATCTGCTCTGTCCGTGAGGATTCCCCGCCCCCCCCCCCCACTGTCTTTATCATATTTTTAGTCGCGTGGATTTTCCCCCCCTTTTCCCCCGGTTTTCGTCGTTATTTCTTTAAGATAGCAGGCTATCATTTTTTAATTCTTATGCATCTGCACGAAGACGGGACCAAAGAGGAGAAAACGAGTGATAACCAGAGGGTGAGAGAAGGAGAAGGAGGCAAGTGAGGAGGAAAACGAGAATGAATGAGACACTCTGAGCAATCAAGGGAAAGGAGATTGGACGAATCAAGGTAGGAATGAAGCGCAGTTTTCATGTTATGTATTTAATACACGTGACAATAATAGCATGTAATGTGCACCACCCAGACTGCCAGAGAGGTGTTCAGGCGTGTAAGCCGATTTATGTATTGATATTTTATGCTTTGGCGCATATGGACTTCGTGTTTACTGGCACCAACATGAGTCGCTTTATATTTAAAATGCGTGGTGCATGCTCTAAATTATTTTGAGATTTGACAGCATGGCTCCCGTTTGTGGGCCTAAACGTTGCACCGTGGCCTGCACACGAATAGATTTTGGGAATTTTAATTAATATGTACAGTCTGTGAGCCGGGGAAAACGACTTCTTGCTTGTCCTATAAAAGCTAAGTGATGCAGGATTTTCAGTTCGGCAAATATAGGCAGGTGACACGGGAAAACTGAGACCCATTATGAGGCTGTTACAAAGCCAACAACAGTGAGGGATGAACATTCAACATTCATTCTTTGCAGGACGAATTGTTTAGTATCAGCCATACAAAAAAGTAGATAATGAAAAGAGCCCTGGAATGTTGGCAAACATCCCTCTCAGTGCTTCATTTTTTTCACAAGTTCCTTCTAAGAGAAATAAATTAAGTAGTTATTGACTGTTACCTAGAGCCTGAAAGTTAAGTTCTCCATTCAATCCTCCATGTCCCAGACTATACTATTAGTCCTCAACCACGTTCATATTGTTACCTATAGGCCAGAAGTTTCAGAGGGATATGGGGGGGCCCTTTAGGAATGCTCCACAGTTTCTCCATCAAAATGAGATGTTTAATCTCTTTCAAATCTTACTTAAATAAAATCCTTATTAGAGAATGTATATAAATGGTCACCATAATAAGTTCATTCTGAAAACATATATTTATAAATATATATTTTTAATACCAAATAAAAACAAAAACCATATCCATAACCATATCTAAATTTAATCAAAGGGGCCCCCTTAATGTTTAGCAGCTCACATCATGAAAATCGAGGAACCCTTATATTGTTTCTATGCTGAACTAATTCCCAATTTAATAATAAAATATCTAATAAAAAGGCATCAACACCCTGCATTGTAGTTATTATGGAAGAAATTAAACCTTTTGCCTTTGTGTGTTATAATGATAAAATTGAACATGAGGAAGCAGACGAGAAAGACCCTGAAAACTGTTATTTTCTGCTGGTAAGCCTTTTCCTCATTTCACCGGGGTGCATTGTGTTTGTCCTGCCAATTCTTGGGAAAAATTGGCATGTCTACTATTCTGAAGGGGCTGAATGAAATTCAAATTCTTCAGGTGGTAAAACAGCAATATTGCAACTGTCTGATTGCGTTATCTGGGCATTCAAGAAGCCAGACTTGGAATTGGTTTACTGCCAAACACTCTCCCCGGGAAGACAGAAGGATTTATTTCCCCCTTGTCTGTGTGTCACATCACCATCAGAAAAATTATTCTCGGCTTTCAATGGGTGAATAATAGTCATACATTAGCATGGCATTAATGATCATCAGACTTTTAATAAGTCACTAATCATAATTAGATTTATTTCAGTGTGACTTTAGCATTTTCGGAGGCTCTGTAATATTGTGGTCAGGATTCAACAGCCATATTATTCTGCTGAGAGCAATAGTTGTGAAGCAAATACTGTAAACAGATGAACAGAATACTGGAATTATTCAAATGCATTAAATGCATTTTTGCACATGTGTACACACAAAAAACTCAAAGACTCATGCTTTCTAATAAAGTAAGTGGCATATACATGTATGTGCAGACATACACACATGCACACAAATAAGAATAATAGTGCTATGTTTCCAAAGTGATTACTCTTATGTTTCCTGTGCGTTTTTGTTACTCTGGCTTTTGTTTAATATATATGTGCCCCCTACAGCTCTTTGACAAGGCTGACTGAATGAATATGTTAATAAAAAAAAGCAAAAAGTTGGAGCACTGATTTGAATTTTCTAAAATAACCTACAGTGTACCGCTGCTGTGCTGGTCCAAAGAATAATGGAGACTGATATTAACCAGATTTTAAAAGAGTATGAAAGCTTTTAATGTCATGTAATATTTTCTATTATGTTTTCAGTTTTCCCACTATGGCTATTAATTACACTAGATGTTCAATTGATATATCTCAGCAAAGGGTGGTTGATTTTGACACTGTGGCTTGACACAGAGATTTGTCTTTAACCTGTAAAAGGACACTAACGTCTTTTTGATGCACATGATGGTATGAAATTAAAGTGAATGTGGCTTTTAGTAGCAACACATTTCTGTACAGTAGGCAGTGGGCTTTTGACTAACAAATAGCATAATTCAAAAGGCAAAGAAGTACAGACTGCAGTGTATATCACAGCTTTAGGAATTCACCAAAACCACAATTTAATTATATTGTGTAGTTTTATATTAAAATTGGCTTATGTGTTCTATTTTGTTCCTCATATAAACAGATGAAAAGCTATAGCTACTACTGTTACCTTATACATTTTGATTTTTCAAAAACTGAAAAAAAAAAGAAAAGGTTTAGTATAACGTGAAAGTCGCCTGTTACTCAGGTCAAGTATAGGTTTGGTTAAAAGTATTATGCACAACAGTGCAAAATGTCCATTCAGGGACTAACAAGCTCCAGTTAAATTTCAACACATGCATGATACAAAGGGACAATGAATAAACCTGAATATTTAACTTCAAGCAAAAATAAGTAGCTTGATTATTTTTTAACTTTTTTCATTCTTCTTGCGAGAAAACTTGGACAGGTATATAAAGGACTGCAGTTGTTTTTTGACTCTTACACACCGTTTAACTAGAGATCTATTTGATCTCTAGTTAAACAGATATTGTTATGATGTTACGATCGCTCCAGCATATATTTATCATATCCAAATACTTTACTGATGTAGTCTGAAGACACACATGTTGCTTCTGTAAGCTTATCCAACCTCCTGGTGTGAATGATTGGAGGGTCTTTAGTGCCAGCTCAGAACAGCGGACTTGTACCCTGTGACTGCGGTGTACTGATGACAAACTTAATCTCATCTTTGCCTTTTGATGATGAAAGACTGCCAGATACAATATCGGATTATAACTAAGCCTTGCAAGCTTGAACAAGGGAATGTATTTTGAATAATGATGTTTATGGTCCGTATTGATGTATCGCAATTCAGAAGATTATTTGCAATTTTACTCCATGGAAAACAACCCTTTGTACGGTTGAATTGTATCTATATGTCAATTTTTGACCTTTTTCTTGTTTTTTCAAAATGTCATTTGATGTAGCACTCAAAATCACTTTGATAACTGAACTACTAGTTGTGACCTTTACCACAACAATTTTGGTAGAGCATTTGCCACCCCATCATTACATATTTACTGACATTTGCAATAAAATAGTTACGCACTGGAAGAGGCTATTATCAGAATGCATGAAACACTTTAAATAGCATTTTAGCTACATTGGTGGTATCAAGTGATTGATTCATGTGTTTTGTTTCATAGTGTCTCTTGAAGTGCTGCAGGCACCGCTGTACCTTTTATGCATAGTCAAAGGGTAATCTTTTATGCCCTTTTCAGTTATGTCAAAATGCTATGTCTCTGTAGGACACTTTTTCACTGGACTAACCTAGAAACTGTTTATTGTGCAGTTCCAGGTAGCCTTTCCTTCGCAGGAAGCACTGCGTACCTGGCTATGGCAGCTCTGTGGTTGTCAGAAGGGTGATAAGACTTGTCCTGACAGGAAAACCATTATGATTATAATGACAGTTATTGTGGTTCAGTGTTTTAACACTGCTGACAAAACACACTGGAAATGGTTTTTAACAGCTGTTGTTGGACTAATTATTGCAATCAAAAATCCTATTATGTTTTCTAAGGCTGTTCATAATGTGTTGGCTGTTTTCCCCTTAAATGCTAGATTACATTTTGGGAGCTTGAACATGCAATAATGGATTGGGAAGACAGGAATATGGAAAGGAAGAGAGGAAAAAGAGAGCAGAAAGTAATAGCAAAGAGGGAGAGGTACATAATGAGTGACAAGCAGATATTGTCTTTGCTGTTGTACAGAGTTGCAAAAGCAGCGAAGAGTGTGCATCCATTTTGAAGCTGGCCTTTGTGCTGTAGAGTTCTTGATGAATGTAGTCATCCACAAAGCAACCTGCAACTAAAGGCGCCTCTATATTTGGAGAAAGGCTGGAGGTGTGGGCTATGAGAAGCCAATCTTACAGGAACCCTACCACACACTAATTCAATTCAATTGCTACCAGCCTTGAGCACGTGTAGGCGCCGGCATGGCGAAAATGAACAGGAGCAACACAAGCACATGCACAGAAAAAATCGATGAGGACTCTTTTTCATAAATGGAGTGGGTGTTAAATTAGCTGGATGGGCCCATGTAGCAACACATTGGATTGAGTGCCTGGTGTATTTGGGTTGTTTCTATCGACTGGGAGACGACTTGGTGTACAGCAGTGAAAAGACTCAGTGATACTCAATCAATGTCACCAATCAGCCTCACCAGCAATTCATTCGGTTTTACACTGATTTGTCAGGGGGAAGGGGAATGAACTAGTGTTTAAAAGTACGTCAGTGCCGTTTCAATGACCAAATTCTTACCAGTGTTTGTAATGGTTGGCTTTGATTGCCCCTTTGAGCCTGCCTGATTTTCCTATTCATGTTGTTAAAAGCTACGTCAAATAGCAGCTATCAGCTCACTTTGTGTGTGTCAGTTTTCATTTCTTAACATGTATTTAATGTATTTTTTAAGGCCCTGTGCCAAGACACAATTTTGAATGCACTTGAAAATAATGATCACAAATCAATATAATCTTGCCCTGCTGGTTGTCTGGCATTTTAGGAAATCAGTTATGGCAGCTCATGCCAAATGTGTATAATGGCAATGGTGCTCTTAAAAATGTGAGATCGATTTTGGTCCTTTTATACCTATAGTAAACCACACATACAGTCCTACATACACAATGTGAATGCTGCTATATGCCAATAGATATGTGGTAAGAAAATACAAACACATGCTCACAGGGACTAGCAAATTAGAATAACTTCATGGTAGGATATATTTTGGCAATAATTGAAGGCCAAAGTTACACCGTAAACTAAAATCACTGAAGGAAGAAACTTTAAATAAAAGCCTTACCCACAATGACAGAGATGGAGTGAAGGTCCATCAGGCCATCTTGGTTAAACCCTTGTCCTCAAGTAATTGGAGTAGCTTTCTGTGTCCAATCTGTCCATCTGAAAAAGGAGGAGCACATAGATGAAAGGAAACAGGGATCAATTGACCTAATAGCTTGTCCAATCAATCTTTATGTTTTTGTGACGGCTTGATGGAAGGTGTGGACGAGAGTGTTGGATGAGCCCCGCTAATTGGCTCGGCCAGGAGAGAACGGTAGGCAGAGTGGTAATGGCAGGGAAAGTCTTTGCACCTCCTCATATCTGGTACTCTCACTGTACCACTGTCAATACTGACACCTTTGTCCTCATTATCTCAACTTAGTGCCATGTACAGGCCCTTCATCTGCTGCTACAAGACTCCAGTGTTCCTTCATTACACCTCAGTTTACGCAACCCACTTCTCACTTCTGCCACTGACCCCTCACACTCAGTGACTAATGCAGGAGTTACCTAGTACCGTCTAAGCTATCAACACATTCGGTCAGGCAGCAGAATTAAGCGTGATGTGAATACAAACAGTGACTCTATCTGTGTGTGCTTATGTGTCTGACTGTCTGGCCCTTACAGGCAGTGATGTTCACCTGAGACTCACCTGAGTCATTCCACAGAGAACGGCTCTGGTGTGTTCGTATTTGTGTCAGCAGTGCTCCCTTTGGAATATATGGTGTTGGACTGGTGTTAGCATGTTTGTCTTTGTGCGTCTCAGTGTTTGTGTGTGTGTATGGGTCCGTGCTGTGAGGTGTGAGAAGAGGCAACGCCAAGAAACAACACGGGACCAAGAGAAGCTGTTTGTTTGCCTGTCAGCCAAGATGGGAGTTGGAGAGAAGTAGGTAGAGAAAAGTGGAGGTAATGGGGTGGGAGGGGCTTCTGGAGAGGGATGTCAAAGGGCACGTATATTCATAAACAGCTGCAAAACACCTAGAGAATTATACATAAAGTACTCAGATGCTAGATGAGAAAGCAAAGAAGGGGGGATGTGCAGTATTATGGAAAAAGTCCATAAACACCTAGAGAGAGAGAAAGAGAGAGAGAGAGAGAGAGCATCCGGAGTGGATTAATTAAGGATTATAATTATGTTGGGACTATGCATGTCTCACTTGAGACTGCCCTGTGCCGCTCCTCTCCAATCCTCATGCCCTCTGCTCCTCTGCACATATGGACGCAAACCACTAGAAAATACTACCCACACTTGTGGTATCATAAATTCACCTTTCTAACACTATGCAAAAAAGCAAATGAGCACTACAACATTGGTCCTATAATGTTTGTCTCTTTGGGGACACAGCAAATGTGCTGCACATTATCATTTTTAACTGAAATTTAACATCAATTTAACAATTTCAAATTAAATCTGCATTAAATAGTTTTTGGAACAAGCTACGAAAACAACACTGACAAACTATCACCTTCTATAGTCAATATAGTGAACGTGATAACAAATATTCTAAATAATCACTTGTCTTTTTATCTCTGTTTTATTCTTCACCTTCACCTTGGTGAAATAACTGTCTCTTTAGCTGCTATAGAGACCTGTAGTGAAACCAGAACTTCGAATTAGATTCCAGAAGTAAGAAAACTGAATAAGAAAACCTCATTCATACTGAAAAAGCCAACATCATTCAAAATACCACTCAGATTTCTAACATCGCTGATAACAAAAAATCCAGTTTTTGAATGCAGCATTGTCATCTTCTTGGTGTGTTAAAATATGTATAGTAGAGTACGATCTAATATTATTGTTTATACAATATTTACATTTGTAGCAACATTTAAAGAAACCCATTTCTCATGAGCCCTAGGCATTTGAGAGTTCAACATCACTATCAACAGGAGAGTCCATGATTGAGCTAACTGTACTTTTAGTTTTATTTGCGAGTTGTAGTTTCTCAGATGCTAAAAATGTTGATTAAAGGCCTGTTCACACCTAACGACTGCACAGCTGGTCAGACCCAGATGCCTCCAGTCTGACTCAGTCTCTGTTGCCAGTCGGCAGAGAAAATTGCTAAGTGTGTGCTGTGTAAAGATTCCCTTCTTAAGTCTTAAGAATCAGTTCCTGCCAGTCGTTCTCATAAAGATTTTTTTAACCACGTTTAATATTTATGACTGACATCGGGGCCCAATGACGTCACAAGCGGTTCACTTACCTCCAGTTCCTTCTGTGGACTATACGGTCTGCGTTGTCCCTGCCTCTCTATCCAGGGCATCACCAAAACTCTGCTTTTTTTGCACTGCATATAAACACTGCTAGCTGCCAGTTACTGTCCATGTTTGTTTTGACACGTGAGACTATCCATTCTTGTCGGATTTGTGATATTGTCTACTTCTAGAACTTCCAGTCGTTACTGACCAGTCGTAAGTTTGTAGCCCATAAACTAATCAGTCAGATGTGTGCTGCTTCCAGACTGTCAAAGAGTAGAAATCTGTAATGTCTGGTAAAACAAGTCCAGTCTTTGGAGCAAGTCTTTAAGTGCTTGCAGGCCTTAACTTTGTTAATATCACAAAGGTTTCGACTTGTAATAGCTTGTGTTTTAGTGGTTGGCAATTTATCTTGAAATATGGGAAGAAATTCCAAGGAATGAGCTTCTTTTTTGAAAACAATGATGAAATAATAGCTTAATGGGGGGGCTGCATTAAGTTGCTGATGCTAATGGAAAGGAGGCTAGCCCAGATGTGACATAATGACTTTGGTCCTGAAAATGCTGTAGTATGCTTAATGGTTCCTAATTTTACTTTCTGACTGACCGGTTGGAGTAGCAGAATAGCTGCTGGTGAAACATCTTCAAGAACTTTAAGCAAGTCCAGCTGCCACTGAACATCACCAGCGAGCTGAAAGACATTAAATGGTTCATAGAGCTGAAAGGAACTGCAGAGTCAGATGCTAATTCTCTTTAGCTTTATCAAAGCTTTATCAAAAGATTTTTCTTTTTTGAGCCAAGCCTCTCTCGTTCGTGATGCCAAAATCTGTTGTGGCAGATTCTATACTTTACAAAAATGCTACTAGAGACTGGACTTTAACTTCATTTCAAGACTTTATTAAAGAGTACAAGATAGTTGTGGCGTGGAGGGTTTCTCCTTCTCTGGCCAAATTGGGGAAGACCCTTCCACACGAAAGTTAAACAATTTTATACCTTTGACATTATCATAAAACACTCCTTCAATACATACACAATTGCACAGTTACAGGATGCCAATTTTACGTAAGTGATGATGGTCAAAAGACTGGCCGTTGGCCGGCTCTTTTCGTGAGAATAAACAGTTTTGCCTATTCACATCCCGATTTCCCAGAAGTTGCTGGACCATTTGGAACATTAAGATCAAATAAGATAACCCTTCAGATTAATGTCGTCCAGCTGTGAAAGCTCACCTTAACTCAAAAACAAGGGGTCATTTCAGGACACAAAAAACCAAATGCACTCAGTATCAAAAAGAACATGCACATTGAGAAACATAATTGAAACACATAACATATGGTGATGTATATGAAATATGTGAGACAGTAATATGTAATGTGATGTAATATAATGTAATATAATATAGTAATACATATCCTTTACACCTGCAATGACAACAGCTTCTGGAGTGGCTTCTTCTTGGAAACTGAATGGTTAGAGCGCATGCCATGTAACCGCAGTGTCCGCGGTTTGCGTCTGTCTGGAGACCTTTGCTCTCTTCTCCCATGTTTCCTGTCTGTTTCTTTACTACACTATCTAAAAAAAGAAAGAAATGAGAAAAATTATAATGAACTCATGTGATCCATTGATCATAAAGAAGACAGCTTGAATGAATGCACACAAAAATCTAGGTGCCAGTCATGGCCGTGTGCCACAAAAACGCTCATTCACGTGGTGTAACCCTGAATGTTTTATCACAGGCTACATAATATTTTTGGACATATGCTCTAGAATAAAACTATTGGGCACATTGCCTATGGTCTATGCAGACTTCAGTACTACTGAGAAAACAAGATGGCAGAACAATTTCTCGGTTGTCTGATTTTGGGGACATCTTGGACCTCCCTTGGAGTTCAGACTGCTAAATTAGAGGTAAATAAAGCTTCTGGTTTATTTTGGACCACAGTCACAATCTGCAGAAACAGGCAAAGCTCTGAAAACATAAGCAGCAAAGAAAAATTTTTGTCAAATATTCTTGTGTGTGAGTGTGCATGGTTGTTTGTCTCTGTGTGTCGGCCCTGCGATGGATTGGCGACCTGTCCAGGGTGTACCCCGC
>JAUMHL010000029.1:11847613-11865453 GCA_032362345.1 Sandelia bainsii
CAGCTGGGATAGGCTCCAGCACCCCCCGTGACCCTTACGAGGACAAGCGGTTAAGAAAATGGATGGATGGATATTCTTGTGTTTTCTGGAGCAGCTGCATGGCCACCAGCTAGCACCCAGGTGTGGATTTAATAGTGTCATTGTGAAGTAAGGTGCTGCTAAAAATGACAATGCATACTCAGCGAACCTTCTGTGGTTATTTCAAGGTTTTTTTATGTTTCTAAAAACATGCTGTGGTACAGTGCAGAAATTTTTAGCAACTGAGTGCTTTGTTTCATTTGTACCAAGATGAAAATGGTTTGTGAAAAAAAGTTCCACACAATGGAAGGCTACATGGTAGAAGGTGAGGGAAATATCTATACTAAAATACATTATTATTCTTTATAATAAAATACACTGACTTGTCTGTCAAGATGAGTGTGCTCCACTCGTGCGCCCATGCTATAGTTCTATGACGCCATCTCGCCACAAAAGACAAATGCCAGACCACAGCTTAACCATTCTTCACCTTTCTTCACCCCCAGGAGAATAAAAGCACACCAAGTGCAGACACACATTTGCTCCGCAGCCACAGACATGATGCATTTAGGGAACAGAATGGAAAAGGATTTAATTGAGTCTTTGATCATTATAGAATTACCACGTGCCTTCTTGGCACCTTGGTTATTATTTCATAGATTAATCATTTTCATTCCACAAATTGTAGAATCCACACAGCAAATCAGTCTGCTGAGTGCTTGACATAGATACTGTGTGTAGTTGGAGCAAGGAAATTTTAATGTATTCTTGCCCTCCAATTGGCTATAGCTGTTCATGCGACTTGATTTATTTGAAAGATTGGTTTTATTGATTTACTGAATTAATGTGGTGCCAGTTTAATCAGTGTGCTGTGGAACTATGCAGAATTTGACATCTCTGTGAACTCAAATGAATTGAGTGTACAATATTGATCTGGTTATCCACAGTATTTATTCAGCTATTTGTCTAAGAGCTGATTAATTCAGTGTGTACAAAATAATGTAGGTATGTGTTTATTAGGCTGTGCAAGTCTTTGTTTGTGCGTCTCTCCTACTCTGCCTTTATATTCCTGGAATTAGTAATTGGATGTGTTATGGTATGAAGGTTTCACCCTTTTATTGGAATATCAGCGTTTACAATTTATGTCCATTCTTCACTGCACACACGACATGCAGGCTCTACATTAATGCACATGTAAACACA
Source organism: Sandelia bainsii (assembly GCA_032362345.1). Taxonomy (NCBI): domain Eukaryota; kingdom Metazoa; phylum Chordata; class Actinopteri; order Anabantiformes; family Anabantidae; genus Sandelia; species Sandelia bainsii. The sequence goes on from JAUMHL010000029.1 coordinate 11,848,835, forward strand.
CATGCGCACACAAATGAACACAAACACACTGTAATACTGTACAGTATACATATCTATGCATGAACATCATGCTTGGATGTGGGCGGTGTGTGTCATTGTGTAACTCCAGTTTGTACTGTAATTGCAGATCGTACTGTATGTTGTAGAACTGGAGCTGTGTTCAGCACCGGTGTGGTGATTGAGCAGTATCTGTCAAAGAAGGCCAGAGGAGGGAGAGTAGTTCTCTAATTAGAGCTACCTCAGGATGGATATGGATGCTTTCTGACAGCTGTCTCATCAGATTCAGCTGCCTGTGGAAGAAGAACATTTGTTGGGAGATGTTTGTTTTGGCTCATTATGGATAAAAACAGAAGCTTTACACATCTCTTTCCTCCTATTCCATGGGTAATGAGGACTACCGATGTTGATATTACATAGAAGAGAATATCAGCTGTCAATTGATTGCCCACATTCTTAGAGCTGGGGTTCTATTCACAAGACATTGTGCAGCCCTAGCTGTAATCCTACAAGGCTATTTGACGGTAAAAACCATAGACTGGATTAGAGAGATCATCAGCAAAGAAAATGATGAATTTCTGGCATGCAACTCTACAGTAGCATCCTAATACTGTATACAGTACCACTGTTTGAAAGATTTTAATGAAATCAGTGGTAGCTTTTTTATCTTTTTATCAAATGGCTGGACTCCTGCTCAGTTCATTATTACCACACATATTCATACAAATGCTAAGGGCAGCATGTTGTACTCTCCTGGCATCTCTGCTGTAAATTATATTGTACTGTATATGAGATAGTAAGATGTATGATTAAAAAACACCATCTGTACTATTCCACATTTTGTTTCTTATACTACAGAACTACTTCAGAGGATACATGAATGACAGTAACTTAACCGAATCCAGATTACGGCAATACACAATTTGTTGCCGCTGTCATCTAAACATGTTAACTGGATTATCATAGTTGAGCTGAAGGATAACTCGGTTGCCTGACCCCAAATTCTAGGCCCATCTTTTGCTGTACCCTGACATAGACCTTCATACTGATTTTGATTTGGTGTTTTGATTCTGTGTAAAGCAGTGTTACTATACAAAGAGCAGCATGGTTAGTGGTGGAAAACAAACCAAAGCACACCCACTTTCCCTGCTTGCCTGTCTTTCTTTTGCAACAGCAAAGTGGCTTTCATGTTACTCTGCAAGTGACAGAGCTTGTATTACAGGGCTCTGTAAATTCATCATCACAACAAAACATAGACACAAGAGTTCCTTTGCTTCACTTGTGGTTCTAAGATGTGTTTTGGTTTGGCTACTTTACATCAAACATAACGTGAACACTGACTACTGGACAAATCAAGTTACTGCAAACCATAATTGTACAATTGCCTTAAGTGGTTACTGACGGTAAAAAGGTTTTAGTGTGAATTTACATAAACTGTTTTTGCCAAGCTGCTAGACTGCATGTTCAACTTCCTCTTTACATAAACTTGGTTGTTTTTTCTCTGTACTGTCTCAAAGTATCTACATTAACCTCTTTTTCTGTGCTGTTTCTGTTACCGACTTAACAATTTGCTCTGCCCCCACAGAGTCAATTTGTCGACTAGTCTAAATAACTGGTGTCTCAGCCCACCTACATACCTGTTTGCTCAGTTACCATTTGCGCTTTACAAAACCTAAACATCTATGTGCTGAGTGGTTCCCCTAATATGTGTCTGTTTACACTGTCTTGTCCCTGCACCCTGCACTTACATGCACCTGTGTGGACTCCCCTTCCTCTGTGAGTGTGCTAACGTTTGCCCTACATTCACCTTCTCTCCTGTTCATGTGCCACCCTCACTCACCTTCTGATGCTTGCAGATATGGATGGAAATACAAATGACCCCTGATGAACCAAGATATTGAGCTGCTTTAAAGCTCTGGGCTTTAGACAATTTCCCTTCCTTGCTTCTGTGCTGGAGAAGGAGGGGCTGGAGTTTCTCACACATTGGCGTTTTATGGTATTTATGACCCCGTCCCCTGCAGCTATCTCTCCCTCTCTCCTACTGGCTAGAATTAGCAGGCAAGGAAAACAAACAAATTACAAGGAAACAAACACAACAGCTAATAAGCATGTAGTGACATGAAGCAAACGCTTTCAGCAGCATGCAGGCTGAGAGAGGGAGAGGGAAGGGAGGGTAGAGTATAATCTTTTTTCTCTCTCCCGTCTTCGGTTTCTGCATTTCCCTCTAATTTCCTCCTGCCCCGCTGTCCCCTCTACCCTGTGTGACTCGCCAGTGGGGCTCTCTGAGGAGATCATCTCTGAGCATGGGCAGTATGAGACAGATGGGCAGATGATGGATCTGACGTGATAGACAGTGGGGTGATGGATGACTGGCTGCCTGATAGGGGATTAATTCAGTGCTGAGGCCACTGCAGCACAGTGGATGGCTTAGTGATAGATAAAACTGACGAGCAGATAAACAAGAAATCCATGCCCCCTTGATGGACAGAAAACCAAAATGAGGGAAAAGAGCCACAGAGGGAGAGGTGGACCATTATATTGCCATTGCAGGGTGTAAAGCTTTCACGTAAATGGATGCAAGGTGAGAATAGGCAAAGGGCTGAAGAGAGTCAAGGAGGAGCATCGTGTTGTAGCAGTGTGGTGTCATGGGTCAGTGATAACGCATGTCTGTTGAGCCAAGCTTGGTGCTGGATATATTAGATACAAGCAGGAGTTTTGTTGATATGGCATGGCGGGTGACATCGGAGGCTGATGATATGCTATTTCAAGTGATGGCCAACAGTTTGACTGTGGAGGAGAGATTGGTCATAGCAGCAAATTGGCCGTAGTGGGATGTGATGGGATGATTGGACAACAGAGAGTGCTGGTTGGGGATTGAAGATAGGAGTGATCTGTTTTTATTTTTATATATTTATTTTTTTAATGCACTTCCCTCGGTGCAACAGCTTAACCTTCTGTAACGTACAAAAATAAAGGTTTTGGCTCTCTATATTTATGCAATTTCACCAACTGCAGAGTAGAAAAGGCCTGTCATGATGGGAGGAAAAACAAAACAAAAGAGTGAGGGTAGTGGAGGACAAACCCAGGGAGAGTTCCTCTGAAGACGGGGAGCAAGCTGCCTATCCCTTCGTTATTATCAAGTGCTAAGCTTTGTTTCTGTTTACCGTTTCAGGGGACCCCAGGAGTTCTGGCATTGATCTGGTGTTCTCAGAATGCACTCCAGTGTCACCTATTTAAACACATTGAGCCGCTAGCCAACAGAGACAAGCCTTTATTTATCAAGCTTCTGATTTTGGCTGCATGGATGACAACCTGATTAACACTTAAAGGAACCCTAAATCTTTTAGTGGAATGGGTGGAGGCAATCTATACAGAGAGGGACACAGCAGTCTTATCCTGAAAGAGTTATGGAGGATGAACAAAAAGAGGAGGTGAGGGACCGTGTCATCCAGGCAGTTAATGAAGGGAAGGGACAGACTGGATGTGAAATGTGTGACCGAGACAGTGAGAGAGGAAGAGAAGGAGTGATAGAAAGTGTCTGACTGGGAATAACGGGTGAGAAGTAGAAGGAGAAAGTGGGTGAGAGCAAGAACAAGCATGTGACTGAGTAGTGGTAGCAGACAGTGAGGGACCAGATGAGAACACAAGTGGCTGAGACAATGAATAGATGTCGAATGAGTGGGTGAGAATATTGTGAACAAGTGATGTCCTGAGCAAACTGCTAAACAAACAAGTGGGTGATGACTGTGAGTTTGTGTTTGCGCACATTGTGGGGGCTTTGGTGCACGTATGCAAGTGCGGGCAAATGAACGAGTTGGGCATGATGGAAGAGACTAAGTGAGCGAGTAATGAGGGTTAGTGATGGGTGTGTTGACAGAAGATGTCAGCTTTAACCACGCTGACCCGCAAATACTGGCTGCATGCACAAGTGACTAAATTTGAGTGCCAGCTTGGACGTGAACTGACTTAAAATTGGATGTGAATTTCGAGTTGGATGTGAAATGAATGCAAACGGGAAAAGTAGGTGGATAGTGTTTGTGCATCTATCTCTATGTGTCAGTTTCCTGTCGTTTCCACATCATTTTACATGTTCCCAGGAGATGAGTATCTCTCCAGTCTCTTTGGCACATAAATGCTACAACACCTCATTTCATCTTCTGTGTAATTATAGCAAGTGTTTTATTTTTCATGCAGGGTCTCCTTCTTCTTTTGTCATCATCAGGGTACTAAAATTAAAGTTTGTATTTTTAGTTCAGATTAAATATATCATCAATCAATATGCATAAACACATCATCAATAATGATCCCAACCTTCTTGGCTTGCTGAAACTGGGAACCATTTTGTTTCTTGTAATAGATGAGTATATTTATTCTCATAGGGAGAGGAACACTAAGCGATGCCAGTCCTCGATTAGAGAGGAGCTGTTACTAGAGAGCAGCAAGATAATTTATTCTTGCTCTCTTTCCCTTTGGATGCCAGTGACCGATTCAGTTTCAACGCCAAGAATTGTGTGTATATGTTTGTTTATGTGTGTGACAGTGATGATGTTGATGTAGGGACACTTGGGATGAGGTTATTGTCTGTCCTGCAGGCTGTCCTACACTGAAATCCTTCCCCTTTTCACCTTATCTCTGTCAGTAGAGGCAGTAGCAAAACAGTATTGCCTGTGAATTTGATAGAATTAGCATGGCATGAATACACACACATTTACTGTCCCCCCTTCTCTACCAGCCTTTCAGTTTTTCTGCTCGCCTGTCTGTATCACCATCTTGTCTGACCCTGTCATAGTCTCCTTCAGGGCCTGTCTCTTGGTGATCAAGCTCCATTATTTATGCTGTATTGTGTTTCACCATCAATTCCCGCAATAGAACAATTGAGACAGATTTCCTTGACTGTCACAATAGCAGTGAGACTCAGCAGAGGTTGGAAATAGGATTAGTCTTAAATGGAATTTAATTTTCACTGTTGTTGTCTCCGAAGCCTGTCTACCACCCAGACATCATACTGTGATTTCGTTGTGCTTCCACCACTGTGTGTTGTGTGTGTATATGTAGGAGAGACTGCTGCTGTGCTGCACAATGGCAGCTGCATCATAATGCACATGTGCAACTGTTTTTTCTGTTGTAAAGCTCTGTAATGCAACTGTGCTGCAGTTTTATTCAAGAAGGGGGGGTATGACATGCAGTACAGGTCCCCATCCAGACTCGAACTGAGACCCTGCAACCATGTGGCATGCTCTATAACAATTCAGCTACGAAGGCGCTTCAGCAGCTGGCACTTCTTTGACATGAAATGTACAGTATAAGCAAATGAATGAGTAAACAGATAAATGACTAAGTACTGTCAACGTGGGAATCAATGTTTATGGATCAGCATCCAAAGACATGCTGTGCTGCAGATGAAAGATGAAAGCAGTGGTGGTTGTGTGTGTGTCACAGTGTGCGTTTGTTAGTAAGGTGGGGTGGGAGCTAGGTTTATCTTCATATACAGTAGGTGTATATGCATGATGTGTTCGTCCTTGGGAGCTGAGAGGTATGTGGCCGTGTGCGTCTGCAGCATTTTTGTTTCCTGAATTGCAGTGGTGCTTTGTGATGAATTCTGTTTGGTGTTTTTCTGACTTCCCCGCTCTCCTTTTCCTCATGTTTAACAAAACATGATCAATACTTGAATTAATGTGCAAGTAAAGAGGCAAAACATGTCGCACTGGCCTTGGCACAGGCTGCTGCCTTGCCCCCACCCTGACAGACTCCAACCCAGCTCGGTGGAGTATAGTCAAAGGAGGAGAGAGGAGACAGAAAGCGTAACAGAGCGTATGGAAAAGAAATACCAAATACCAAACTGCTCCTTCTATATCTCTTACTTCTTTCTTACTCTCAGTGTCTTGGCGCCCCCCACCCTCTCTCTGCCTTTTTTCTTTTCACTGCAGTGGGAACCAGCTTTGGTGCAGAGGGAAAGCTGGAGTAAAGATGGAGAGGGATAGGGAATGACAGACTAGAAAGAGTTGGGAAGATGGATGGTGAGAAATGGAGATAGGACTGAGAAAGAGACTTGGAGAACAGAGGAGGAGATGGAAGGTGGATGGGACTGAACAGTAAACGATTACTGCTCTGCTCGTGCGTGCTCCTGGCAGTGCCTGATACCAAATCAAACAGTACTCTTTCTCTCTATTGACACACACAGACACCAATATACATACACACGCATTGGCCACAAGCATTTGAGTTTGTTTTTGGCCAGTGCTGGGTGGTGCTTGGCAGAAGAAATTAAGCCTAACAACCGTGGCATCTGTCTCAGCAGCAGGAGAGTCCCGCCTCCCCACCCACACATGACCTGCCCTGCTTTCATTCACTGAGCTGCCTGCTGCCAGCCTCAGGATGGGCCGCTGCCTCTGCCACTGCCTGCCACCTCCCTCCATCCCAGCCTCTGCACTGCCAACCACTCTGTGCCCGCGCCCATGTTTCCCCCCTAGAGCAACAACCAGGAGCCTAGCGATATGCCTGCTTCAAATATTCATAACAGACACACTGCAACACAGCGCTCTCTGCTCCCCTCCATTTTGAGAAGCAATTCTCAGGCTTTAGCTGCTTTTAGCCTGAACGCGGTTACAGTGCTCCAAGTCAACTACTCTGTGGTCAGTGTGTTTTAATAGTGCTTACTGTAAGCATTAAGCAGTGCTACCGTCTTCAGTCTGTCTTCCAAACTGAATGTACATTGAGATAAATGCGCTTATCTTATCTGATCTTATCATATTTTACTTTTGCAGCCATCCCTCCATGCACTTCTAACCCTCCCCCACACCCAGGGCTGAACAGTTTTACACTACACTGAAACCCATCTGGAGCCTTGAAAAAGCAAAGTAGCACACATGCAAAAGAGACACTAATGCTATACTTAGGCAGGCGCAGGCACACACACTGGGCCAGTGCATAATACATGCAAAGACTATTAAGCACAGAAATGTATCTGGACTTCTCTGGACACACAAAAATGCAGATCCACAAAGTGATGTAGGAGGCAGGTTCCAGGGAGAGAAGTTCTACTATGTGTCTCCTAGGAAGCCACAGGCTGGATAAACATCCATGTGGAGCAGTAGCAGATGCCTTCGTCTCCCTCTAATGCCTGCTCCTCCCTTCCTCTCCACTCCCTTCACATCCTACCACCTACTCGTTCGCTATATCTCACATCCTTCTCTCTTGTGCTCTCCTTTCTCCCTCCTTCAATGAAGACTATCCCCCGCTTGCTCTACCCCTCCCTCTCAATTTCCCTTTCATTAGGCCACCTCCCTTTCCTTTACTCACTCCCGGAGTTGTCTCCAGTTCTATTTTTCTCTCTGTTTCTTTCTCATTTTCTGTTATTCACCATCTCTTCATGCAGGCTGCCTGCTAGCCCCGAGACCTGCTGCTTATCCTCTGTATTCACTCATATCTGCAGATTATTTCTCTGGGGGCTATCCTGTGTGTGCTCTCCACCATAGTGTGTTATCTAGCTCATCAAGTGGGTTGGAGTGGATTAGGATGGGTGGTAGTTGAGACTTTATGCTCTGGCTTGTGTCAAACAGGTGGCCTATAGAGACAAGCACTAACAAGTAATTACGAAGGCATGATAGGATGGCAGTCTTTCTATAGCAATCTTTTCTGAACTGGCATGGTTTATAACCAACAAGCCATTATTTGTTAGGGCATGCCATCAATATCATGAAGTTGTGAAACTAAACAGTGAGCCCACCAACTGCTAGTGAGCTACAAGATGGATGGGATGGCTGCTGGAACTAATGTGGCAGCTGAGTCTCGAGGCATGAGCCTGAATATCTGGCTTAGCAGTTAAGTTCTAGAGCCTTCTTTTATGTGATTATCTTAACTGCATTTGGGCATCTGCAAATTGGCATTGATCATTGTTGGCTCACTGGCTTTTAACGGCTGGGCCACTGTTTAATTCTTCTGACAGGGACAGGTTATCATGTTATCTTGTTTCTCCTGTCTCCTGTCCTTGCACCTATTAAATGGCAAGCCATCTTTGGCAGAAGATGGAGAGCATGGAAAAGAGAACAGAGCCCTTATTAAAGCTGTCCTCTAAGGCTACCCTCTGACTGATTCACCCCGTAAATCTCCCGTTTAATTGGAGAAGGCACAAGAAGAGAGGTACCGCCTCAATCTCAAATGTATTCCTCGTCTCTAAGGATGGATGGGAGAGAGACAAAGACAGACACATAGATAGACAAGCAGACAGAGTGGTCCTCTGTGTGGGTGTAGGCCAAACAAAAGTCAGAGATATTAACACAATGAGGATTTGAGAAGTGAGATGACATATTTACATTCACCTGGGACGTGGAAGGCGAAAAGATGAAAAGGTAACAGTACTGGAGAGAGACAGGCAAAGAGGTGCACCAAGGGTGATGCAAGGAGAGGAGGAAAAGGTAAGGAAGGGAAAGTAATGGCGATAGACAAATAGAAATGACTGGCAGTGAAAGAAAAGGAAGGTGTTTGTGTGTATGTGAAAGACAGAGAGAGAGAGAGAGGTAAAAGAAAGACAGGCTGATTTCACCAGAGTTGCAGCCTGAGTGTCCTCCCTTAATGGGGTTGCCATGACAACGGTGAATAAGAGAGTCAGGCTCCAGTAGAGTGTGTGGTATGTGGATGTGGATGTGTGCGAATTTGTGTGCACGTGCTCTGTTCCTCAAGTGATTGATTGTCTGTGAGACAATATACTGTACAATACCTTGACACAAGTGTACCTTGGGCATTTTTTGTAAAGAGGTGGGTGGGAGTTTATTTCCTTTCGCTGTTAGTTTAGGCGGATGTCCTTGTATGAATGACAAAGGGAGGGAGGGAGAAGGAAAGGACCAGCTTCTCTGACTGTGTCATTGCCCTTCTTGGAAAAGCCAAGTGGGTGTGCAGTAGCTCTTGTGTACTGGTCATATTGAGTGAGGTTAGGTGATGTCATACCGATCAGGTGACACTGTTTGGAGAGCCCAGCTGTCAGGGAGCAGAGGCAGTCCCACTGGAGTGCCAATCTGTCATCATTATATTAATGACACGCATAGCACTGCTAGCAATGTCATCTCTTGTGTGTGCCAAAGCTAACGAGCAGCACCCTAATTGTAAAATTAATTGAAAAACATTTTGATTAAAGACAACCCTCCCCACCCCACCCATCCTCCATCTTCATCAGCTCTCCTTCTGCCCTGTGCCGCCATCTTTCAATTCCCTTGGTTATGTCCTTTTGAGTTTCCTTCCAGGCCCAGCAGCTCTTACATTCACACAGTATTTTCACTTTCTTTACTCCATCTCCACCTGCATTTACGTCTCTAACCTTCTCCTATTTTCCTCTGTGCTCTGTTTGTCCTTCTACCTTTTCTAACCCACCTACACATTCCCTAGCCCATCATTCTCTCCTCCCCTCAACATACTAATTTTCTACTATCTGTCACTTTCTTCTATCGTTAGGCAAATTACAAATCTTTTATGTGCTTGATCTTCCTTACTCACCCCCCCTTTCTTCCCTCCTCTTTGTTTTTTCCCATCAGCATCCCCTCTGCGCTACTGTCTCTCCTGTCTTTTCTCCTCATGTCTCTGTTTTACTCCCTCAGTATGTCTGTGTGTCTATGTTTGTATACGGTGGTGGAGCTGTAAAGGAAAAGAGAGTTTATAAGGTGCTTGTCTGCGCCCAGCTTTGCCTTTTTACTACACCACCACTCTCCCTTAGCCCTGTAGCCTAAGAGACTGGTCAGTCTTTCCATCTGACTTATTCATTCACACTCTTTCTCATTCCCCTCTCTCCAGCATAGCTCCAGAGGCAGAGAGAGAGAGGAAGAGAGATATGTCTAGTGCACTGGTCTTTTATTCTCGAGCCTCCCCTCACATCTTGCCACTCCTTCTGCTGCTCTCACTCTCAATTTCTCCCCTGTGTGAACTGAGGCTCGGTTTATCATTCTGCCACAGGCTCTATGGCAAGATTTCTGGCTTTTGTGTAATTGTGAGTGCATACACAGACATGTGTGTGCTTTCTTTCACACGTCATGATCTAATTAAGTAATTGACACACATTAGGTATTGTAGCTCCCTTTGTGTGTCTGACAGCGTACAGTAAGTGCAAAATACAAGTTATGTGAGAGAGTAAAAATATATATAGGCCAGGATAATGGGAGCACCAGAGCTCATAATTGTCACTTGTTGCAATAATGATACAGACAAGGAGGAGACACTGATCATCAGCAAACATTAATAATGGGCCAAATTGATCTGAATTGTTTGTCACCATGCAGATCGACTTCCCTGCAGGACACCAGGCTCCCAGGGGAGGGTGTTACTGCCTCACCACAGGCTCCTATGTTCGTTTATCAGGAGGAAACATAGGCACAAACATGCCACTCTGATAAATGCCTGTTTGGTGCATAATTAGGTAAACATAGCTCTTAGTCAATAAGAGAATAGATTCATGAATTAAATCTTCCTTGGGTGTTGAACAACATGGAAGCAACCCCAGATTCTTCATGTTAGCCTTAATAGCTGAGTTGAAAGTAAGAGAAAAACACATCCATACAAAATAATATCAGATACATACATGAAAGACTTGAACCCACTCAAGTTGGCCACTGTTTTTTGGCTCCTTTTATACAGTTCACACCTTTCGCCCCTTTGTACAGGACCCAGACTATCTCAGAAAATAGCTGGCAGTGAAAGAAAAGACAGCAAAGTAACTGAAACACCGGGTGGTGTGTTACCATAGAAACGCAGCGTCACAGCTCCTCAGCAGCAGATAACACATTCAGTGTCATTCCCTTCACTGTGAATCCCACATCCACGGATGGAGCGGGAACAGGTGTGATCAACAGCTTTCTTAAATATTAGGGGAGGGACAAGGGAGTGTTTGGTACCAGGAGGGATGGTTTGTGCCTGAATTATAGCAAAGCTTTTTTTGGTGTAATGACGACCTAGGAGAAAGCACATGAAGCTTTGTCAGCATACACTGAAATGTAAATCAAGGTGGTATAGATGGAGTTACAGTTGCAAAGTAGTAGTTACAGCTTCTAATCTATTATTTCTACATGTAGCTTCAAATCAGACACCTCCTGTTAATTACAAGTGCTTGTTAATGCAGCATTCCACCGTGTATGCCCAGCTTTTTCCCTTTTACTCTTATAGTCTCATGAAACTAGTGTTGGACAAGATGTTGAATACATTCCCCTTAACGTGTGTGTGTGTCTGTGTGGGGCTGGCCCAAAGGCAGATCACCAAACAGCTGTGTGTTATTGCCAGTGAGTAGACATTTGGTCCACTCGACCCGCAATGCTGGCACACAGGGTGAGTAGCGGTGTCCAAGTCCTCCTCTCAAATCCTCTGTCCATCCGTCCATCCCTGCTCATTGTCCCCAGGGCAGCAGGCGGCCCCAGCTAAATACTGATCTGCCTGAACAGCCACAGGTGCAGCAGGGGGTCTGTCCTGCTGCCAAATGTTGTCCTTTGGGCTTATGAGAGGGTTGTGCAGCTCTCTCGCTTCTGGAAGGACTGAAAAAGCTGCAGATGCAAGTGTTTGATCAGCCTGCAGATACAACAGGAAATGGGAGAGAGTGAGACTAAAGTGTATAAAGAAAACAGAAGATACTGAAACAACAGAGAAGAGAAATTGAGGATTTTGCAGAACTGGAATAATTGACAATAGTAATTCCACTGTATCAGGAGTGTTGTGCAGCTCTGAGAGTCAACAGAAATAGATTGGCGGTCTGGTTGTAGGAATGGACAGTGCCATATACCTGCAACTATCCTTAGGGAACTGTGTTTGGTACGGACGTGTGTGCCAGGGGTATCTTTAGAGAGTTGTGCTGCAGGCTTCCCTTTGGGAATGCAGAAAGGGGAGGGTATAGAGGAGTGCCCTGGTTTCATGTCTCAATCAGGAAAGCTTTGGGAGTGCCTCTCAAGTCTCAAGTAGAAGCTAACGTCCATTTGTAGTGTATTTAAAAGAGAATGCCGGCACTTAAGGGCTACTTATTGCTTCACATAGTCAAACTGAGACAGGGAGCAAAAGTAGATATGTACATGTGTAAAAGCCTCAGTACACTCAGACTGACACAGCACAGCAAACCTCTCTCTCTCTCCTCTCTCTCTCTTTCTCTCTTCTCTCTCTCTGGATGCCCTTGCTTTCTCATTCGCTTTATGTCTCCCAGGACAGTGCTCAGAAATGTTGAAATGGGGCCTAACCCACGAGGCAAAGAGGGAGAGTCATTTAAGATAAGTTAAACAAGGGCATTTAGATTTTAAAGGGCCATAATCTTCAAAAAACGGGTGCTTTAAAATCAATTGACAAGACACATAAAAGGTATAGACAGATTGAGAGGAGTCATGTGTAGTTGTTGGCAGTTAATTGACTTATTTTTTATGAATGACCATGTTTCATTTAATGCCACTGCTACTTGTTTTGTGTCTGTCTTTGCTTATGTGCATGTGTCCATGTCTTCAAGTGTGGGCTGTGTGTATATGTTGCAGCGCAGTGCAGGTGGGCTGGATCAGTATCCAGAGCAGCACTGAGCCAGTGATTCAGCCTGCACAGTTTGGGCTTGAATCCAATCAGGGCCTGGCTGTGATGTCACAGTAACAGAGCTGTGTGTTTTATAGGTTCTGGGAGTGGTAAATGCCATGAGGCACATTGGACCTCTGTGTTGGTAAAGCTGGCTAGTTGGGCTGTAGAGCAGACTATCACACTATAGCTGTGTGAGCATCAGCAGATTAGAAGATGATACAAGAGGGGGCGAATTGTGCTGCTGGGTCACTGAAACCTGGCAGTTGGGAGTTGTGTGGCCATAAATGTGTAAAGCATTGTGTTTGAGCTTCTTCACCAACAAGAGCTCCTTCTTTATTCTTGATCAAGCAGTTTAGTACACATGCTTTCAGGGTGTTTGCTTTAAATTAGAAAATTACCATTCATTAACAGGTAATGACAGTGACACTGAAGCCCACGCAGTTAGGGCACTATGATGATCTACTGTATCCTGTTTGATTGACAGCTCTGTTAATTCTAATGTGATTAATATTTAAAGGTGCTCCTCCATTTGAATGCCTCTATAATTTTAAAAAGCCTCGTGGCGCACACACCACAGATTTCTATCACCCAGTGAGTCACCCTGACCCAGACCTACAGTAGAAATGTTCCCAGCTTTCACACCACTAACAGTTAGCAGGCCAGAGGGGCAGCGGATGGCAGGGTGACAGAGAGAAGGAAGTCACAAGAGAATGGCTGTCACTACCAAAAGGCCCTTTTCAGTGTATTAGAGGGGAAACAGGACAGGCTGGCAGGAGAGAATCTCTGAGAAAGTTGACCTTAAAAAGCTTCACAGCACCACATATTGCTGTAACACTCAAGGTCTGTGAATATTTCATCAGCCCTTAAGCAAGTTGTAGAATATAGAAGATTTGAAATAGTGTTAGAGTTATAGTAGTATCACAATGCTATACTGTGAAGTCTAATATTATGTCTCAGGCAGTATAGAAATAGGTTTTATGTTTTAATGCAAGCAGAGTCAAGCCTATAGTATTAATGCAGATTCCTCCTCTGGGATGTACAGTAACATGAATAAAGGAGGAGTCATGGAATGTGATTACTTGAACTAGTACCCTTTTTCACCCTGCTGTTTATCTGATCAGTTGAAAAACCAGCTAGTCTCTCAGCATAGTAGTTAGTATTAACTAATATAAGTCATGTTCATTAATCTTGTCAAAGATTAACGTCAATGGAAACATGCAATGTATTGCTAAGATTACCAGCAGGGGCGAGAGGAAATGCAGTGTTGACATCAGTACATATGTACTGAGGTCCAGCTCGCAAGCTCACACCGAGTTTGAGTGTAACAAAAAGGGAGAATAAAAATTAGGGAAATATAGAAAAAGAGGAGTGAGAGGTGGAAGTAATCATGCAGAGAGAGAAATCTTAGGGCCTAGGATGGAGGTGCAGGAGGTGGGAGGCGCGCAAACTTGTGAGACTGTGTGTGAGTGTGTGTATACTCTGAATGTGTGTATGTTTGCTCTGCTGCCCTGGTGACTTCAGGTGTTATCTTCTTAGCTTCCAGACAGTGACAGTGAGATAATTAGAAATGTTAACACTCACCGGAGCTTGTACTTCTATGAATTTTCAGTTTCTTTCTTTCTCTCTCTGTCTCATTTGCTCTTTCTCGAGTCTCTCTTTCATAAACACACACACATACACACTCTCAAATTCTATTATCTCCCTTAGCCCATATTATGAATGACACACTTAAAGCCTGGAATGACTTGTCCATGCGGCAGTGGATCACAATTAACGTCAGTGCCAGCATCTGTGGAAATAATTGTTACAGCTCAATTTTAATGTGCTGTTAAGAAATACTTATTTTAATTTTGTATACAGGATTATTCATTTCTTCTGTGAATTTGTTGCAAATTTGATAATTCATTACAATAGCGAGAATCGGTTGTTAATTACATTATTTTTTTAAAAGGAACAGCAAAAAAGGTGACAATGGAATGATAAATGTGGCATTAACATCATTCATATTTGGAGTAATCAGACTGTAGGATAAGATTTAGGAAACAGCAATTGCATTTTATTTCCTTGAATATACACAGACAATACTGTATCTATTTTTGAAGCAGTCAACAAAACAGAGCCCGGTTTACTGAAGCAGTAGGAGGACACTGTTGAAATTCTGACAAATGTCTTGGCTCAAGGAAAGAGAGAGAGGTACAGACATGTTCACTGGAGTGTTTCACGTGGAAAAATGAAAAGTGACAGAAAACTGACAGAGGGATGACAACCTTGTTTGTCCTTTACTGGATGATCAACATGTGTTATGCGGATATGGGTCCCATAGGTGAACATGGGGCAGATGATACACAGGATTCCATGCTCGACTTGAATCTCCTTGCCTTTAAATTGGCATCCTAACTCAGTTTACCTAATAATAATATCAATTTGGCAATAGTATACACATTAACAACAACAGCAACAACAACAACAATAACAATGACAATAACAATATTAATAATAATTCAATATCTTGTCCAGTGACACGTGGCCAGGAATCAGGCAAACAGGGAATCAAGCCAGCTACCCTGGGGTTCTTAGACGAATGCTCTACCAACTGATCCACAGTCGTCCCAAGCTAGTAGAATATGCTGTGCAGTAGTGTGTTAACATTGGTGATAATGAAACTGCACACCGTCTACATCATTAAAGATAATCTTGGCTCATTTTGTGCTGGGACACATTATCCTAGGAATAAGCCGTGAACAACAGGAAGAACAAATTTTGCCGGAGCAGGGCACATGCACACCTTCCCACTATAATTTCACTGACTCCACACCTGCAATCCTTAGTTGGAGGGATGAATAAGTGCTATAGGTTGGTTTGCCTGAAACAGATCCCAGGTCAAGGCAGAAGCTTGTCTGAAGGCGTCTCCAGCTTTTGTCTAATTGAGCGCTGTGTAGTTAATTGTTTGTGCGTAGGAGGGGAGAAATCAATCTGTTTTCTCACTGCCATGACTTCTAGCCCCTGGGGTGAGAGAGTGGAGCTGGCAGACACACACACACAGACACACACACACAGAGCTCTGCCAAAAAACCCTAAAACCACAAACACACAAACACGTGCAGGCCCATACCCTTCCTCTTCTGGTACACACACGCACATGCACGCTCACTCCTGAGGAAGAGGATGTGCATGAGGGGTTATTGAGTCAGGGTAAAGTCAGATCCATCTATCGATCGGCCGCTTGCTGAGAGAGAAGTCAGGAACGTGAGACCTGCACAGGTCAGAGGGCCAAGAGACAGACAGAATGAGAGACAGCAAAATAGAGAAAGGGAGTGAGAGTGAGAGAAACCTACAGAGCTTACAGCTGGGAGCGTTCCTCCCACATCCATCTTCTCTCAATACAGAGCTAGTGTTCTCCTTTGACATGGATATTCAGTGAATCTCTGCTTAGCTTCATGAACATTGGAATAAAATTTCTTCAATTTGTAACTTGGGTCGGTGCCATAAGTCAGATGAGGGGGATACGTAACTACAGCTAATTGTTATCCTTATCTTTTTATCCATATCATTGCTATAGATTATTCTATACTTAATCCATAATATATGTAATTAATTAACAGTTAGCCACCGTGTCAATTAACATATAAATGTCTTCTACAAATAATGAATCAATTTGCATATTCAGCTAATCAGCTTATTTGCATGTGTTTAGTTATCTTTAAGGGTGTATTAGTTTATGACTGAGTGCTGCTGTCAGTGAATGCCTATTAGCATTTTCAATTTTTCACTATGGAGAAAAAAACACTCACTAATTCCATGAACCGAACCCACCCCCCCACAGAGCCACAACAGTTTTGCTGGTTTAGGGGGAATTTGCAGCAATCAATAATTTATTTTTCCTTTCAAAGGGATCGGAGCACCTACTCACTTCTGATTTCATTTGAGCCACTAAAGCTCTTTTCCCATTGGCTTACAGCAGCTGGTGGAATGCCAGAAGGAGAGTGACAACATCTCCCCTGATTCTATAAGAGCACTAGCTAGTTAGCTAACATACACTACTCACAAAAAGTTAGGGATATTCGGCTTTCGGGTGAAATCTCAGGATGAACCTAAAATGCACTATAACC
>JAUMHL010000029.1:11865553-11893405 GCA_032362345.1 Sandelia bainsii
ATGAGGAAATCACCATTGCATGCTTCTACTTAAATGCCCTACTTTCATGATATAATATCACTGTAGTGTGAACTTTTGACGTTTTCCATAAATTTCACCTGAAAGCCAAATATCCCTAACTTTTTGTGAGTAGTGTATGTGTTAATATAGGAAAATGTTTTCATGAATTACTTACCAGAAAAATATCTATATTTTATATTCTGATACTGATATGGTGCTGTTGTAAAATTGTCAGCGTGACAAAGCTTTTGGATGTCATATTATGTTAATGCATCTGTACTGTAATAACAGGTGAGAAAAGGCATTGTTAATTCTGAACAATCAATCATTAATTTATCACACATAATTGGTTTACAAGGCTATTTTTTGCTGCTAAATCCTGCTTATCCTAGTAGATTTCAATCACCTTCTTAACTATTCAAGGCTACATGTATCATGTTACCCGCTGTTGCTTTTGATCCCTCAGTGTCGCAACTTCTCTGTCTCTAGGGCTCTGGTGGAATGCATGTAAGCCCCCTCGATTGCATGTGAGTTATTTATTCAGCCAGTCAAAAACTCCTTCATTATTGATGGGAATGAAGCAAACTGGGATCTGATGATGAGACGTGAAAATAGAATGAGAACTTGAATGAGAAGAAATAGAGTGAGCAGGGGGATACAAAACAGGCATGTTGGGGTTTATGGAGGGGTTGAAGAGAGATATATAGAGGGGAGAGGTGATAAGGTCTGTGAGTACAAGCAGTACTATCCTTCAGTTGGACAGCAGCAGCAGACGCCATGAGATGTCTGTTGATTCATCTCCCTTTATGCTCTTGGTTTCCTTTCTCTACCAAAGCTTTTTACCTGAACAAAGGCAGACACAGGGAGTGATTCAGAGTGACCAGACGCCCGAGACTCTCAGAACATAGGGAGAGAAAGGTCACATGAAACAGGAGGCTCTATGGAGACCACAGACCAGAACGAAATGTGTTGAACTGATGTTCTCAGGCCTTTGGGGACAGGAGATAGAGGGGAAAAATAGGTATTTGAAAATAAACAAAAAACGAGTATGGGTAGGAGCAGAATTGTGTGAATGCACAGTGCAGTGTGTGTTTCTGGGTGAACATATCTTACAGCATAATCATTATAGTGGTGCACATAACAACATAAAAATATAGTAGTGTTCAGTGTGTGAGCATTAGTGGTGGAGGTGGTTGACACAGACCCTCTGGATGCTCTCCATGCATTAATGGGTGTTCACCTGCTGTGAATCTCAGCAAAGCATTTCCAGCACAGCACTGTTGGTAATTAACAGAAGCAGGCAGTGGAAAGTAGCACCTGTTACAGCCTGAGTGACTGAGGCCCTGAGCTCTGGGCTCTGGGCTGTGTCTCCCACTGCTCCTCTCTAATAATCAGACCACCACCACCCAACCGTCCTCTGGGACCTCACAGTATGAATGTAAGCACTAGTGTGATTACATGTATTCTTCAAAACAAGAAAAAAGAGGCAGATGAAGAGGAAGAAAACAAAGATGGGGAGACATTTTCTTAGCAATAGTATCTCCACACATGGCTTTCTGATGTTCTGATTGTTATTTCCAGCAAATGTGCACAATAGTGTCAACATTTACAATGCTGTGAAAAAGTATTTGCCCCCTTCCTGATTTTTTATTGTTTTGCATATTTGTCACACTTGATTCAGCTCCCCATCAATTTTTATATTACACAAACATAACCACAGTAAATACAAAATACAGTTTTTAAATGATGATTTAATTTATTTGGGGGAAAAAAGCTGTCCTAATCTTTTCTTCTCTGTGTGAAAAAGCTAAATCACAAATAAACTGTGATTAACCACATTTTTTGGAAAGCAGAGTTCAGTTTCATTTGCCACACCCTTTAAGCATGCTTAAAGATCTCAAAAAGCAACACACCATGTCGTGATCTAAAGAAATTCAATTCACATTTATCAGCCTGGAAAGGGTTATAAAGCCATTTCTAAGGCTTTGGGACTCCAGCGAACCACGGTGCAAGCCATTATCCACAAATGGAGAAAACCTGGAACAGCGGTAAACCTTCCTACAAATGGCCAGCCTAATCCAACAACAACGACTCATCAAGGGGTTCATAAAAGAACCCCGAACAACATCTAAAGAACTGCAGGCCTCACATGCCTCAGTTAAGGTCAATGTTCATGATTCAAAAATAAGAAAGAGACTGCAAAAAGGACATCCATGGGAGAGTTATAAGGCGAAAGCCACTGTTCACCAAAAATTATACAAAAGTTCCTCTCACATTTGCCAAAAAACAAATTGATTTTTCCCAAGACTTTTGGGCAAATATTCTGTGGACTGATGAGACAAAAAGGTGTGCATCCCATTACATCTGGTGTAAAATGGTGGTAGTGTGATGGTCTGGGGCTGCTTTGCAGCTTGAGGACCTGGACGACTTGCCATAATTGATAGAACCATGACTTCTGTGCTCTAACATCCTGAAGGACAATGTCCAGCCATCAGTTTGTAAACTCAAGCTCAAGCGCACTTGAGCAGCAGGACAATGATCTGAAACACACCAGCAAGTCCACCTCTGAATGGCTCAAACAAAACAAAATTAAGGTGTTGGAGTGGCGTAGTCAAAGTCCGGACTTAAATCCAATTGAGATGCTGTGGCATGACCTTAAACAGGTCGTTCATGCTCGAAAACCCTCCAGTGTGGCTGAATTAAAACAATGCTGCCAGGAAGAGTGGGCCAAATTTCCTCCACAGCAACATGAAAGACTCATTGCCAGTTAATGCAAACACTTGATTGCAGTTGTTGCCGCCAAAGGAGGCACAACCAGTCATTAGGTTTAGGGGGTTTTGAACAGCTTCTTCTCCCTTAATAAGTGAAATCATCATTTAAAAACTGCATTTTGTATTTACTCAGGTTATCTTTTTGCAATGTTATTTATTTTGATCATCTGAATCATTTAAGTGTGAAAAACATGCAAACAAAAAAGATAAAGAAGGGGGCTAATACCTGTCCTATTCCAAGGCTGTTGAGCATCAGACAAATGCACAGGCTGCTGGGTGATGATGAAACCATTATTGTGCTTGAACACTCAAATGTCTTTTTCCACTTCTGTCCAGACTTATTTATACAAACACCAGCAATTTATCTGTCACTGATCCAATTGTTTCAATAGATATCAATGTATAAAGGAAGGAGTTTTACCACTTAGTTCAGATTTACCTGAATAAAGTGACATGTATTAGCATGTGTCCATGCGTGTGTTGTATATACTATATGTACAGTTTAATTTCTCTTCAGTTACTCCTGAGTAGATATGAAGGCTGCTACTGAGTGAATATGTGTGTGTGACAAAGGTAGACAGAGAGAGAGGAAGAGAGAAAGGAGGTGAGTGGCAGCCATGTTTTAAAATTGGGGCATGTCAGCTAGGCCTGCTGTGTCAGAATCTCCTGATGCCCACTCTGCCCATCCTAAAGCTGGATAACCTTGGCAGGCAGATTGGGGTTACTCCTATCAAATTAGATACATCACTCACACACAAGTATACATAGACACGCACACACTATTGCACAACACAAATCACTCAGAAGTGCATTTGGAAAAGGACAGAGACATGTTTACATCCACATAAACCAGCAAATACCCACTCATTGTGCTCTTGCAATGTGTAATAGAATCGTCTGAATAATTCCACACAGGTACAGAGGGGCAAGGAAACTGTACTTAGCTTGAATTGCTAAATTCATCCTAAATGTCTTACTCTGCTGCCCAAGTGTCATGACAAGAGAATGCACTATGTTGATAAAAGCTCAGATATACTCGTCTGAGGTTTAATTAATGTACACACATATTAAACTCTAGAAGAAGCATATGTTCATGAAGCACACAGAATGCAACCTGGTCTCTGAGTCATTTATTTGCTAGTGTGAATTGTCAATAAGTAGTAGATATTATGTCAGAAAACAAACAAATCTTAAAAAATTAATTAAACATTGACATCATAGATTTGGTAGCTGTCTGGAAAACAAAGGAGGAAGTCAGGTGACATTGAACTGCAGTCAAACCAGACAATGCTTCTTTTAATCTTGACTAGATATGTCCCAATCCAACACCAAGTATTGGCATCAGCGCTGTTCTGGACACAGTTTCAAAGGTTTGTTAATGGCCAAAATAAAAATCCATTGTTAGTTTCACTGTCCTGTATTTAAGGAGATTACTACTCAGGGTGCTTCTGAAACACGACTGACCTACACTCTGTATGGCTCTTGAATAATTCCCAAACATGCTGACAGCCTGCTAATGCTACTTTCTTAACATAAAGTCCATACACAAAAGCAAGAAGAGACAATATCTGATTACTGGGATATTATTTATGATTTGCAAGCACCAGGGAGATGTCATTGATTTGTGAGAGACTCATGGAACCTCTGGGAGAGGTGGGTCTGTCATGGAGCTCTTAGTGCCACTGTACAACCTACTGAATACGTAAAAAGCTATGGATGACATGGGGATGTCGAGCTTGGACTGTGCTGCTCATACAAGCTGGTTGTTCATGAGGGCATTTTCTGATTCAAGGTGGGCCATTTTTTACATTCACCACAGGCTTATGCTCATCTGGTGAACATTCAGACTGATATGATGATGCCACTGCTCCTAACCCTAACCCTTGCTCCAACCTGTAAAACTATTGATCAACCACAGAGTGATACTGTACATCTCTAGAGTATCTGGACATAAATTTAATTTTTATCAGCTTTTTCTAACTTGTTAAACTTAAAATTGTTTTGATTCGAGTGGATCATGAAAAATACAGTGTCAGATGTCAGATATGTATTTAACAAGCATTACAACAGGTTACCCAATAACCAATACTTAATTTATCGGATTGGTATTGGGTCCAAAAAAACTGGATTGAGACATCCATAATCTTGATAATTCCATCATCTTTAACATCGGTTTATTATTGATGACAACATGCTCGAACCTTGATGTATTATTTATTTTAAGCCAAACCTAAATCTGTAGCACTGACACACCATCAAAGGGTTAGTTACTTATTTTTCAGACTGGTAGGGGTGCTAATTCAAGAAACAGTCCTGTGGGTTATATCAGAAGGTAAAGACAAGTGACTTACTTGGTCATTTATGTTGGACGACTTAATGCTACATACAACTCGCTATAAGTTAGGTGAAGATGGTTGTATAGCCAGGAAAGGTGAATCAAAGAGCAATGTCTTTCAACTGTGAAAAAGTTAAATATGTAAATACTGTAGTCTAAGTTCTGTTTTTGGTCAGTTGGACCCTCTGGGCTGTAACAAGCTTCACTTAACCCAAACCGAGGCATGTGTAAAGAGTGTGCATCTCTGAAGTGGCAAGTTGCAGATGTGACAGAATAATTAGTTGAAGGTGCCACTGACACAAAAGATGGATACTTCCATTGTATGAGTCTCACCAATGTGATGAAAAGAATGTCAACCTATTTTTAAATGTCACCATCTTTTTGTTCTGAATCCCTGCTCTACTTTGTGCCACAGATCTAAACTGGGTCAACGTCACATGTGGCGCCCCGGTGGGTTCTACAGTGTGTATGCGTGTGTGTGTGAGTGTGTGCATTTGTGTGAACATGTGCAAATGCTTCAAGCCCTGATCACGTGTTTTGTACCATACACAGACACCGACACATAGGAGGGGGTTTTACAGTTTGCCTTGAGTGAATCCCAAAGGTAGCTAAACAATTATGAATCATTTTTTTCTACACGTAATAATTGTCTATCATCCCCAATTAGCAGTGAGTATGCATTATCTGCAAATTGTGTAAGTCTGTTGCTGTGCTCATTATTAGAAAGAGAGGTGTGAGTGTTAAAGAACTGTGTGCAGATGCACAGCAACTTATTATGTGTTATCCCATTATGTGTTAATCTGTGTGGTGTGCAACTTTAGTGTTTTTTTATATAGTGTATATTGTACTTTGCTATGGTGTATTGTAGCTCAACACTGACGCTGAGGGTTGCCCTCCCAAAGCTAACAGATTAATAGAGACTGATAATAACACACACAACTCACAGCATTTCTGTCCTTAATGAAGATGGATCTAGCTGGGTCCGACGGTGCAAAGGCGCTCGGGGTGGCAGCCTGCCAGTCACTACCAAGTGACATCTGGGAATGGCTCAATGCAAAGGGCAGGAGGGAGCATGATTCACCAGAGAGTGCAATTTCAAAACATTTTCATGCTATATCATAATCCATAGTTGGTGGCTCATACGATTAATGTCAAAGCCTGCAGTTATCACTCTTGTTGTTTAGACTTAATGGTCACAGTGAATTATTCATTTCCCTCTATTGATTTGCCACGCATGCTGACAAAGTTGACAGCGCAGGTTGAGTGATAGATTATAACTAATTTGACTGTGAGATTGGGAATCATGGGGAAACTAATGGAGTAGAACGTGAGATAAAAAGTCAAAAGCCAGAAACAAGCCAAAATGATATGTCAGAAAGATGTACAAATTATGCTGCCCAACCTTCTGGATACACTTGGTGTTTTTATAGTTTTGTGTAAAACACAATTTTGAGGTTTTACACCTTTGTTATTCCAAAGACAATGAAATTTTCAATTTAATTAATCTTATTTTTTTTCACTAGTGGTTGGTTAAGACGTGACTGCCAAATCAGGCCAGAGTTGTCATTCCTGTAAGATATTAGAGCCCATTAGAGTGGGGCTGCAGCGAAGAGAATGTGTGAGAAGACAGGTGGGCACTGAGGTCACTTCCCTTGGCAACTGTGGTGGGCATCGCAGGGCAAACATTGATGGGTGGTGACATTGCTTCCTGTTGCATCAGTAATAATGAACAGTGACAAGCTCTCCAACAGCACAATAAATCACTGAAGACCAGGCTGGCTAGCATGTTCTCTCTACTGCTTGGTGTCAGTGCTGATGAACAAACTAGCTAGGGGCAGGCTATCTCTATCACTCGTTCACATGCAGCACTCTTATCACACATAGTGAAATCTTCTTAGATAGTTGTACAAGCTGATTAGCTTATGCTAACTGTCTCTCAGAAATAGTGGGCTCTTACTGGTTGCTTTTCAGGCAGTGAGGCTTTTTTGAGACCTACTATTATTTCAGAAACACAATAGTTTAAGTGTAGACAAGAGATGAAGAGGTGTAGGGGTTGGGGTTTGTAGAAAGCTGCAACTGTGGGCAGATGCTGAAGCAGGAAAAAGTGGTACCGGAGTGTCTATTGAATAAAATGAGAGGGGCTCTCTCTCCCCCTTCTCTTTGCTGTTACCTTTTCGACAGCCACACTGGCGCTGTTTGATATCCCTCTACTCTGTTCTGCAGCTCTGCAGATTCCCTTGTCTCATTTGCATTCCCTTAAAGCATGCTTCCATTAAAGTCTCCCCCTGTATTTCGTCTCTTCCCTCTTTCCTTCTGTTTTTTCAAATAGGTTTTTTTCCCTGGGTTGCTGTTTTGGAGGGAGACTTATTCCCTGTTGACTACACAGCCTATCCCCACTCTCCCTGAGTCAGTAATCAAACACATTGGCCCTAATACACAGGCCATTACAAGAGCTCTGATGTTCCATCTGCACACAGCCGGCACAATTGTGTCATTATATAAACAACCCTGCTGCTGCAGCCAGAGATACTACCATACCAGAGCTCCGGCCTTAACTGACCTACCCCAGTAAATCGAGAAGTGTTGGGATGTTTTGACCTGAATGTGCTTGTGTAGTCACTGCTAGCTTAACAACATTATCCATCCTGAATGAATGCTCTAGTGCCTTCTGAGATGACTAAATTAGAGTCCTGCTTGTCTGCTTTGAAAAGCTGGATGTCACATAAATCTTTTGCTTCTAAATTCAGATAAAACAGAGATGCTGGACATTGGCCCGCCCTGACACTGTCACAAGTTTGATCAGTTAACCTTAACTCTTGACAGCTGTGTGATTTCTCAGAGCTTGACAGCCAAAAATCTTGTAGTCACATGTGATCATTGCCTCTCTTTAGAACAGTACATTAAAGATTTCACTAAGACTGCTTTCTTTCACCTGCTTATCATGGCTAAAATTTGGTATTCTCTGTCCATGGCAGTTGCAGAAACCTTAATTCATGCCTTTGTGTCATCCAAACTCGATTATTGTAATTCTTCTGTTTTCAGGCTTGCACCAAGCCAGTACTAAAAGTCTTGAAATGGTCCCAGATGCTGCTGCCAGAATTTTAACCATCCATCTATTGGCTCCCTATTAAAGTCAGATCAGATTTTGCTTCTGATGACATATAAATCTTAATTGGAAGTGCCACTTCATACCTGTCTGATATCTTTAAACCTAATACTCCACCTTGTGCCCTCAGAATGCAGGGCTCTTGTCCGTCCCCAGAATTACAAAGAAGTCAGCAGGCTGCAGGGTCTTTTCCTTCTTTGGAATAACCTCCTGACTTGTGACAGACTCACTCTGTAGAGGTCTTTAAATCTAAACTTAAAACTCATTTATATGCCCTAACTTTCCATTAGTGGCAGGGATTTATACCTGTTTCAGTCTCACTGAATTAATAAATAATAAAGTATTTCAGTGTAGCTCATATTAGTCCTGCCAACGAGATTATGGTATTTATTTTGAAAAGCACTGCATTCATCTAACCCTTTGTTCTTTCTCTGCCAAGCACTTGAGCATACAGGCTGTGTGCCTCTCCCTCCCTCTCTCTCGCGCATTCTATCCATCTTCCAGGTCGTCATCATAGGAGGTGGCTGTATGGCCCAGGTCCTACTGGCTGGTTGCACCAGGAAGCTGCTAGCATTTTCCCTGTTCATGTTTTGTTTGTTACTTGTTAGTGTCTGCTATTTTCTCACCCCAACCAGTCAAGGCAGATGGCCGCCCACCGTGAGCCTGGTTCTGCAGGAGGATTCTTCTGTTAAAGTTTTTCCTCTTCCTGTCGCCCAGTGTTTGCTCAAGGGGGATTGTTGGATTTCTCTCTGTATAACTCTTTAAGGTTTTGACCTCATTATGTGAAGTGCCTTGAGGTGATTCTGTTGTGATTTGGTGCTTTATAAATAAATTGAATTGAACGTTACACTAGGTTATCAGTTCTCATTATGGCCTATGTGGCTGTTGAGCATCTGTGCAAATGTAATAGAATCATGTTGTTGTGAAGGAATAATATCTAATGCTATTATGCTGTCTTTGCTAGCGATAGTCTGACCAAAAAGGATTAGGGAGATTAGCGATAGGCCCAACTGGAAGATAACAGTGAAGGGGGGTAGGAGGGCAGGGATCTATACAAGCTGGTTCAGTATCATATTTTTTCTGCAGTGACATTGATTCAGTCTTGTTTTGATGACTGTTAGATGTACAGAGATTGGGTTGCACAATTTGTGGAAAATTATATTTAATTTGTGTTTCTAGAGTTTAGAGTTAGAGAGAGTTTAGAGTTTTAGGACACTGGTTTCCTGTTGTTCCCTAATTTCATAGATATGGTGTCAGATCATTCCAGACCCTGCCCTTGATGTGACTCTATCTCGTAGTCGGAGTGATCTGATTTCATGCTCTCTGTTCCAAATCATCACTTTGGCTAACTTGAATAATCACTGAATTAAATTCTAATGTCATACCTCAGCATCCTGAAAGGCAGGTTTGACAGTAAAAACACAGCCTCCCACTCAGTGAAGCTCGATCGCAGATGGTGATGGTAATGATATTTCATGGTATGTCTGTTACGTTTCGAAAGGAAAAGTAAGATAATTATATTCACTTTAGCGAGTGATTAGTTTTATGGAGGCAAAAAAGTAATTAATGAATTCTATCTTATCCTCATTTATTGTTACACTTCCTTGTATTGCTCCCTCTTGCCTAACTCAAGAGAGTAGAAAAAAGTATCGAGTGTGACAAAGCTTCAGCACCAATGAGTCAGAGGGGGAATTACTTAGAGGCCTCCAGGCGAAACACACGTTTTTGTCGTTCTCTGCAGTCTCATCAAACTCTAATACTACATGGCTAGCCTTTACTGAGTCTAGTGATAGTTTCCTCTGAAATGAAGTGCCTGTCTCAAGCCTGACAGAAACCAAATCTCAGCAGCACTGAGTAAAAATTTAGTAGTTTTCAATTTATTCCAATTTAAGTGGATGTTGAAAGTTTACTTGAATTAAATTTTTAGTTGATTACAAATATTTAATGCAGCAGTTTGCATCACTTTCTGATTTGTAAGTGAGATGTGATTGCCATTCAGTTTTGCATGCTCCACTGTGTTGGTTGCTAGGAGGCAATCATTTCCTTCATAGCGGGAGCTTTGCTACTGAACCAACTATTTGTTATTGAAGCATCTGAAGCATAAACATTAATCCTAATAGCATGGGAAATGCTGCTGCTTCAACTTAAGGTGCAAAGACTTCTCTTCACATAAAGAAACTGCACATCATAATTTATGTGAAATCTTTAAATCAATCGCAGTTCTTTTCCCAAATGAATAACTTTGTATGTGTTTTTCCGCTTCCTATTTTGACCCTATTGCCATGCATGATTTTTACTTGTTCACACAACTTACCTCACCTTAAAATGTATTGAAATGCTAATTACAATGTTGGCAGTTGCTGTAGCAGTGTAAAGCAGCTTTGGCAAACTCTTTGGTAATTTTCTTTTTTACATTTTAAGCATTTAAAGCTGCAACATTAGTCCAATCACTGGATTGGATCTGTATGAACATGGTGGCCAGTCACCACACACAGACACACACACTTGTTAATAGTAATTGTCTTTCCCACCTTGATATCAGATTCCCCTTGTTGGAGGAAAAAAAAAAAACAGCCTCAAGCTGTACTGGAGCTGTAGCAGCTCTGAGAGTTGCACCCGCTTTTCTAATTATGCAGCAAAAAATGTCTACATAAACTCTTTGTTCTCCCTCCTTTTGATTCTGGTTGGGTAATGTTCCTAAATGCCTCTTTCTTCTCCACAGAAATGAGTTGCGAGATAGAATGGTTTTCATGACAGACACACATAGCCTTTAACAGTACCCCCCACCCTATATAAAAAGGACTTGTGACACCATGTTCTTGATGAGCATGTCTGCTAAAGCAAACAGATTCTAATGATCATGGTGATTATCGTAATGATCCAATAGAAGTAGATAATGAGGTTATTTGCTTTGGATCAAGGCAGCTGGTAAATTAATAGATGAAGAAACAGAGGGTAGCATTCGAAACAAAATGACAGAGCTGTGTACTTAAGTGCAACTTTGCCGCTGCTCGCTTTAGACAGCTGCATGTATGCCTTTGGGTTGATACAACTGACTATCATTGGCCCTGCCTCCTACTTTCTTTCACGCTGGCTCTCTCACCTTTCCACCAGTGTAGTGAAATTGCTGTCCATTCTCCCATTTTGTGGGCTCCGGTCTCATAGGGATATGACGTTCCGCTCTATTAGAAGAGAAACAGTGATGATAATAATGGTGGATGTGATCAGTGCAAAAGGTCAGCCTCTAGCCCCAGGCATGTAACATCCTCCAAGTAGAGAGAGCACAGAGGGCGAAGACACCCATCCAAAGACTCCTAACATTCCTCCACCCAGAGGCAGACGGACTTATAGACAGGCAGAAGAAATAATTTCTCCTCTGTCATTACTTCCTGCTTTCTTACTATTCCTTTGCTCTTCACACTTATTTATTTTCTTTATACAGAAAATCATCCTTCTTTGACTTCATTTGTTCCTTCTGTTGCTTGTTTATTAGTTACTGAGAATGCATATACTTCCTGTCTTTTTTGTTTCTTTATTCCCTCATTCCTCTATTCTGACTTTCCTTCATTTTGGCCTTCCTTTCTTCCTGTCTTCCTTCTGTTCTCCCTTCCTACGAACCACATTGAAATTAAATGTTGCACAATGCTAGCTTTCTTTTTTGTCAGAAAATAAAATCAATTTATCCACCCTGCACTTTTCTCTCCTTTCCTCCCTCAATCCCTAACCCTCCATCACTCCCTGCTTATTTTCCCAGGAGAGCTATTGTTGAACAGTACAGACAGAGGTGCAGTCAAAAGAAGCAAGAGGAAAGACAGATTTTTCTTATTAAACCACAGAAGGTGGGGGAAAAAAATGAAGGCCTGTCGCTGCACAGGTGGGGATAACTTTTTGTCCGGTAATAATACAGCGAAATCAGGGGGGGTCGTGAAAGAGAATGCAACAACTAAGCCTTCTACAGTGCTGCATCACATGTCTATCGCTACTTGTTTACTGTTTTTCTACAGTTTCTTTGTCTCTCCTGCCCTCCCTTGGAGCGTGTCCTTTTCACTCAGCTGCTGGTCATAGAGGGTGGTCACAAACAAACTCAAGCTAGAACACAGGCTACAGTAGTGCAGAGGTTATGTGAGTGTGTTTATGGGTGTGTTGTGCATGTGATAGAAATAAACACTGGTGTATAGAACAGCTGCTGCGGATGTGCTTTGTACTTTGTGTTCTGTTTTTGTTCTTTCTCCCTCCTCACCGTTTGCCCCTCCCTTCTCTCTCACTCTGTCTTGCTCGTACTTTACGACATCCAAAATACTAATCCACGTAGTGACACCCAGGCAGGTCGATGACTGTGGGCCGGCCATAACCACTGGGGAGGAGGGTAAATATCAGAGAAGGTCAAGAAGAGGAGGGGATGGAAAAGTGGAGGGGAAGCCAAATCAGTGATGATGAAGAAAGTGGTTGAATTCACTCAGGACCTGCCATCTTGGCTGCCAGGAGAAAAGAGCTTAGCCATGCCCGTATGTTGTTGTGCATGTTCCTAGATACAATATACAAAGATAAAAAATTGAAAACATGCAGGGACTTTTTGCAACTTTTAAAGTATTATTAATGAGATAAAGGGCTTAGAGTCAAAATTCAATACTTATTACTACAAAAGTTTCCTTTGAATTTTCATTTGCATGTACATTTTTCCAGGGTTAAATACAGCATTTTTCCACACTGTTAAAAACATCAAGTATATTACAGTATGTAGTAGGCTCATTCCAGCACTTATAAGCTTTATCACATTTATGATGACTTTGACCAACTTTTAATTTGGAAACGTCTCGCCGTCTAGTGCATTATTTATTTCTTTGTGATCCAGCATGACATATCTGCTACTTTTGGAAAGATCTGGCTCTTACTAATTGCCTCTAGTAAATTACTGAACAATTATATCAACACAACCATTGTATAGAAGCAAAACCTATGCATTTGAGAATGCATGGTTAATCCGTATTTATATAAAACGTGCATTTTGTCCTGTTGTATGAAATAAAGAGGATAGAGTAAAGTCAAGTCAGTTTGCAATTGATTTCATTTGACTGATGGATCAATTGCAGTCAAACAAAACACAAAAAAGAAGCCTAGAGAGAGCAAAGAAAAATGTTATGAACACTCAACACCCAAAAAGGATTGTGCAAAAAAATAGACAGTTCAATCTGTCTGTTTCATCAGCAAGCTCAGCAGGATAAGTATTAGCTCTAACAGTACAGTCTCTACTGTTTTCCGTCTTTAAGCCCCTGTAGGGGCAGAGCAGGCTTTAAAAATCAGAGCTATAGTTCCACATTGTGATTTATTTCATTAGGCAAATGAAACGTGTGAGCCCTATGGCACTGCTGACTGAGTCACCACTTTTCACTGTGTTGTCATGGGTGCATGCTCATACACAAACTCACACAGAAGACATGTATTTTTCACATGTTGAATATAGTTCAATTAACAGCTCCAGAACATATGTAGCATGTCTGATTCAGTCAAGTGTTCAAATGCTGTGGAGTGGTGAGCTGGTAGTGGCAACAGCTGTTGCCATGCTGCCCTGCACAAAATGGCC
Source organism: Sandelia bainsii (assembly GCA_032362345.1). Lineage (NCBI taxonomy): Eukaryota > Metazoa > Chordata > Actinopteri > Anabantiformes > Anabantidae > Sandelia > Sandelia bainsii. Next base: position 11,879,347 of record JAUMHL010000029.1, read on the forward strand.
TCAGATTTCTCTGTTGTATCATTCTACCTGACCAACAGAAGATAAGCCTCTCTCCTCTCCTCTCCCTTCCTCTCCTCTCCTTTCCTCTCCCTTCCTCTCCTCTCCTCTCCTCTCCTCACCTCACCTCTTCTCTCCTCTCCTCTGATATAACATTTATCATACTATATCAGTCATGAGCTGGCCAGTTTTGTGCAGAGTTATTATGACATATTCCAGTGATGAATGCAGAATAAATTAGTCAACACTGTCAATTTCAGATGCCTGAGTTAGAAGGGAGAGCAACAGAACAGTAGCATAATTCCTATTTATGGATGGTTAGATACTGATTTTTATGAGGTATTCACCGCTGTCTGTTATTTCTTTCCCTCCCTGCATGAAGGATCGCCCCGAGGGAAGTGTAAGCTGAGGAAGTGCTACCCCCTCACCTGTGCCTGCTGATCAGCCTAGCCCCTTGCTCTCCCCCCTGGTCAGCCTCCAACATGGCTCTTGCAGTCTGGATCATCTTTACCTGTACTGTAGCTTTCAGCAACGTTGCTCCATCCTCACAAGGTACGTAATAAATATAAACATTGTGTGGTATTTTTAATATTATCACATCACTTTACATACAGTGTAACTAATTTATGTCTGCATTCAATATTTAGTTTGTATGTAATTATAATGCTTACATTGTATATACAATATGTATAATTTTTAATTACTTCACTGAGCCATCTTGTGAAGTTGCACTCAAGCTCATGTTGACTTCACGTTGCCTTGTAACTGGCCGGACCAGGTTACTGCAAATGAGGATTTAATATTTATGTCAGCAATTTGATTATGGTTGCAAATATACAAAATATGCTAGGCAGGCTAGAAACACATGATTCACCAAACTGTTTCTAGGAGACTGAGAGAAAGAGTGTGACTGAGTGTACTGTATGTGTGAGTGTCAATAAAATTTCTTGTCATCCTGATGTTAGCTGAAGCGTGGCAAGAGTATAAGGGGGAATCTGTGCATGTAATGGTGCCATATGTGTGACCTCCTTGAATGTCCCATGTACCATAAGAAATTTTATTTTGTTTGTGTGTGTTGGTGTGTGTGCTAGGCTAACTGTTGTAAGCCTGGCAGCAGGTGACCTGGTTGGGCCGAAGTAATGCTGGAGGGTGAGTGTGTTGGAAGGTGTGCATGAGGGGAGAAGCAGGGATTGCAGGGAGAGGCAGAGGACCGGAGAGGGAAAGGAGGGGCCACTGGGTGTCCTGCTAGTGGCCTGCCACACAGACACCAGCACACCATCTGCTGTATGCTCTCAGTCAGCTCTGTGCCAGTGAGCTGCTGGGTGATGGACAGTTAAGATGAAGAGGAAGAATAGCATGAGGAAGAGACATGGCCACCGCTGGGAGGGGCTATAAACGAAGCAGGAGGAGTTCAAGAAAACGAGGGTGGGAGGGTGCTTGTGTTTGTGTGTGGCTTTCTCTCTCCCTTACTGCAGAAGCTCCGATTGGCCAGGTGTATTTCTAATTTGAATAGGTGCTGTTTTTCCATCTTAATTTGGCTGCTTTTGTAGATTTTTGTAGATTTGTGTAGTTTACGTTCTGTTCCATCAGACACATTTGGCCTGTGGCGCTATGTTGCTTTGTGTTTGTGTCAGTTTGTGTATTTGTATGAAAATAAGCCTCCAACTATCTGTGTGACCTGGCGCTTGGGGAGTATTAATAATGCATTAATAATCAATTGACTGTTATCTATATTCTTCCACAAAGCACAGGCACAACATTTTGTTTGGTGAAATTAAGAAAAAAAAATTTCCAATGGATTTGGGCACACAGATATGCTCACTGACACATGTTCATGCACACCCACACCATTGTTATGCACATAATTTTGGCAACTGAATTTTGGCTGAGATATACTCTAGCTATTGCAGTGTGGCCAGAGGAACACGAGAGAAAAAGAAAATGAGTGAACTAGAAATTAAAGGAAGTGGCAAGAGCTGCTGAAATCACTCTCAGGCTAATCAGAGCACATTTGGAAACCTGCAGGATCATCACACTTGGCTTCACAGTCTAATGTGTACCCCTGCTCCTCTTCTGTGTCCTGACTAATCTGCCATGCTTTAACCTCACTCTACTCCTTGCTGCATATTCTAATATTTACCCCAAACAATCACACATTTATTCTCCACTGGAAGCACCTCTTTAATGCAGAGGATCCTAGCCAGCATGAGCTTTATACACGTATTTCTCCCCTGTCCCACAAACTTCACTTATAGACGCATCTCACACAGTGAATATTTATCCTTGCAAGTCAGTTTGCAATCCTCTACTTCCCTTTTAAATGCAGAGGCTGTGTGAAACAAAAAAGTATATTCATCCATTAATACAAACTCATTTGAACCTAGACAAATGAAACCATATTTATAGTAGTATATACAAAACTCCTCCACTCTCCCCTCCCAGCAGGCTCCGTGACAGACTGACATGTGTACCCTGACAAACAGAATGTCCCGCTGATTCACCAGAATGCTCAAGAATGTACAACTTTTCATACGCGGTGTTGTTGCTCTGAATGCCCATTAGGCTTGCTTAATGTGGCAGACATCGCAGGCAGCTGCGCTGTACATGATGAAGCCCTGACACAGAGCTTTCATTTAGCACAGTATAAGCTCCTGTGTATGCATGTGTGTACTGTATGAGTGTTTATATTTATGTGCAGCAGTGTTGGCAGTCATAAAGCTATTTGTAGGTCCTTTCAGTCTGCGATGTGTAACATGTTTAAATTTGCAAGTATGAAAATAACATATACTGTATGATTGCAGTATATCCATTAGTACTTAATGATGTGTATGTGCAGAGTCTGTTTGAGTCTTTGTGTTTACATGAGTGTGTTCATATGTCCAGATGGGTATGTGTGTGTATGAGCATTTGTGTGAGCATGTGTGTGTCCCACTCATATCAGGATGCCAGTGCCAGCTGACTGGTGGAATCTGTTCTCATCTCCCCTGTATTTAAGCCTTTGCTCTCAGATCAGTCGTGTGGAAAGGCCCCTGGTCCTTTAGTGCACACGCAGACATTTTTATCTGTCTTCTTCTCCTCTCCCTGGCTTTTTTTCTGCTGTGCCTTTTCCCCTGAACAGTAGCTACTATTTAAGGATGAGAAGCTAGCTGTTTTTACACATCTTCTCAACAAAGTGCTTTAGTCTCTCGACTATCCTGGGATGGTGGCAGAGTGTCTGAATGGGGACTGATATCAGTGCAGTGCTTTGCTTTCTATAATGCAGGGGTGGGTAGTTATTTTTCATAGATGACCACATAAAGAATTCTATTTGCCTTTGCACATAGGTGTTTTTTTATGAGCTAGATTTAAAATTCTGAGTTAAGATCTAAAAAATACTTGACCTGAAACCACATCCAATATTGAATTTTTGCACACACAGAGAGTAGACTTTCAGTCCCTCAATGCTGTAATATTAAAATGATAATTTCAAAGCCGCGACCTGCTCACTAATTCAAAAGAATTGATTCTCTGACAGGCTTATAACAATAATATTTCGAGAGGAGGCAATAAAACGGTAATGCTGCTAAGCTTCCTATGTGCACTTCTTCTTGTATAATTTACTGAACAGCATATTTTATTACATTAATTTGTGTTTTGTAAACTCTTAACTCTAGCTATTATATTGGAAAATCTAAGCATAGTTCAGGCAGAGCACTGAAGCTGTGCATGGCATTAGCAGAAAAGTTATATTCAAGTAACTCACTGATTTGAACTTGTCATGCTGAATTAATATTTCTCATTTATCTTATAGGTTGCCTTGAGCGTTTAGCGTTTCGATGATTAGAATCAGTTGTGTATTTCTGTGAAATATCTTTGATATGTATCTGCTAACTTCTGTTTATGGTAATTATTTTACATGTTCTTTAAATTCACATGGGAAATGCAACGTCTTCAAGAGCAGAGTTGTTTTTTTCACAAAATAAAACAAAACAACAGTTGTATTTGATTGCTACAAATGACCCAGTTTTTTTACGTGTTGGATGAAAACCACTGACAGACTTACATTGGACTTACTGTTCATAGTATAAATTTGCATCTACAGCATACAGACAAGTTGCACTTTCAGGTTTCTAACTGCTTTGCATTTTATAGACTGTGGCCATCAGAACTGGCTCGTTGTTATGTATTTATGGAGTAAAGTAAACGCTCCCATTTTGTGTGAAAATTACCTTTAAATATCTTTTACTATGTTTTCTCTCTGCCATAAAGCTGAAACCACAGGCTTCACTGACACTAATTGCTAATCTAGCAACTTGTGAATATTTCTGCATATCATCTGGATTTTGCAATAAAGAATTGGTCTAAACATTTTTTTCCAGTTTCTCTCTTTGCCTCTTTCGTGTGTTTTCAATCTTTCGCTGCCTCCCCATCTTATTAGCAACAGTGGTTACTTCTCTCACTCTGACTCTTGCCTCTCATTTTCATCCAGTCTCTCTGCTTTCTCTCCCCTAACACCTCAGCTATTATATTCTCTTTCTGTGTCTTGATGTTCTTTCCTTAAACCACCCCCTTTTTACTGGCCTTTTCCTGCTCTTCTTCATTTTTCACCCTCCCTACCATGTTTTTCCCCCACTTAATTCCTCTTCTGCTCATCGCCTGACTCCACTGTGTTCCCACCCTCCCCTACTAGAGTATCAGCTTTTTTCTTTACCCTTTGCAAGCTATCTGTTAGCAGCGGACATCTCTTATCATTGTCATTCCATCCTTTCCCTTTCCTTTCGCTCTGTTTGCCTCTTTCTGTATTTCTATCTTTTGCTACCTTCCTCACTCCCTCCCCAGTGCGGGGGGTTGCTGTGCTCTTCAAAGCCCTTGGCTGAGAGCAGTAGATCACAGACAGGCCCGTGTGAGTGAAAGGTTAATGGATGGCCTTTGAACATATATTGGGAGTTGGGGGCGGATGGGAGAAGGAGGGAGAGGCTGGGCAGTGGCGGTGTGTTCTTTCAAACCCCCCTTTGAAGCCAATGCGTACCACTCTCATCTGTCTGTCTCTGTATACAGGGGCTGCGCCTTGTTGTTTATTCATTCGTTCACAGCGTTAGTGTTTTTGTGTGCGTATACCCATTTTGTTTGTGTTTGCTTGTATTTGTGTATGTTGGGGTATGTTAGTTTGTGTACATCGATTTGTGTGCTGCAAACAAGCTCCTACATAAAGGATTGAGAACTGTGTTCCTGTTTGTGTAGTTGTGTGACAGCTGCCTCTTTTCTCTCAGGGCCTACGTGCTGTGAAAAAGTATTTGCCCCCTTCCTATTTTTTTTTTTTTGCATATTTGTCAAACTTAAAAGATTCAGATCATCAAACTAATTTTAATATTACACAAAGATAACCCGAGTAAATACAAAATGCAATTTTTAAATGATGATTTAATTTATTAGGGAAAAAAGCTGTCCAAACCTGCCTGGGCCTATGTGACAAAATTATTGCTCCCCTTGCTAAATCATGAATGAACTGTGATTTAACCAAATTTTTTGGAAAACTGAGTTCAGTTTCACCTGCCACACCCAGGCCTGATTACTGACAGACCTGTTGAATCAAGAAATCACTTAAATAGAAACTGTCTGACAAAGTGAAGCATGTTAAAAGATCTCAAAAAGCAACACATCATGTCACGATCTAAAGAAAGAGCATGTATCTGGTTGTGCGGGTTCATGAGTGTGTGCAAAAGTGCTTATGTGTATGTATAATCATGCTTTGTGTTTACGAATGTGTGCTTTTGGTTCTTGTTTATTGTGTGGACTGCAGATTGTTGATGCAGATGTCAGTGAACAGCAGCAACTTACATCCAGCAGCCAAAGGCAGAGAGAGTAGAGCAGAGATGAGAGAAACACAGGGAGATCAGTGAAGAGGCTGGTAAAATCGTGAGAGGCAGAGGAGGAGGAGAAAGGAATGAAAAGGGAAGTGGGGAAATTTAGAGGTGGGGAGCTAGGACGAGAGGGAGAAATGAAGACATGGAAATAACGGGGGGTGGGGTGGAACACAGGTGAGGCGGGTAAATGAGAGAGTTTCTGGGTGGATGAAATAGGATGAGGGATCAAGGGATGTTTCTGAAGTGAAAATGAATAAACACAAAGATAGAAGGAACACACATTCTCTGTTCATTGTACTGCAGGTGAACAAGATGATGTTTGATCGTTAGAAGGAGAACGTTTGTGTCAGTTAGATAGTTGAGAAGGACCCAAAATGTTGCACACTGAAGCTACTTATACATACACGTACAAACACATTGCTCAGCTCATAAACATACACAGTGAACACACACACAGACACACTCTGTCCACAAGTCCAAGCCTTTGGCTTAGTGTATAAGAGGTTAATTAAGTGTCTAATGCAGCGCCAGGGTTGGGCTTTGACACTCGTCTTTCCTAACAGACCTCTGGAAGCGACTTGCAACTCTTTTAAATGCACACACACGCATCTTTCTGACAGCAGGCCTTGTGTGGTGCTCACTCACTCTGTCACTTTCTCCTCCACACTTTATGTCTCACTTTCCCTCCTTTTTCTTAGCACTTTCTTCTCCTCAGTCTCTCACCATCTTTCTCACTTTCCTCTCTGCATCTCTGTCTTTGCTCCACTCTCCCCTCATCCCTGTGGCTGTTTCCCTGCAGCACCTGCAGTTTTACTCCACCACAGTGTTTATATGAATCTAGGTCTGACTCACAGTCTGCTGGCCTGTCTCTTGTGATATGCGCTGGAAACAGAGAACAGAATAGAGCAGGCCTGTAGCACAGCTCCACTCCTAGGGGACAGAGAGGATATTTTACACCGGGTGAATCTCCTACTTTTTAGGCAGGCTGATTTTTATTTTAGGCTATGCTGTTTCCCCCTGCTGAGGCACTGTTATTGCATAATTAGGCACGAAGGCCAGCAGTGAAGTGGTTTGACAGTATGAGCACGTCTCGTCTCGCCTCCCTCCTCAAGTTTGTGTGTTTGTGTTGCTCAGTGTCTCAGTGGCTTTTTAATCACGTGTCTTAATCTCTCTGCTATGCCTGGTAGTTCCCCCCACAGCAAAGTTTGTCAACACACACAGAGTTTTTGAGGCTGACAATGGATGAGGGTTAGGGCTTGTGTGCATCATTCCAAGTGCATTAATATGTGTTTCATGAGGATGTGTGTAGCCCATTTCCAGAAGGGGCAAATTTTATTCTCTTATGAATGATGTAATGTTATGGGCTGTGCTGTAAGTCAGTTCAGTTAGAGGACAGGGCTGCTTAGGAGAGAAGCCAGATCAGAACAATAGGAGGTCCTCTCTCCCACAAATCTGTCTGCCTTACTCCTTTTATGTTGGTGAACTTGTGCCTCCACAAAGAATGGCCATCATGTTCATCTTCTGCCACCATCTAGTTTGATGCTTTCTGCTGTCTCTTTCTACTGTTACCCTGTCTCATTTGCTCTGCTGTTCCATTACTCCCTCCCCGTTTCTTAGCTTGACTTCGCTCCATCACAGTGGATGTGTGTCATTTTGGCACTGCATTGTGCTTTGACCTTATAGCATGACTGGTGACTTCCCATATAGTCGCTTCTCATCTCATCTCTTCTGTCTCCTTCGCCTGTAAGAGACAAGCAGAGGAGTCAAGAGATGAGATAGGATCCTAGCTTTGAGGTCCCCTGATATCCTTATATGCACACAGTGCCCCACAAGCTCACACAGCCCCCACCCCCTGTACCCTCATGTTAGGCCTTTAGGTTTGTCTCAGGATGTCACTTTGTCACAACTTTTCTGCTTGAAGGCTGCCTGGATGTGACAATCCCGGCCACATCGCCTCAACTTGTCTGTGGTGACAGGCCATGCTCCAGCGAGTCATTACACTAACTCGCAGTGCTAAGTAAGTCGCTAAGATGAAGCACTAAGCTTGTGAAGTACTGGAAAAATTGGTTTGGATGATTCTCTGCTAGAAAGGGATCTCCGTCACTGAGACCCGTCCGTTTTGGCAAATGACTGTAATATGACTTGTTCTTTGTGAGCTTTTCTGAGAAACCACCCTGAAACTCACGAGGCAGTTGCAGAATCAGAGCTGAATTTGAAGGCATATGTATCTATATGCAGTACACTTTTAATATTCTACTGCTACCTCTGGGCAAAAAGAAGATACAGACCTATTAGTCTTAATGCCAGTTAAAGTTCATTTTATGAATGGTGATATAACAAGTATCCGATATCCCAACTACCAATACTGCTTTGTGAGAATGTTCCCTAGTGCTATGCTTCAGTGCTATTCTAATGAGCAGTGTTAGGAGATGACTGCTGGAGCAGACAGAGGGGCTAAGAGGGGCTGATCACATTTCAGCCCCTGCAAGACAGTCAGCCAGCTAACAAGTCAGCCTTAGGGCCACAGAGCTCCACAAGTATAATCTCCTACTGTGACTCAGTTGCTATCACAGTCTCTGACTACCTGCAAGGCCAAACCTTCTCACTCAATTATTTCTGAGAAAACACACTATAGAGCATCTGTGATAACACAATACAAGGTCAAATTGTTGGAGAAAGTGAAATTATAGTGCTTTTATGTTTGAAAGCCTACTGCTAATGGTGATAATGTTTTGATGAAGAAAATCTTTGCCATTTACACTGCTAATTCTACACAGTTCTACAGTAAATGTCATTTTTTCAAGTCTGTCTTTATATACCAAACTAGGTTTTCTTTAAACTTTTCTCATCACCAGATGAACAGATGCGGAGACTCGTAGTGGTAAAGGAAGAATCAGGGTGTGCAAAGACTAGCTTGGTTTCTACAAAACCTTCTGAGGGTCCAAGCATCTATCCACCCCCAGGCTTTAATTACTGTGAGAGTATAATGAGTCAAATCCAATCAGTTCTCTCTCTTGCTCTTAATTTGTACGGCGCTTCTATTATGAAGCCAACCGCTTCATCCTCTTACACCAGCTGCCTCGGAGTGACACCAGGCTCCTGTTTGTTGTGTGGTTGTGTGTGAGATCTCTTGCACACTGCCACCTCCATGTAAATCATCTTGTATAATTATCAAATTGGCTCATATCATTATCAGTATATGTGACAATTGCTAACCATTTCTTGAAGATGACAGATATTAACACAGTTTTATATACTGCTGGAGATGAGTCATATTCTCACTGTGAGGGATTAGATTCACCTATACATATGGCTGCTGCTGAGGAAGACACTTTGTCATCCAGCTATTATGAGTCTGACAGGCACAACTAAATGACCATGTGCGTATGTGTGTGCGTGTGTTGGCTGAAGAGACCCTGAAACCTTAATGGATTCTTGCAGAGTGAAGGACAATCATAGCCCATGGCCAGTCCAAGCTTATCCTCTGCTCATCTCATCTCAGCTCAGCTCAGAGCCAGCCACAGCTCCAGCTAGGCCTCAGGCCATCTGGCTGACACACACACACACACACACACACACACACAGGTTCCATACTTGTTTGTGAATATGCCATTAAAAAACCTTTGCATAAACTTGCGCAACTTTTGATACAGTTCGACCGCCACTTTTTTTACCAGACATAACAGGTGGTAACAAACTAAAATTGTCGTAAGCTAAAATTATCTACATACTATCAGTATAGCATGAGTATCAATAATGTTCTATAATTGATGAGAACAGTACAGAAATCACTTGTATTTTTTGTCTGCTGTTAAAACAGCCTAATCTACAGTCAACCTCTCCTTGTGCTGTTTTACCCAAAACTTGAGGCTTTCCACTGTAGCTATTTCTATTAGCGCTCATTGTGTTTGGTATGTAAAATATGGTTAACATATGATCTGCCCCCTTTAGTGAGGGCTAATGTTCCTGTTGTGTTGGTTCACAGTGCAGGTGCACTTTGTGCAATCATTTCTGGGGGCCCCCTTCAGTTGTACTCGCCTCTTGGCTCATTGTGTGGTTCTAATCGGTGGCCAGCTGTTTGCTGCTGTGTACTTACACCACAGGGTAGTTAAAAGAACAAGGCCACACACTGACACTATGCATTGTAATCCCACTGTGACCCTAGGACTTTGTGTATGTGTATGTGTGTGTATGCAACCGTGCAAGTATGTGTGCTTGCCTGTGAACATGCACATTCATCTGCCCAGTACGTCTGTGTTTGTGCTAATTTGCTTGTGTGGGTTTTTGCATTTGTGTGTGGACTTGTTTGTCTGGCCTTGCCTGCTGTTTGCATCTCCATGTGCTTTAATTAGTATGCGCTTTTGCATCTAGGCCTTTGTGATTTGGCACTGGCACTGCATGCTGGCGAGGCATAAAAGATTTGAAGTCTGTCTGTGCTAGTCATTCAGCCTTAATGGCGTTAGTTACACAACTGAACTCAAGTCCCGCAGCATAAATGGGTGGCATTTAGAAATATGAGCAAGTCCAATGGCAGTGAATCATGTAGTGCATCACTGCAGAGCATGTCTGGGATGACTGACATTGACATTGACCCAGATGGACACTCCTCCTGAATGGACAGCAGCTGAAACCTAAGCAGTGCTAGCTCAGTGTCAGGAAGTGAAAACAGTCCCACTCTGTGGGTTTTATCACAGTAGTGAAGGAGAGCAACTGAGTCAGTGCCTTTCTCTGCTGCTGAGGCTGTCTGGCATGGGAAATGATGTGCAGTAAAAATCTTAGTTTTCCCGATCTCCCGTGGAAAAAAGATTGCTAACCACAATGGTACTTTACTTGGTAAATAAAGCTTCAATAAAAAAAAGTACTTTTATCTTTGAGCCTGTTTAAATTGTGTTAGCACTGCTCTGTCTAGATGTGACACTCTTACTTAAGCTTGTCCTTCCAATTACATATTCGCTTAGTCAGATGGACAAGGAAGAATTGAAGGGCAGATTGCAAACTTTATGCATATTGCCAGGAGGGTCGAACTCATTTGACTTTGAGTTGTTTAATTACTGTATTTTGAAAAACTTAGTTTGAGCCTGAAATTAGCCTGTAACAGTGCTTATTTTAGCTAACCATCCTTAACAGTCTCAATCTTTGGCTAAGTACATACTGTATGTGTGAGCTAATAAGTGAGCCCACACATACAGTACAGCTTCAATTTATAGAAGTAATATAACACTGACTAAATACTACAAATTTTCTAGTAACTGACTGCACAATTTCTTACCACTATTGTGTGAAATGTAATTGTCTAGGGACAAAAGGACATTGGCTTTGTCCAGGTGGAGAACCTAAAATGACTCAGTAGGTAATTTCCCTTAATCTAGATAGCCCAAACAATACTAGAAATTAAATGATAAATTAGCTAATAAGCTTAGTGCCACCATGAGTGCTGTACACTAAACAACCATTAGTAAGAATACTGAATGACTGAAACTAAAATTAGTTGCAGATAACAAAAAAAAAAAAACATCTGTACAAAAAGTGCTATACAAATCAAACCAAAACTTAATATGTGACATGTCCTCCCTACTGACAGTGCAGAGAATAGCTCAGTTAAAGCGCTCTGCTCCTTCAGGACAGCGGACAGCTCCATACCTGTCCTCTCTGATACAGCTCCAATACTCTGGATTTTCCAAAAGCACTTTTGCCATTTCAGGACCATGGATAGCAGCTTTCACAGTCAGAGGCAGGAGTCTCAGCTCATTGAAACACTAGCTGTCCGTGTGACACCACATAAAACTTGCATAAAACTGCCGGGTAACTCAGTCTGTCTTTACTTCTATTCTGTCTGTGCCCCGGCCTACACTTGGCCTGTAAAAGAAACTGATAGCCTTTTCTTTCTTTCTTTTTTTTTTTTTTTTGGTTCATGAGACTACAAAATGTTGAGGCCACTGGAAATGTATGCCATTATGGAGAGAGCTGGAGAGACAGCAAGTGTCTCTCTCAGTACCTCTTTGCAGCCCTCTTTCATGCCTCTCAGCCTGGCTCAGCGATTAACCCTGAGCACCCCACTGTCCCTGCTGACCCTTCTCCACACAGAGCCCTGCTTCAGGCCTCAGCAGTACATTGACATGCCTCTCAGACAGCTGATTAACAGCAGTGGGTGTGTAAATGGTTTACATGCCAGAGGTGAAAGTGTACACAGACACTAATTTTCTTCTTTTGCTTGTTCTACCATGACTTCCTCTACTATTCTGAGTGAATTCTAAGGTGCTCCTCTCACACCTTGCTGAGGTGGAGCACACTGAATGATACTGGGAAGGGCACACAGATCATCTGTGGTGTGGTGATGAGAATGATAAGCTGCTGCCTGACTGTGTGTAGGAGTTTGTAAACGTTTGAAACTCTCACAGTTTGTTTCACAAGTGGTGCAGCATTTCATTGGAGAAACTGATATGGTGGAGAATCCGTGATGCCAATGTGCAATCTGTGATGTTTCAATGTGAAAGCTGCATTGCCAGGCTGTGTATCAACAGTACTGAAATATTTGTACACAGAAAAGGGAATCAGTAATAGCTCATTTATGTTTTACATGAGGACAGTAGGAACCACTTTCATTCCGTCTGCACTTGTCATATACTATACATCATATTTACAGTGTGGTTGAATAATAAAGTGCCTCCTAAAAGTATTAAGGTTAAATGAATTATCAATAACTTTGCCTCTTTCCTTTACAGCCCTGAGCCGGTCAATGATGCCCTTCGGCTTGATGCGTCGAGAGCTGGCATGTGAAGGCTACCCAATTGAGTTGCGCTGCCCTGGAAGTGATGTCATCATGATTGAGACGGCCAACTATGGCCGCACCGATGACAAGATCTGTGATGCAGACCCCTTCCAGATGGAGAATGTGCAGTGTTACCTGCCCGACGCCTTCAAGATAATGTCACAGAGGTAACTATTGATCTGTTTGGATCTTGTGTATGTGTTTGTACAGAGCCACAGCCTGTTATTGGCTGAGGAAACAAGATACTATTTCACAACATAATTCGTCCTGAATTTCCTGCTTTGCCTCCTGAGGTGCCGATATCAGTATGGAATACTGAAGCATCTTTTTTTCTGTGTAGAACTCCTCTACTTCTCTTGTGGTGAATACTGTATGTGTGTTTGGTGTTTTGTAGAGTGTGTGAGTGTGCGTATGTACATGTTTTGGATTATTGCAAGAGTATTTGTAGTGCTTCCTACAGCTGCTCTCTGCATTTATGCTCAGCATCTGCTTCCTCTGAGCACAGATCAATGGAAGCCCTCTCCCAGCTATCCATCACACATGTAACGGAGGCACAGGGTGTTAGCTTGGGGAGAGAGCAAGAGAGCGAAGGTGGAGGAGAGAATTGAGGGGGCAGAGGAAGGAAAGAGTCTGCTGGAAATGATGGGATGATAGAGTGAGTTCAGCAGAGATTTGAGATATAAGGCATGGGAGAGGCAGCACATGGGAGAAATGCTAAAAGCTGGATAGAGAAGGATTATGTGATAAGAATGAGGGAGTGCATGTGTATGTGAATCTGTATTATTTTCTCTGTGTGTTGTGTGTATTTTCTGAGGTCTGCAAATGTGAAAAGGCATGCGGTGACACGTTTAGATGTCTTATGTGCATTTGAATGTTTTCCCTGTTCCCCGTAGTGTAGATTATTTGCTTTAGCCCACCTCGCCCTTCCCTGTTCTCTCACCTCTAATTGCTCCCACTCACAATCCCCCAGGAGAGAGCCTCTTACGTCACTTGCCCTCTCTCTGCCTTCTCCCTCCCTCCGTACTTTTCTCTATCCTTCACCTACCCCACCACCACCCCTCCACCTCCCTTTGTTTTCCACCTCCCCTCGGGTGCAGCTGTCACATGATCTAGTCTAGTGTGAAATTGCTCCCTTCCCTACTGTTCTGTCTGTTTTTCTGAGCCTGAAGATGTTTTTTTATACCCAGTGCTCTTTGCCTTTCTTACAATGATGCTCATCACTTTTTATCACTTACTTCCTACCTTCTCTCTCTTTCTCCCTTCCTTCCACTGCTTATCTTCTTTTGCAGGTGTAATAACCGCACTCAGTGTGTGGTGGTAGCAGGATCAGATGTGTTTCCAGACCCCTGCCCAGGCACCTACAAGTATTTGGAGATCCAGTACGAGTGTGTCCCCTACAGTGAGTACTGAAATGCTGTCACCGCCCCCCCCCCCCCCCCACCCACCCCCC
>JAUMHL010000029.1:11893415-11956859 GCA_032362345.1 Sandelia bainsii
CCCAAGTTCAAAGGGAAGGAACTGACTGGGGAAGTATATGGGAAGGTGATGGGCCTAACAATGACCAATATGCACACCTCCCTCACCCCATTCACCACCCCTCCCATCCTTCCCTTTACTCCCACCTGAACCTCTTGCCCCCTTTTCAACCCCAAAAACCCCCAGTAAATGACATTCTCACACTCACAAGTGCACACTTGCTCTATCTGGCTTTTTTTTTCTTCAACACAAGAAAAACAAAACAAGACACTTATCCTCACTTGCTATCTCTATCTGTCTCTCTCTTCATTCTCTGTCGTACACTTACACTTCACAGATGCACACACTCACACAGAGCGCTAAACCTTTTTTCTTCATCGACAGAGTGACGCACCAGTAGCTGAGAGGGATTTTCACATGGGAGGCAGTGCTCCACAAACCCAGGGTCTGATAAGCACTTCACACACACCCACTGCAAATGTGGAGTCAGCCTTTATTAGCAATCACAGCAGTGTAACACACACCACCTCACATTCACACACTGATTGACCCATGGGGCATGCCATTGCCTTTATCTGGTGCCAAACACCTTTGCTGTCCCTCTGATTTCCAATAAAAATTAAAATTGGCCACAGTGAGACTGGAAAGCAGGGGGTGTTGTGTGTATGCAACACCTCACAATAGGAATGTTAACACAAACAGCAAAGCGCTTATTTTAGACCACATGACCTGTAGCACCACACATTTTATTGTCCCCATGGTAACAGCTAACTTCCTAATTGCACTGCTCAGAGCAGTGTGGAAGGTGTACACATGCATACAAACACACACACACACACACACAAGGCTACCTCACACTCGCAAAGGGGGGACATACAGTTGCTCTTTTCTCTCTCCTTATTCTTCCTCCACTGAGTAAGCATGCACACACAAACAAGATCACATTCACACAGCCAAGGGAGCAGACACAACCAGGATTATATGGTGCTGTGTTGATCCTCACTCATGTGAAAATCTCCGCTCAGTCTCCCCTCCTCCCTCTCATGTATTATTACTCTCAGCATTGATCCCCTCACTGTGCAGGAGCACATGGCAGAAGCAGAACTAGGGGAACAGGCTGGGGTGGGTACGGGGTGTTGGGGTTGCGAGGAAACTGGGGGACATGGGTCTTCTCAGGGCTGGGGCTTTTTGATATATCAGGGTGGGGTAAGGGATGATTCTCTCTGCTTTCTTCTCAGGTGCACATGTTGCAGCAAGCTCTGGGATTGAGTCCAGATCAAGCCACTAACATCTCTTTTCTCCCCTTCTTCTTCTTCACTATCGTCATTTTCTTGTTACCTTCTCACAGTCACCTATTCTATTCATCTATTCTAACTGCTCTTTCTGTATTCTGCTTGTCTCTCTTTCACCTTCTACTCTACTCCAAGGCCTTTATTTTTAATACTTTCCTCTATATGCCATTCTCTATTCTCTCTGTTTTTACTGTCCATCATTCTGCTACAATATCATGTCATTCTGTTCTGTCTGTTCTGCTGTCTATTTCCTTTTTCTTTTACAGGTTGGACAAACATTTTAATATCCAAACATCCAGCTCTGATAGGGAGGCTGGGAAATTCAAGGCCTTCAAAGCACCACTTTCAGTCTTTGCCCTTCCTCTGCTCAGTGGTTTAGTGACCTCAGTTTACCTTCTGAGAGACTTTAAGTCAGGTTACAGCTACAGTCATAGATAAGAAGTTAGCTGGGTTTCTTGCTTTTGAGGATTCATTGCTGTGAATCTTTTTTTCACAGCCTTGCAAGTGGCAACAAGTGTTTTCCTCAAGTCTCCTCTTCCCTCTGTTCACCTGCATTTCAGTCAATGTTAGCTGTGGTCAGGTTGACCCTCTGCACTGACTTTGCTTTTTAGTCTTCTGCTAGTCCTGTGCTGCAGCTCGGTGTCCTGTATTGTCTACATACGGTCAAGGCAGCATTGCTTAGTTGTACCTGCCTTCTTCTCCTCATACATTCTAACCTTGTCTTTTTCCTTCTGACTGCACAAGGGAGCTTGTTCTTTCTCCGCAAGGCAATCAAAGGGATGATTAAATAGCTGCTGAATTGCATTTTTTACTCCCAGTGTTTGAGAAAAAAACTTTGTTGATTGTGTCTGAAGTATTGCACGGCTTAGAAAATTGGAAGCTGATCCCTCTATGATGAAAAGTCCCGTCTGTCTGAGGTGACAAAGAAGAGCCAATTACCCCTGTCCTCTGCCACTCTCCCCCACTGGAGAATCTCAACCAAGCTACACTCACACAGACACACACACACAATCAAACAGAAACAAATATGCATGTACACATACGCACATAACTCACACTGTGGCCGCTCTGCTTGTTTGTGCTCGTCTGACAAACGAAATACAACCTGACACCTTCAGACTCAGAGCTGGAACTGTTCATCCCAAAAACCTACTTACCGTCGCACCGCACGCCACTCAACTTGGCCACTTTTAATTACCAGACGAGGGGGCACGCTGCTGTCTTCAGCTCTGCCTCAGCAGAGATTTGTCAAAATTAATTGAATTTGCTGCTGCTAATTGCTCTGGTAATGCCCCATTGTTCATGTTTGTCTCGGAATGCTAGGCACTCTAGCATTGTCCAAGACTGACCCGTGTTTCTCAAGAATTGTCTTGACAAAAAAGTTTACAGTGAGAGATTATATTTAAAGGCTGTGTGATATAGTGGCTTAGTGGCCGAGATGCTTTACACCCACACTGATAGCTGTGTTTGATGTTTGTGTCTGACATCATTCTCTATGTGCGTGTGACACAGACGCCATGTTACCAGTCACCTGAAACGGCAAGATGACAGCCTGAGCCAAGGTGACACACCTGCCAAGAACACACCTCTGTCAGCTGCGCCCAGACAAGGGTCTAGAATATGTGTGTGTGTCTTTGCATGAGATCACCTTGGCAAAATACAATATCCGCCAACAAGTCAAATCATATCTCATTGAGCCAAAAAGCCCTGAGAGGCCGCCCTGCCACATAGCATTGTTTTCGCCAACCAGAACAGAGCAAGACAAAATGGCTCAACTGAACTCTCATTTCACACTGTCACAGTTTGCAGTAGACTGCTAGCTTCCATTAAGACATCACAGATCCATGCACACAGCTGCAGCGTGTATTTACTGCAGTGGAATGTGCAATCTTAACACAGCTGTACACCAAGTCAAAGTCAATCCAACCTATAAGAGAACTCTACCTGTCCCCCCCTCCTCCTCCACGACACAGTGCTACATCATTATTGATTCCTAATGCTTTCCTTTGGGGCCATCCATGCTAGCCATGCCAGAGCCATTAGACCTAGTGTTGTGCCTCTGCTGTTTCATCAGAAGTGATTTATCTTGTTAATATGCACAGTGCATGTAGCTGTACAACTGGCTTTAAAAGCACCTACTCAGGCTATACAGTAGAGAGCTTCTTAGGTAACTTCATATCCTCCACTTTTACTTTCATATTTTGCGGCTCTGCAACTGTTTCAGTTTATAAAATTGATTCTTCCTCACAAATGTATTCAGCACTGCCTATTCATTAAGAGACATCGCTTTTTGGACACAAAGCTGCTGGAAGTGATAGTTGACTTGTCGGGGAGAATTTTTCAGTAGAAGGAATAATGGCATTGTAATATGACAAGTTTGCAGTGGAGGAGAGGAAACACTTTGATGTAGCTGAAAATGAAATTTCATTAATATGTATAGGGGCACCATTAGACATGGGGCTCAGAAATGTTTGGTGAATAAGAAGAAGGAGGTTATGTTCAGGCCATGGAAAGGAATGACTCTTTACTGTGAAAAATGTAAAGTGAGAGAAGGAGAATATAGAGAGGGAAGAGGATGGAAGAAGCTGGAGAGGACACATTATTTCTCAGCACTATCAAAGAGACAGAGGCTAAGTTGTCCTGCAGTAATGCAACGATGTGTGTGTGTGTGTGTGCGGGTGTGTGTGTGTGTGTGCATGTATGTGTGTGTCTATCTATTCTCATTAGTGTGGGAGTAATTGATAGGGTTGTAGAGAGCACTGAGCAGAGTGATTAGGGGGAGAGAGGGCAGTGGCTTATTTCTCAAAAGGGCTCTGAAAGAGAAATGTTGAATGAATCAGACAAACAACCAAGGTGGCCTTAAACTAACCTACAGCTCACTGTGAAGGCACTTTCTGTCTCTTTTCTCTGTGTTTGTGTGTATCCTTAGGTACTTGTGATCTTGTGTATGTGTTTAATGTCTATTTTTCAGAACAACCAAGAACAGAAGAAATTGAGTCAACAGAAGACAACTACTTCCCCTATTCATCTCCTCCCTTTCTTTGCAGCATTAAAGAAGTTCTTTCACTCTCTCTCTGTCTATATGCCATTGCAGTTCATCACAACTCATTTTCCTAATTTTTAGGAAAACACACCATTAATAAAAATGCATTTATGACATCATTTTTTATTAATCTCACTTTAACTTGCATAAAGCAGACAAGCTCTGCCGTCATTAGATTCCTATATGAAAAAAACTCCAGATTTCTGGTGTCCCCATGAATCCCCAGCCTCCTTCTCCAGCAGTTATTACATTGAGAATGAAAACTCTGGATGCTTTCTGGCCAGTCTCGTCCCTAACCTTGGAGCTAATGATTGTATTCGCAGCCGGTGACGAGGATATAAGGGTTTCTTGCCGTTCCCTAGCTTCACTGGCATTTATATCTTTTCCTGTTTACCCCTCGAGGCTGAAACTAGCTACCATTTCCCAGGTCTTCATGGAGGTTGTTTGTCCAGTTTGATCTTGGCATACGATGATAAATGATCAGTGTGGCTGCTGATGCTGATGCTGCTTCTGCTGTACTGCTGCCAAGATGCAAGGCCATCCCGCCTGCATAACACTCCCTTTTAGTTGTTGTTGTTTGCTTGTTATTTGTCTCTTTAGTTCATCTCTTTCTCTTCTGCTCTCTTTCTTCTTTCTTTCTTTCTTTGCAAAGAAGCCTACTTGGTGTCATAGAGCTCCCTGTTGACATCTGCCTTCCTGTGAAACATACACATCATGCTCACAGTGGGGTTCCACCAGCCTTTTGCCATGTCTCTCTTCCCGAGAGACATGACGTTCCACTCTCACTTCAGCCACAGAGTAAAGAATTGTGCCAATGCTTGTAATATGAAAGGTGATGATCAGAGCTTTGCTTGCTTCTCCTTGAGTCTCCAGTTGCTCACAGATCTCCACCAACACCCGCAGGTATGAAACAGCGTCATGGATGTAGAGGCAGCCATACCTTACCTACTCTTGGCAGCTGAGGCCTTAGTGTGACTCAACACACCAATTTATTGATTTGTGTCTGATGAGCACACTCAACTTTTTTGTCTCTGCCCTCTTTTTGTCTCCCTTTTCCCCAGACTGTGGCTCTTGGTTTATGTTTCTGGAGTGTTCCACTCTGTCAAGCCCTCCCTTTTCCCTGTTGTTTGTTCTCTTTTTCTTTGATGAGCCAGCCTCGGCCAGGCAAGCCAGCAGCTCCCCATTGATTGGACGGTCGATGGGTTGAGTGTTTTTGCTGGCTTCTATAGTGAGCCTCCTGACTCTGTAAATTGAGCAAAGCCAAAAGCACCGCTTTCTTTAGATCAAGGGACCACTCATGTTATCACAGACTGTACTTGGAGAAAGAGGGATTCAATGAAGACAACACATCACAAATAGCGACATCCAAGTTGCCACCTATCCATATACCAACCTACCATCTCTTTCTCTACTTGTCCTACTCTTTGTTTATTTCCACAGCTGAAGAGGACCACAAGAAGATGCTCTTCCTTGGTTTCTCTCTCCAACAGGTTTCTGGAACTGTACGCATAAGGCAAAGTGGGAGGGAGAGAGGGATGGATGTGGCAATAAGAGGGGTGGAGGTGGGTTCAAGAGTTTGGGGGTGGATTGTGTTGTTGGGGGATTATTGATAAAACTGAAATGCAATGGAAATTGATTTAAACCCAGGTTAGGCCATTTTCCCCTCTTCATTTTCCATTTAAGCCATCCTTTCTCTGAGTAGCCAACCATAACACAGACAGATAACTTGCTTTAAAGAAAGAGAGAGAAAGGACAGCATTTTATTTAATCTCAATTTTCTCTTTTTTCCTGCATCTGTTTTTCTTTCAATCTCTTTACTTTGCCTCTCTCTCTCTTCCTTACTGTCTTTCTCTTTTATCTTTCTCTTTCTTTCTTTCTCCTTTTTCTGATGCTTGAATAGAAGTGGATCAAAAAGGTAAAGACCACGATGAACATAACAACCACAGCTCGCCCCGTCCCACCTCCCTCCCTCCCTCCCTCCCTCCCTCCCTCCTTCCTTCCCTCCCTCCCTCCCTCCTTCCTCCTCCTCCTCCTCCTCCTCCTCCCTTGTCTCCCTTCCTCCTCCCATATCCCCTCCTAACCCAGCACCTTGTGTAGTGGTCATGTTTGATGTTGATATCCAGTCCTTTTCTTTCTCAGTCTCTAATCGCCTTCCCTTCTCTTACTATCTCTCTTTGACTTATAACCAAAATTCTAAAATCCTTCTAGATTTCCTCCTTGGTTCTGATGACACCAGCCTGACTTGCACGCACGCACACACATGCTTGCACAGAAACAAAAAGGCATCATGGGAGGTCAGTCCTGTATCTCTGAGAGATAAACGAGAGATCAACTTCATTCCTGTCCTATACAAAGTAGCACAGTTCCTCTTAAACTTACAGACAACATACATTCACATTGTGATTGGCAAATTGTGCTTTTTTTTCCCATCCCTTTAAAATTCATCTGATGCTTCACACAGCTAACAATTCATATTTTTCATTACATTACTGTTGTTCCTCTCATTTCATATTTCACATTGCTAATTTTTCTCAAAATTTATGAAAAACAATTCTCTCTCATTACATTACTCAACTGCTTTTGTCTATACTATATATCTTCTCCTCTATTTTAATTTCTCAAGACCAATTGAAAGTTTGTTGTTATATAACCTTGAAGCAAAAACATGGTGCTAGCATAACACAGTAACTGGCCAAAGTCTCAGATCACTTTTGCAGTATCTCATCTCCAGGAGCTTCAGTATTCTTCTCTCATTCAGTCTCTGTTTCCTTTTCAATTAATCACAATTCCATTTAACTAATTTTCTCTAACTGTCCCCTTACTTATGTCTTCTTATTTTCTCTATTTTTCATCTGCCTTTTGTCGTGTTCTCCGTCTCTTGCCTTTCTCTGATTGGTTTATCTCTCAGATCACATATGGCCATCACAAGCAGCCACAGGCTCTTTTGAGCATCTCTTACACTTCTCTTCCTCCTGGTCTCTTCGCCCTCTCTCTTTCTACAGTTTGTCATTACCTGTCATTATCTTTGTGTTTTCTTTATTGCACATGCACTGTGAACTTGTGCCTCCCTGTACCTGTCAATATCAGCCAATCCCTCCTGGTTCCTTATGTGTTCAATGAGGCTCTGGAGGGGGAGGAGAGGGGAGGGAATGGGTGAGGGAGGTGTATACCCGTTAGGGAGTGCTTCAGCTCCTTGTAATGGCCTCACCAGCGCTCCTAAAGAGCCACAATCAGCATGGCCAGGCACCTCAATCACTAGCTTCTTAAAGAGCAAAGATAGACTTGACCCATATTCAAGGTCGGGGAGAGAGTAGTGGCCATCAGTGCCAGCTTCCCAATGAGCCCTAACTCCCCCTCTCAGGTCCCCACCCTCCTCAACTCTCTCTGAACCCGCTTATTCACTTCTGTCTCAGCCCCAGCCATTTCCCTGTCTGGCCCCATGGCTAGATCCATATGTCGGAGGAATTAACTCCTATAGAGGTCACCATTAACTGGTTTATGGACCCCTTTGTCTGTCGTTGTGTCCATGGCTTTTCATTAACACGGATCATTGTCTCACATTTTTCTCCCATCGCAAGCAGCCATTTTAGCTCACTCTCCCTGCTTGCAGTGGAATAGCAAGCTACAAAGCTCTCCTCCTCCTGCTTCCACCTCACCAAACTGGTTATATTTATTTACTACTGTCCCTCCCACTAATGCTAAAATAAATACTCCGTTCCTCTGTCCTGCCCTTACCCACTGTAAGCCATCCCTTCACTGCTGCTAAACACACTCCGTTTCTCTGTTTATGGCTGTATTAACATTCCCAACTTTTGTTTTGCCCATGTCTGTCAAATTAATCCTCACTGATTGATCAGCTGATTGACAGATTGGGATGACGTGCATCGCGTGGTGTTGTCACATGCAGAAGAACCTGTTTAATGAATGTCCAACAATCTGACAGGCTATTTTAAGACTGTGCCGGCATCAGCCGCCTCTCTTTCTTCCCATCACTCCCTCTGTCCCTTTTCTCACCCTTTTCACTGACAGTCTAGGAGAGAACACTACCCACATCATTACAGTATTTCCTTTATCACTGCTGACAGGACCAAACAAGTGTTCGCCATATTTTTCTCACCTCCATGTTTTTTTTGCTTCTAAAGGAAAAGAAAAGGAAGCAGTTTTAGACTACTGTGCACAATCATGGTATTTCTATGGAGATTGGGGAGGGTGAGCATACAAGGACAGATCCGCTCACACAAACAGCCCTCTACCTGTGATTTATGAAAGGGAATGAGTGAGAAACCACTGCATCGTGTGACAAGAAAACAAAGAATGGCTGTGAATGGAGAAAGAAAGGTAGAGCGGTCGCTATAGAGACGATGAGTCAGGCAGCATCGCCTCATTAGGAATGACCCACCACACACAAGCAGTCATGTGACCAAGGCAGTGCAGACACCCTATTGTGGCACAGGCAGATAGGGAACAGTGTGGGGATTGACTATACATGCAGAAGTCATTGCAGTGTTAGAGCCAAAGAACAGAGAGGTGAGTGAGTGAAGCAGGTGGTCATGAATATAAAACACAGCGGCTGATTTCAGGACTGTTTTAAGAAGAGACAGCAACTCCGCAAGGCCTGATTTAGAGCAAGACGAAGGAGGGAGGGGTGGTGGCAGGCTAGGCTAATGTTACAGGCATGCGGGCTTGTTGTTAGACCACCACCCAAGCCACACTCAGTCAGTACAGGCTCTTTTGTCTACTGTATCTGCAGCCTGTAGCCTCTGCAACCGTGTCCCAACCAACTTTCCTGTCACTCACTGTCAGCTTCACTCTGGGGCAGATAAGACTTTGCTTTAAAAGAACGCTATCTCTTGCCATTGCCAGCTTTTGGTCTCAGTGAAGGGTATTCTCTGGGGTGAATGTTTGGGTTGATAAAGGTGCGATTTTGACACCTGCCTCTTCCAGTGTCTGGACAGTGTGTACTTGTGTGCATTGACTGGGAGCGTGTGTGTGTGTCCTAAGAGTGTAAGTCTGTGTATTTCTGTCTGTGAAAGGCCGTTTGTACTGTATTGTATTTTTTACTCTTATGACTTGACCCCCTTGTACTCTAAAAGGCAGCGGAAACACAATGGGAGCCCCCCCTTTCTCTCCTTATTTCTCTCTTCTTCTTTCTGTCACTATGTCACTCCTCAGTCGATTAACTCACTCCTAATTCTCATTTCACAGGAAATAACCTATTTACTCTCTTGCTCCACTCTTCTGTCTCCTCTTGTTTGCACACACAGAACATGCTCACATCGTTCTTCACGCTTTCTTCTTTCTTTCTGCCTCTGCCTCTCTCTTTGAACTACATACATGCATTCCCACACACGCGCACACACACACGTATGCTTGCTTACACACACATACACACTAATAGCCTGATGAAGGTACATCAACATACAATCAGGAGACTCAGTGCATACTCAAGAACACACCCAAACACATTAACTGTCCAGTATGGACATGGGGTACCATGGCATGCTCCATTCTGCCACCTGCTGCCTATGTGCTGCACCTGCCAGTAACAGGTGTGGGATTCAATTAGAGCAGCATGCTCTCAGCATGTCAGTCCTGTGAGCAGGCCATGACTATGGACTAGACAAAGACTTGGGCCACCAGAGCCCTTAGATCCCTGCAGCTCCAAAAGAAATTACACAAAAACATGAGGGCACCTTTTTAGAAACAGCTGCCAAATATTGGCAGGGTGTGTTTAGATCATCAAAGTTGTACATTTACTATTACCATGATGTTGTCACATCAAACATGAAAACACCATGGACTGTACTGTAGAAGACAAAGTGAAAAGTCTAAATTCAGCACAAAGCTGTCAGCACTCTTTTTTTAATTGCATTACCAGTTGATCACAAATTGCTGCTAGACACTAATGGGAGACATTTACTGTCATTTTCAGGAAAGTTCTGGTGCTCTCATCATTTTATATAACAGCCTCATATTGACAAGTAACAGCTGACCTGTGCCTGTGAAAGGGATTATAGAGATAAATAGTCTATTATTACAGCAGTATTTCCCTGTTTGTGTGGCAGTAATTGGCATGCTAGAGTATGATAGCTGCAGCCTGGGTTTTAATCCCTGATAAGGTAAGTTTCATTAGCCATCTGGCTAGTTTGTAGGGTAAATAAGTGTTGTGTCTGTGCTGCCTGGTGACTTCACTGGGATGATCATGACAAGAAGATTTCCACCCACCCGCACCTAAAGGGGAATTAATCTATTAATCTAACTATCTCACATAATCCCAGATGGCTCATACTACAGCTAACCTGCTCTAGCCAGACAAGGATAATGCCTAATCTTAAGACTTACGCCTAATGCTTAATGCCTAATGCCTAATACCTCATTCATACTGTGGTCATAATAGCCTCTTGTACTATAGACTCAACTGCAAAGGTTTGGCTGCTCCGGCTTCCTGCTGCTACAATCACCCTTCACAGAGGGAGAGAGAGCAGGGCAGAGTGTAGCAGAGACAGAAAGTGCTGGTAAACAGGAAGGTAGCCGGGAAGGCTGGGTTGTGCAGGTCAGAGTTAATGAAGCCTCCTAGGCAGGGTTTGCAGGGTGTGAAGCATGGTCAC
Organism: Sandelia bainsii; assembly: GCA_032362345.1. NCBI lineage: Eukaryota > Metazoa > Chordata > Actinopteri > Anabantiformes > Anabantidae > Sandelia > Sandelia bainsii. The sequence goes on from JAUMHL010000029.1 coordinate 11,904,338, forward strand.
TGTTTCTACTTGGCCCATGAGTGTGTGAATGTTTGTGTATGCATGTGTCCTCATGGCCTGTGTGTACTGCCTGGGGGCCGTTGATGAGCCCCTTTGACACCGGGCCCACCCAATGACCAGTTCATTAGAATAAACCAAGGCTCACTGATTGGCAGCCGGCAGGGTTCATACAGGAGAGGAGGAAAGCAAAAGGAACATTGAGGAGGAAGGCAGAGGATGACAGTCTGTGCTGCACTGCAGTGTTATTGAGATGATGAGCCCAGTAGAGTATAGAGTGCTATGAAAGACTGGAAAGTTACAGTAGGTGCATAATGAACAGAATTGCATAGTATTTTGGTAGCAATGCTGTATGTATTGAGAGTAAATTATACTACAGAAACAAAATCCATTTTGGAGTAGTGATAGATGGTAGTGGATTCTCTGTGTCCAGTCGTGATTCAGTGCATCAGCCTCCGAAGCACTGGATAAAGTGCAAAACTTTAAGGATAATAGGATAATCAGCTTTATTGTCATTGATCACATTTTTACATGTTACAACGAAATTTGACTTCTGCATTTAACCCATCCCCCCTTGGGGGGAGCAGTGGGCAGCCACAGGCGGCGCCCGGGGAGCTAGCGCTGAGTGTCTTGCTCAAGGACACACCTGGTATGGGGGATGTGCTGGTAATAATTGATAACTAATAATTGTCTCATCTGGAGCTATAATCTGGACATCATAGTTATGAATTCTGTGTTGATCTATCAGGATCTTAAGTCCGAATTTTGAGCCTTGATGGGTCACCAAATGAATCATGCACCACCATGATTATACTGTATTTGCATACACTGACCTCCTCTGCATATTAGACTTTAATGGCATGCCTTTCAGGTTTTCTCTATCTAAATTTTATGATATGGTCCTCTTAATGAGATGTCCAGTAAGAAACTTTTGCAGCCACTATATTATATATCATCCAGTAGAATCCAAACTATTGTTCCACGGATACATTACATGTTTACTCTACCTTTCTTCTACTGTACTGTAATACATACAGAGAAGATAGTTGCATGTTTGTTTCTTTGTCCTTTATTCTACCTTGAGGCAGAGTGTTCCTGGCTTTGTTTATGGGTCACCTACATGCAGAACTGCTGCACTGCTTTCTGAATGCTGTTTATTTCTCTATTTACAGTAGAGTTGTATTTTAGAGGCAGTGGCCTACTTTGATTAGTTATTTTTTCCACCTCATAGCTTTCTGGTCAAGTAATACCTCATTCTTTATGGTCTTTATTTGAAATGTTTTGTAGCCTTACGTCTGTTTATGCTGTGGCTGGATTGATAATGATGTCATTTGATTATGTGTGAGTAAGAGTTGGCAAGATGTTATTCAAGAAATTAATTGTTTAACTGACTGAAAATGCTTTAACCACTGCTCTGAACATTATTTTGCATATTCAGTCACCCACGTTCATATTTGCAAAGCAAACACCTCAGGCGTCCCAGCTTTTGAGCATTTTGGTTCGACAATGGAGCATGACAAGCCTCCTCCCTGTGAGTCTGCGTTCAGTGTTTGTTTATTCCTGAGCTTGATTAGATTCCTGTTTGGCTGCCAGTCTCAGTCCCCATTGGACCCCCTCAGACAGAACAGGCTGATTCCTAAGTGGCCCTGCACCACAGATCACCAGCCACTATCAACCACAGCATGACAGAAAGCAAAAAGAGAAAGCTGGATTCCCAAAAGCCTGAAATAACTCCACCATTTCTCTGTTATGGTTCTCCTCCTGCACCAGACTCCATGCAATATTCAAGACAGTTTGAGCCTAGACTGATCCATCACTCTAACAGTCACAGTGTGACACTGTATGTCTGTGCTGGTGTATGCATGTCGTGTACTATCCTGTTGTCTATTGGGATGATACTCGCTTGTCTGTCTGTGCATCCTTGTGTGCTGTGTGTCATCTTTGTCCAAATGCCCCTGCAGCGCCCAATTAGTTCAGAGATGCGTTCAATCATGAGGTGACCAGCAGGTGTCTGGTTCTGTCGCAACCTCGAGCCAGAGAGCCACATAAATAAGCTGGCAGAGGAGACATGGGGACTCCTCAGCTGTTTTATTCTGTAGTGCCTCCAACTCTCTCTCTCTCTCACCTCTCTCTTACTCTCTGTGGCTGGTAACTCTGTGATGTCAGAGTGGTGAGGATGCCAGCAGGTTTCCTCATAGATCACCTGACACACCTGGTGGCCCCAGGGCACTATCTCTGACACCTCCTGCGCTTGCGTGTGTGTGTGTGCTTGTTTTGTGTGTGGATTATGTGTGAGGTTTCCCAAGTATTCCTGTGTGTGTCAATGTCTGTTTGGTATAGAGACAGTTGTGTCTGTATTTGTGTGTGCGGATGTTTGAGCTGCAGCTGCAATGGATGGGAAGGCCTGGCCAATCTTTACCCCCAGAATACTTTTGTTTGAGACATTACTCTTGCCCGAGAGCCAAATTTGAGTCCTAATAAAACAAGCTTCACAATTACTGTTTTAACACCCTGTAGCAGAGCAGAGACAGAGAGGCCTTTGAAATAGAAAATGCAAAATCAAAAAAGTAGGCCAAGATAAATTAGATTAGAGCTTACATCTAAGCCGCAGCAGCAGCCAGAAATCTCCCATTTATCATATCCAGACGCTTTCCGACCACAATGCTGATGTTCTACAAATGAGCTTTTATATGTCCCCTCACTTTAAATCTGATAATGTACCTCACCTCACTCCGCTCTCTCCCATTCTCCTTTTATTCTTTGTCTCCTTTACAATTCTCAACTTACTTCACTTACTACTCACATCTTTCTTTCGTCCCCTCCATGTCCTGTTCTATATTCCATGGTCTTTGGCCTTTTCTAATTTCCTCTCTCCCACTCCTTCCATCTCCATTATATCTTTAATTTTTACAATGCTTTGTTTTCATTTTCTATCTCTTCCTTTCCCCCTCTCCTTCTCTTCTCTGCTCCAACACCCTTCTTCTGCTCCAGTATTTGTGTGTCCGGGGACACTGCTCCGGGTACAGGCGGCCAGCTCTCTGCAGGAGGCGGAACACCAAGCGGGTGCGTGGTGTAAAGACCCACTGCAGTCTGGGGATCGTCTGTACGTCATGCCTTGGACCCCCTATCGTACCGACATGCTGTATGAGTATGCTTCCTGGGAAGACTTCAAACAGAATCGGGCTACTACCACCTACAAGTGAGGGCACCTCAGACTGTCCTGGATGATCAAATAGCATCTGCTGCTGTATTGATTTATTGGCTTTTGATGTGGGTGTGGTTGGTGACAGCAAAATAGTCCTACTGAGGTGTCAGTTTGCTTACTGTGAGGCTGTCTTACAGGTGGTGTCATGCAGAATAGATTAATTGACTTGTTCTCCTGGATTTCAGCTCCACTCATGTGATTCTCTCTCAACAGGTTGCCCAACAGAGTTGATGGCACAGGGTTTGTGGTGTATGATGGTGCAGTGTTTTACAACAAAGAACGCACACGAAACATTGTGAAATATGACCTACGGACACGCATCAAGAGCGGCGAGGCCATTATCACAAATGCTAATTACCATGACACCTCGCCCTACCGTTGGGGAGGGAAGTCGGACATCGACCTGGCTGTGGATGAGAACGGCCTCTGGGTCATCTATGCCACAGAGGCCAACAACGGACGACTGGTGGTTAGCCAGGTGGGACAGAAGGGGATGAGGTGGGGATTATAAATGCAGGAAGGGATTATATCAGAATCTCATCTGACTAGTCAGGCAAAAGGTCATATGTCACACATGAATGACTTACTGCTGTGATTACAGTGCACTGACAAATGAGATGCAGAGATATTGTTGACCAAAAAAAGTCTCACATAAAGTTCAACTGCAAAATTTTAGACCTAATTTCAAATCTCATAATGTCCTAAACCTAATCTTCACTGAGTTAATATTTTTTTTGTAGATGTGGTGGGAGATAAAAAACAACTTTAAACACTACATCAGTAAATAACAGTAACAGTAAACATTTATAGATAAAACCATCGCATTATTAGCTTGTCTGCTCATTTAAAACAGTTAACAACTTTCCCTTCTACATATTGTTTTAAACACACACTATTTTGCCATCTGTAATCCAAGCTAACATTACTTTACCCTACTCATTTGACAAACTCAAAACATAATCCATCACTGTGAACTTTGGGACATTCATATTTTAATACCGATTGGTTCTTTAATAAACAAAACTGCAATCAGGCAGCAACTTTCCAGATAAACAGATTTTAAATTAATGTGTTGTTTAGAGGGACGGGTCCTATTTATTATCACTGTTTTTGACCTTACCCGGAAATTATTTTTCAAACTGTATAAGTTAAACTATCCATCTAACATATCAAGCCCTGCATGAGCTATGAGGATGTAGAATAATGGCTTAACACAGTAATAAACAAGAAAGTGAACACTTTCAATGTTAAGGAAATGTTTGAAATGTTTCGACCAATAGCTGGCACACAGATGGGATCTGGAGAGGAGACAAAGGTGAGCATGGCAGCTGATATGGCAGGGAACAAAACTAGGAGAGTGAGCAGGTAAGTAACGCAACAGATTAATGCTTACGCTTCTCTAAAAGAGCTTCGAGGTTGTATTACTTGTCCTCTTGAATGTGAAGGCTGAAGCGATTCCTCAAGCTGGTCAGCAGCGAGAGAGAAAGCAGAGAGGTGAACACAAGATGGGGGACCAGCTGGAGGAGACAAGACACACAGCCTGACACAAAAAAACTCCTCAAAACTCCTGCAGACAGATGAGCCGCTTTATAGACAAAAAATCCAAAATCCAAGAAGCAGTCCTCTTCAGAAACACAGATAGTCACAGTCACAGTGTCCAGTTCCTGATTTAGCTGCTTGATTGGGCTATTGGTTTGCGGGTGAGATCCAGAGGCTAACAGAGATGCCCAGAAGCTTGCACAACTCTGCCCAGAATTTCGCCATGAACTGTGACCCGCAGTCAGAAACTATGTCGCAGGCAAGACTGTAAAGATGGAAGACATGTTGAACCAGGATTTCGGTGGTTCACAAATGAAATGGACCATCTTAGAAAGTCAGTTAACAACAGAAGAAGATGGAAGCCCAGTGACAAAGTTGCTGGTGATGTGTACCCACGGGTCCCTGGGAATGGGCAGAGGAAGCAGAAAGTTGCTGGGTATCCTCTTTGGGGACTTGGCCTGGGCACATATTGAAAAGGCAGAGACAGACTCTGTAATGTCTTTTCAGAGGGTTGGCCAAATGGGACGAGTGAGACTTTGGAGCGGAGGGCATCTGGGACGTACAGCCGGTCAGAAGGGGTCGGAGCATCCCTCAAGGCATTCATGACGTCCTGTTCGATGTTGCGTCGGGTTGCTTCAAGGCGGGCTAAGGCAGGCAGAATGTAGTCCTTATGCTCAGGTTCATCAGATTGTCTGGACAGAACATCTGCCTTACTTTTCTTGGAAACAGGGTGGTAAGACATTATGCAATTGAACCTGGCAAAGAAGAGAGCCCACCAGGTCTGACGGGAGTTCAGGTACTTCGCAGTCCGAAGATACTGGAGGTCCACTGGAGGACACCAAAAATTACATTTCTGTTCCCCTGAGCCAATGGAGCCATTCCTCCAGGGTTAGCTTCATTGCCAGTGGCTCCTGATCCCCAATGTCATCATTGTGCTCAGCGGGGGACAGGCGTCTAGAGAAGAATGCCCAAGAGGGGATCTTCTGGTCCTTCTCAGCATGTTGAGACAGCACTGCCCCCACGCCAGGGAAGTGTCAACTTCAACTATGAACTGTTGGGAGGGATCAGGGAGGACCAAGATCTGCAGCCCTGAATGAAGCACTTATAGAAGTTTGCAAACCCCAGGAAACTCTGGAGCTGTTTATGGTTTTCTGGAGTTGGCCAGGCCTGGACCGCTTTCACCATCCCTGGATCCATTTTGATGTTTCCGGTTTGACAGAATGAAACTCAAAAATTACACAGTGGAGGAATGAAACTCGCTTTAACAAAGAGCTGGTTCTCTCCGAGTGATTGAGGAAGACTCACCAGGCTACGGCATTCTTCAAGCGATCACTTAGACCCTTTTAGAAGGCATCATACAGAGTGATGTTCGAAGAGCGTCTGTGGCCAGGGTTTAGAAATCGATGATGTAATCTATGGCAGAGAACCGTTGGGACAAGTGGGATTGAAAACCCTCTGGAGCTCCTTGCCAAAGCTCTCAAAAGAGGTGCAACACACCGCCCTCCAGCTTCACTCCACAGTTCCCCACAAGCAGACTCAACCTTTGAGCAGGAACAGAACATAAGCCACCTTGGAATCTTCTGAAGGAATAGAGGACGGTTGTAATTCAAACAGGTCAGAGGTAGCACTGGGTTAAGAAAGCTCATACCGCTCTTTGATTCATGCTTAGGGGCTAGAGGAGTAACAGGTTGTGCAAGCTGGGGTTCTGGTGCTGGAGGGTTAAGGGTGAGAGAAAGCAGATTAATCTGCTGGAAAAGCTGTTGAAGACTCACTGCAACATTGTCTAATCAAGCCTCTAGACAGGAAATAAGCCCATCCACATTAGCTTGCCACCCCTGAACACTCATGCCAACTGGGTCCGTGTTGGCCAGATTTTACTGTAAGGTTTAGTGAATTAAACAACCGAAGAAGAAGCTAGACACAACAGGATTTAGATGTTTATTGCACTCAAGAGAAGTTGGGGGCAGCATGGAGTAGAAGTGGAGCAGAGGGGCTTCAATGCAGGAACCTGCTGACCGATATGTGGGGCAGGATCTTAAGAGAAGACACAGGTGAGTATGGCAGCCAACAAGGCAGGGAACGAAAATAGGAGAGCGAGCAGGTAACTAACTGAACAAAGTAATGCTTACACTTCTCTGAGAGAGCTTTGAGGTTGTATTAATTAACCTGAATATGAAAGCCGAAGCGGTGGTTCAAGGTGGCCAGGTCACCTCACAGCAGGGAGGTGAGCACAAGATGGCCAACCGGCAGGAGACAAAATGGCAGTCTCCATGTCATTCAGGTGGTAACTAAAGTGGAGAGAGTGAGAGCACGGAAGCACACACACAGCACACACAATATTAGTTTTATGATGTGAATTAAGTGGGACAAATGTGCAAAAAAATAATCAGCAAAGGGGCAAATACATTTTCACAGCACTATAAGATATACAAATCAATATAAAAAAAATATACAAAAGAAGAAATACTTCTTCCTCTACAACAGAGACCTGAAGAATTAAGTTAAAAAAATCCTCTAAAAACAAAAAAATCAGAATGATTGACTTCAGCATGTACGTATGTTTACCCATAGGTGAATCCTTACACCCTACGCTTTGAAGGCACGTGGGAAACCAGCTTTGACAAGAGGATGGCATCCAATGCCTTTATGGCATGTGGTGTGCTGTATGCAGTCCGGTCAGTCTACCAGGACGATGACAGCGAAGCAGGTGGTGACATGGTGATGTATGCTTACAACACTAACCGTGCCCGTGAGGAGCCTGTCAACATCCCTTTCCCCAACCCCTATCAGTATATTTCTTCTGTGGACTACAACCCTCGAGACAACCAACTTTATGTCTGGAACAACTATAATGTGCTTCGCTACCCTCTGGAGTTTGGACCACCTGACCCCACCATGGGTAAGGAGTGATCACACAGAAACAGTTACTTTTTAATCTACAATTGTGAGACATTTTTCATTTGCCAACTTGTGCATAAGTCTAAGGTTGTGACAAAAAGTATTAGCACTCCAAATAAAGAAAAGTCAGCTCTTTAATCAGACACTGCAGCATAATAGTACAAATATAAATATTAAATATAAATAGTACAAAAGAATCAATGACTGCATGTTTTGTGATTATGAAATAATCAAAGATGTTCAAATAAATTACAAGAGGATATTGTGTTTGGTTGAGTGGATGTTTTATTTTTCATAAAATCCAGTTTGATGAGGGAAAACTTCAAACAGCCCATCGAAAATGTGTTTGCAGCTGTTTCTTATCTGACATTTGGGGGCCTCAGATACAAAATTATTGTATTTCCATTCACAGCCATAGTTATACTGAAGAGAAGCTCCTCAGGTATGACTGCTGCAGCGCTTCATATCAGCTTCCCTGTGTCATGGATAATGAAAAAGTCATTCTGAAATGATAAGTGAGAGGATAAAATGAAAACACCACACTGCATTTTTGCAGTCCATCAATATGAAAGGGAGGCTGAATATACCGTGTATATGAGTTGCATAAAGCACTGTATAAAGCTCATATTAGGCCCCCTGAGACATGAGACAGAGACAGACGGGCGGCAGGACTCAGAGAGTTGCACGCTGACTCTGCGTTTGATCAGTTAGAATTTTGTAGTCGTGATGTGTTGCTTTTATCTTCACATTAGGTTTGGTTGCTAGTGATGGTGACTTCTCTCATACATTTGATCAATTATTTACTTCTCCCTGACTTGTGATGATGCTTTCTCTACATCTCCTCCCCTACTTCTCCTCCTCTCTCTGGAGTGCAGTCTTTGAGGGGCTTAAAAAGTGTATTTGTCACCCCAATTATTGTCCGGCTAACTTTTTAGCTTCTGAAAGAGATCTTACATTCACATGCATGTGTCTTTCACTTTTTTGCTGTCAGACTTGATCCCTTGCATCTTCTTACAACACTCTATGTCTCAGTTGTAGCATCTAACCTAATCTTCTTCTCTGTCTGTGTTGTTCTCGGGTTACCTTAGGCCCTCTGACCACCACTCAAGTGACCACCACTCTTCCTGCCAGGCCATTCACCTCCAGTACCAGCCCCTCTACCACCCGCCCTCTGCCTCCCACCTCACGCCCAATCGGCTCCATTAACAAGCACCCCGATCTTCGACCCATCACAGCTACAGTGCCTGTCACTCGCCGCCCACCCCACCCTCCTCAAGGCTCAGAGTCTCATGTCTGTGACTCCAAATTGGTCCGTGGTGTCCAGTGGCCCACCACACAGAGAGGAGAAACAGTAGACCGCCCGTGTCCCAAAGGATCTCTAGGTGAGGACATCTGCATGTGTGTATTATTTTCCAAACATCACATGCGTAAGTATACTCAAGACTACATGTTCTCTTTGCATGTGGGAGTTTGTGTATGCACTACTGTATCTCTGTGAATGTGCCAAAGTGATCAGCGTGTTTGTGCTGTCACTTGTTTTTTTCCACTGTTGTCTTCTTCTGTCTCTGCCTTGGTCCCACCAGCAGGCACAGTCTCAGAGGAATCGCAGATGAAAGCCTGTCCTCCACAAATGAAAGGCTCATCTCCCACAGAAACAGAGCTGATTGAAAGCAACGAATAATGCAATGAAAGGCTAGAAAACACAGGCTTCACCCTCCTTCATGCTAGCTTCTATACCTCTAAACATGCAGCCATCAAAAAGCTCTTTTTAGTCACAGTAAAAAGGCATCTCCCTCCATCTTCCTCTCCAATGACTTTTGCTGTTTCTGTATGTTCTCTCTGTGAGAACAGTGGTAACATTAAATTAGCAGCTGGCTTAACTGCCGCATCTTGGCAGAGCTCTCACACCTAATCTGTGGTCGATAGAGGGGGAATGTAGAGAAAAGTGAGTGAGAGTGAGAGAAGAAAAAAAAAGTCAGTGGGATATAAAGGAAAAATGGGGTATGAAATGCAATGCCACATCTGCTCTGATCCTTCTTCAACTGTGAAGGATTGCTGCATTGTGTTTTTCATCTCTGTTCTTCCATTCTGCTCTCTACATAGAGAGCTATATCTCATAGAGAGCTATGTCTCTCTGTGGTCTCTCTTTTCTTCTTTTTTCTGGCTTGTCTTGGTTACCTGACTTTGGCTATTTGGGTTAGCAGCAGCAGATAGACTCCTCTCTGGTTTTATCCCAATGTGGTGTCCTTTTTCTGAACCCTCTTAACTAAACAGAAAAAGCTAAATGGAAATGAGGATGGGTGCTTCCCTTCAGGTGTTTTTATTTGACGGCAAGGGATCTTGCCTGATGTCTTATGTGTTTGTCTGTGTGCACAGAGTAAATGGTATGTCTGCATATGTTACTTTTAAACCATTTCTTTTACAGCATGAAAGCCTATTCCTCCCCTGCTGTCTTCTCGCTCCTTTTCTCTTTCTTTGCTTTCTCACTGCCCTACACTCCATTATTTAACCTTTTCCACTTCTGACCCATTTTCTCTCATACTTTTTACTCTACCTCCTCCGTCTTCCCTCTCATCTTCAAACACTTCCAGAATTGCATTTTTAAAATTCATTTGATTCAATTTTTTTTAGTAAAAAACGATTATCACACTTTTTTTTGCACATCTCTCTTCTTCACACTTGCTCATTTAATTGCACACACCTAATGCTTATTACCTCTCCATTACTCCTCCATCTTCTGTTTCTTCTTCCTGTGCTTGTCTCTAGGCATTGCTTCATTCCAGTGCTTGGCGGAGCATGTCATGTGGGACCCGCGGGGTCCTGACCTGAGCAACTGCACCTCCCCATGGGTCAACCAGGTGGCCCAGAAGGTGAGACCTGAAGCAATACACCCTGGCCATGGGTCTGTCCCCTTTCTCTGCCCCACTGCCCCAACCATCCTCCCTGTCCACCTCCACACACACATTAACATATCTCCAAGGCTGGCCTGATTAAAATATAGTCTAATTTCAACTGGCCCTTTATTACAAAGCATCTGTTCTTAATACTTAATTAACTCTCTTTTTCACTAGTATGATTTAATTACAGCTAGGTAAAAAAAAGTTAAATCACGCTTAGGGCTGCACAGCATGCAAAGTACTCCACAGTTTTAAAATGTTTCTAACTGACTGCCATTTAAATTACCAAATGGCGTTAATATATGTAGAATAAGAATCTGATCATTCCACAGTCTTGACAGTAATCAGATTTCAGATGAGTCTGAATAGGAGGTAAACATAACATTTACTTTTTTTTCTTCTATTGTATCGCTAATCACTGGTCACCTTCTATTCTTTTCTCTGACTCTTGTGCTGCTGTAACAGGTGAATTTCCCCGGTGTTGGATTAATTAAGTCTAAGTCATAAACTGGTTAACCTGGCTACATTAATACAGTACAGCAGTACAGCAGTTATTAGTACAGAATAAGGATTCTCCCTATTCTGGCTGAATTCTGATTATTCAACCATGCATACCCTTGACCGACTTTATTAAAGGTTTTTTAAAGTGTGTGCATGTGCCTGGAAGCATAACTAGCAACACACTGAAAAGGAACATCATTGGAAGAATCCATAATACCTTCTTCTTCTGGCAAAAATCAATTGCAATTGCAAAGTGGTTGCTAGGGTATGATTTGCATGTGAAACCACACTTGGGACAATAAAAACATCACGATTTATACTACAAGGTCCATTTTTGTTTACAATGATGCAAAGGGGCCGATAATTTAGATCTTTTTTTCAGAGACAGTCTGGGGAAATCTGATTACTGAACAAACAATATGCAAACTGAGTTTTTTTACTATAGAAGCAAACATTTGTATACACTTAGATGCATGTGATCATGTGTCTTCCAACCACTTTTAATATAACTGAACTCATTAAGGCTATTTGTTCTGTTTTACCGTCCTAATATATCATGTGTAGATAAAGAGCGGCGAGAATGCCGCCAACATAGCTGGTGAGCTGGTAAACCACACACGGGGTCAGATCCAGACTGGAGATATCAGCTCATCCGTGCGATTGATTGAGCAGCTACTGGACATATTGGATGCCCAACTTCAGGCCCTGAGGCCTGGAAACAAGGAGTCAGCTGCACGAAACTACAACAAGGTAGAAGAAGTGTAAACACGTGAATAAGTACACACCCGCCAATGCTTTATTTAATTCAAGCATTAGAAAAGAGCGCTGAGGTTAATGCAAATTTACCCCCCTAGTGCACAAGCAAGGACCAGTGAGTTTTAATTTACCTTTTTTTTTGCTTAGCTCTTTAATTCCATGCTTTGTTTTCTTCCTTTCAGCTCCAAAAGCGAGAGCGGACCTGTCGGGCCTACATCCAGGTAGCTTTACTCTTTTATCTGCCTGCTTTACATGCTTGTGGAGTAGGACTGCTCTGTGACTTAGAATAACTGAGGGAAGATAAATCCTTGAGTAGAATAGGTTTGTGGATGAGATCCCTTTGGCTCAGTGCTCTGTATGATGATTTATACTGCCTTTGAAATCATCACTTACAGAATTTCGGGGTTGTACTGAAGAGCAGTGTGAGTAAGTTTTGGTATAATGTCTGCTGGATAGAATATGCAATATTTAAATGTTGGTATAGTATTTCCCACTGCAGTGAAAGCTGATCTGTAGTTTTTCTGTTGCTCATGTTGTACTGTTTTTTTTAAATATGGGTTCGGCTAATGTGGAAGTCATTTGTCTGTGATGTAATCTTTGCTTTGTTACATTGTGGCAGAGCCTAACTGTATAACATTGGCCTTGGCCTCATTCTGTTTCACAACAAGCTACTGTACAATATCCGCAGCTCTGAGAAAACATAATATCATGATAATATGAAAGGTGACGGTTTGTGTTACTACACCCTTCTGTGCAGTATTTGTGCAATATCTGGGTTTCTGAGTTAGCTGTAATCTAATATCTTAAAAAGGTCTTGCATATCCCTCTCTGTAATCATGAAACGCGGCACTCTACAGCACACAGTCTTTTGTGTTCTTTGACCTGTCTGCAGCAAACTGTAATGTGATCAAATTCTGATCTCTGCTGCGTTAATGTAAAGGCTGCTGTGTGGCATGGACCATTATTTTTGTCACTTCTAGCAAAGTAGCTCAGAATAAACCGAAAATTCTTCTGTAGCAGATAGAATGCATTCTAATGCTAAATTCATTTTGTTAACAGCAATGCTCTTTATTCCACACAGCAGTCAATCCTTCATTTTGAGAGGCCTGAGCAAGAGAATTACATGATTCATCAAGCAGGCTACTCCAATAAATTGGATAGCTGATACAACCATCAAAATTGCCATTAAATGAATTGTAAGTGTGAAATAGAATGCTAATATGTCCGACATAGCACAGTAATAAATATAGTACAGGGAGGTGGTGAGTTTCTAGGAAATTATAGTAGAATAGTAGTGACTTTGTTCTTAAAAGTGCTCAACTAATATGTTAGACTTTACAATAAGGTACACAAAATAAATAAATAACGGAACAAGTAATAAACAAATCAGAAGCTACCAATATTACTAAATAGTTAATTAATAGCTAATAACGCTTCCTGAGAATCAAGAACAGACAGTTCTAGAAACTGTGTTAATGATAATATGTAATCATTACTAGACATTCTGTGAATCTGCATCTGCTTTTTAATGGACTGTTCCCAATTTACTCAATCAACAAAGCACAGGAGACAATAAATAATCATTACTGCTTTATCATGAACATTTTCTGTCCCCTTGTTCAGTAGGGAATCTTACTAAATAGTGACTTGGAATGCATCTTTTCTTCATAATTAAACATTTTTATGTCTGCTCAAGTACAGCAAAATCCTGGTGAGCTGACAAATAGCATAGCAATACAACTGCAATGGGAAATATATTATTAGTTCAGGAATGACGCAAGGCTGAAAAAGATTTTCAATATAAAATAGCATTAATAAAAATTGCATTTACATAAATATTGAATATATTATTCACAGTAGCCGCATCTACGTATAAGCTATCCATGAATTATTAGTTACTTCCTGATTTGTTTTCTCACTCGTTTCTTTCTAACTAATCAGGATTTTGTGTCCCTTGTTGTGAAGTTGTTGTGAAGTGTATTCCTTAATAGTAATGATTACTTTTCCTCCTGTATGTGACAGGCGGTGGTGCAGACAGTAGACAACTTACTGCGTCCAGAGGCTCTGGAGTCATGGCAGTACATGAACAGCACAGAGCAGGCCCACACTGCCACCATGCTACTGGATGTCCTGGAAAAAGGAGCTTTTCTGCTGGCTAACAATATGTATGGGAATCGTTTTTCTGACCGAGCGCCCAGCATTGGTAAGAAAACAGTATTATTGTTGTTAACTGTGTTGCATGCATGGGTGAACCACAGTTTGAACTGCTGTTTCTTGAATTGCACCTCCAGGTTGTAACTCAATTTCTCCTGGGTAATTTTTGCATCTTTGACAGCACAGAGATCTTTATAAAAAAAATAACTTTATGCTCTGTGTGTTTCCACTACAGACCTCGAGGTGCATGTTCTAAACACAGAGATGGATCTGCAGGACTTGTCCTTCCCACAGAACTATGCCAGCGACAGCACCATCCAACTTTCAGCCTCCACAATCAAACAGTACAGTCGCAATGGTCAGCAGCGCTTACCCTTCCACTCCCTCAACCACAGAATTGAAGAACTGTACTGTTCTATGCAGCCCACTTGCTTATGTTTTCCATTTGCATTTTCATGCAGGCTTAAAACAATCTTCATACAGTTGACTAAGTTATTGGTTCATAATAATAGGCTAATCAGATTAACAAAAGCGCTGAGACAATTTCTTTTCTTGATGGTTTCTTAACGGCAGTCTTAATAGAATAGCTGGGGAGGCGTGTAGATTACTATCAGCCCTAGTCTGACAGAGCAATCTCAGCACTCCCTCTCTTCTCTCTTCCCCATTCCATTCTCTCGCACCGTCTCTCCGCCATCTTATCCCCCTCTCTCATCACTCTTGTTTCTACCCCCCACCCCACCGTACTCCATCACACCCCTCCTACCTTCATGGCCCCTCATCTCCTACCCTTTTCTGTTTTCTGTCTCTGCTCGGCTTTGCAGTGGGAACGAGATTAGAATGATTGAAACAAACGCACATGAAATATTCATATGGAATAATAAGAGATCTGTGAATGCTTGAGGGATGAATGTTCCATTGCCCTCCACATTAAATCTCGCTCTCTTTCACCAGTCAAAATGAAACGGTCCTTACCATCATTCTAACCTTCACTAACTCTCTCTCTCTGTCTCCTTCTTGCTCACCCTGTCACTCCCCACTCTCTATCTCTGTCACTATTGCTGCCATTACCATATTATACCCCTATTTCTGTATTTGGTCTTTTTTCCCTTGCTTTCCTTTATTGCCCTGTCTGTATTTGTCTTTTGTTGATTCCTTTTCTTTTCACTGTTGTTTTCACATTTAGCGTCTTTCATTTTTTGTCTTTTCATCTTTTTTGTGTTTCTTTCCCTCTGTATGCAGGACAAGTCAAAGTGGTATTCATTCTCTATAAAAACCTGGGAGCCTTTCTGTTCACTGAGAATGCAACAGTGAAAATGGACATGGACGGGCAAAGCCACAAGAAGCACCTGAAGGTCAACTCCCATGTAATCTCTGCCTCCATCAACAAAGAGTCGAGCAGAGTGTTTCTCACCGAGCCAGTAGTTTTCACGCTCAAACACCTCCAGGTGGCCTATTTCAGTCCCTATTATGTTTAATTTACATTCTGACACATACATTTCCATCTGTGTTTTCAATCAGCCTTGTCTATGTTTTCTTTTTCTACAGTTGGACAATTTTTACACACCAAATTGCTCCTTCTGGAACTACTCCGAGCGCTCCATGACTGGCCATTGGTCATCGCAGGGCTGCAGGCTACTGGATACTAACAACACACACACCACCTGCTCCTGCAGCCACCTCACAAACTTTGCTGTGCTCATGGTTCAGCATGAGTCTGTAAGTAAACAAGGTTGTGGCAAATACAGAGTTAAAATGGAAGCTGGGTAATTTATGCAGACATTAATTCGTGCAAGTATTAGCATTCGCTCACTCTCAGTCACACACCCGCACACATATGCACATTAATGTACCCTCTCAAGGCTGACAAGCTCTTTGTTTTGAATTTTCTCTTTTCCTTCCTTCACTCCGACATTCAGGGAGGCACATGCTTACAAATTCTTGTCCTGCTACTTGTAACTGACATTCACATGAATTTGAATGTCATGTATTTTTTTCAGGATGTCTTGTCTCTTGTCTCTACACTTTAGCTCCTTGCATATATTTACAAATATTAAAAAAGCAATTTTGCTCTTTCTCTCCCCCTGCTCTATTTATCCCCCGATTATTTCTTCCTTCCACTGTTCTCCTATGTATTCTGTATATTTTGCCCTCTCTCTTTCTCTGATTGTACTGTGTTTCTATGTCCCTCTTTTTTCCCCCTTCCCCACCTCTCACTCCCTCTACTGTTGTTTGTCCGACATGCCTGGACCTCAGAATCAAGGCCATATGAACAAACTGATCCTATTTGTGATCACCTGGGTAGGGATTGTCATCTCCCTAGTGTGTCTAGCCATCTGCATATCTACCTTCTGCTTCCTGCGCGGCCTGCAGACTGACCGCAACACCATCCACAAGAACCTCTGCATCAACCTCTTCATAGCAGAGCTGCTCTTCCTCATCGGCATTGACAAGACAGAATACCATGTGAGTTCGGCTAAGACTATGACATTCTCACTCATGGGTAGGGTTTTACCTGTTTTCATGCAGGAGATATTATTCATTTTTACTACTAATTTTAAAGCAGTCTGCAGATCCCCTTATCTAAAAATCACATCTAAAGTGAATCACAAGAGCAGCTAAGTTTTTGTATATTCTTGTAAATTACCCAGTTGTACATTGTAACACAAGCAACACCTTTTTTTACTGAATGAAGTTAAACTGTGATATTGAGGCAGTGTTGTCATTACTTTACCCTATAAAGTATTTGCTGCAATGACTAATGCCTTCCCAGCCAATAATATGCACAGAGCAAGTCATCCAGGGTTCCTCTTTTCATTTTTCCTCTGGGAAAGGACAAAACTACTACCTTATAGTGACTCTGTTCTGTCCTCTCTTGTTTTTCACTCCGTTATATGTCTTAATCTTAATGTTTTTTTCTCCTTCATCTTAATATTTTCATTTCTCCTCTTCTTCCCTTCTTTGTATTTTCTCTCTGGCTGCTACTCTCAGATTGCCTGTCCCATCTTTGCTGGCCTTCTGCATTTCTTCTTCTTGGCTGCCTTCTCCTGGATGTGTCTGGAGGGTGTGCAACTCTATCTCATGCTGGTGGAGGTCTTTGAGAGCGAGTACTCCCGCAAAAAGTACTACTATCTGTGCGGCTACTGCTTCCCCGCTCTGGTGGTGGGCATCTCAGCGGCCATAGACTACAGGAGCTATGGGACCAAAAAAGCGTACGTGTGAAGACAGGCGTTTTGCACCTGCAGATTGAGAAGTAGGATTATGCTATTCCCCCAGCTGGAAATGTAATATGCAGTGCTGGTGAACAGCTCTTGCACCTCCCCGTGGACTGGCTTTTCTGAACACACTTAGCCAAAGCCTGATGATTAGCCTTCATAAGATAATCCGCTGAGACAGGGAAATGGTGTGTGCATGCATGCCTGTATGTGTGCATGTGTCTGTGTTTATTCGTTAGCTTAGTTGTGTCTAACCCTCTCTTCTCCTCTGTACCACTCCAGATGCTGGCTGCGAGTGGATAACTACTTCATCTGGAGCTTCATTGGACCCGTTTCATTCGTTATTATGGTATTAGCTTTACTTTCAGACAGTATCATTCCCCTTTCTATTTTGGAATCACACAGTCAAACCAGAAGTATTTCACCACGCTTGCTTTGGTGGAGTATAGTATGCAAAAGTCAGTATTTTTGGAGCAGCGATGTTCACTACACATTTGTTTGATTTTTCATATTTTCTCCCCTTAGCTCAACCTCATTTTCCTCATGATCACTTTACACAAGATGATTCGCAACTCTTCAGCACTCAAACCTGACTCCAGCCGCCTGGATAACATTAAGTGAGTTCAAATTTTTAATAGATAGTCATATTCCTCAGAATTTTATTCCTCTCTTTTTCTACACTGATTCAGTTTCTCTGTGGATCAAATTATTATTTGTTGACATTTACTTCTCCACTTCTATCAGGTCATGGGCTCTAGGGGCCATTGCTCTGTTGTTCCTGCTGGGGCTGACATGGGCCTTTGGCCTCCTCTTTATCAATGAGAACAGGGAAATCATGGCCTACCTCTTCACCACCTTCAACGCCTTCCAGGGCATGTTCATCTTTATCTTCCACTGTGCCCTGCAGAAGAAGGTAACAGTGCAAGTCTAGAGCTTGAAGAATTACTAGACCTAATTATGAATAAGCAAATAAATGGCTAATGGAAGGTGGTGGTGAGTGGAAGCACATGTCTGACTGATATTCAGAGCATTAGTATAAGTATTTAATTTTGCTGTAGCAACATGATAAGAGAAAAAAACCTGTCCACCTGTCCACTTCTTTTACAGGTCCATAAGGAGTACAGTAAGTGCCTGCGTCACTCCTACTGCTGCAGCCGCACTTCCACCACCAGCTCCCATGGCTCCCTGAAGAACTCAGGCCTGCGTGCCAACAACCGCTACTACAGCGGCAGCCAAGCTCGCCACGCAGCAGCCCACAGACAGGTGCAGGCGGGACAGACCCACTCAGATAAAATGATGGCCGCACAAAGCAGCATAAACATGATGCAGATGCACCTGCCTGTTCATCTTCACGCATCAGTCAGACCACTGTTGTTTTTTAAAACTGTGTTTTTCTTACACCCAATGAAAAATAAATCTGCCTGTGTGACAAGATGATTTTGTCTTGCAGTGGAAATCAGCTTGTTTCTGAGAAATGAAATGAAAAATCAATTTTCTTGAATCCAATTACCTTGTTGATACAATCTCACCTTTTTTATAACACTGTCAAAATGGTGTCAAAACAAAATAACCTTGAAAACAAGGGACATTTCCTCACCCTTTTGGTATATATAGTATATAAATTTTTGTTTAAAAGGTCTGTTATGTAAGATTTTGCACACAATGAATGTATCTGTGGGAGTTTGATTGCTGATCAATACCAGTGATTCACCGATTACTTTGCAAAGCACTCAAACATCAAATAACTTACTTTTCCATCCACAGTCACATTGTTTCTTTTGCCAATGAGAAAGAGATGTGCAGCGAATTAAACACCAGTGTTATAATACATTTTGTTCTCGATGACAGAGCAGTATTATGTGTTACATCGTGAAATATGATGTGTTCATCAGTCTGCTTACTCTGTTGTGAAAGTGTTAGTTTAATTTTTAGTTTTCATTACTAGTATCTATGTGTTTATCAAAGTAGATAGCTCATTTTTAAAGCTATCCTTTGAAGTGCATGTGCTATATATAACCACAGGCTCCATTTAAGACAACCAGAAATACTGTACATGCTGGCATATGCACAGTGGCATAGACACACACTGACAGTTACTACAGTTAGCAATCACAATCCATAAACAAGTTTTCTCACAAGATAATAAGATATGTCCGAATAATAATTGTATCGGCTACTGCAATCATGTCTTACACATCGTTTATTAGCACGCCTCATTATAACATGACATACTGTAGCTGTGTGCCTTTTTACGCAATGCCTAAATCTCATTGTCTGGTGTGTTTATCTATTGTTCTTTGAGGATTAGAGCGAGCCCCACAGTTTTGATTACAGCAGCCCCACTGAGTCACAAAGTCTACCTGCCGTTTCTATATTTAACTTGTTGTCTGTTTGCTGCCACTCACTGTGCTCTGCTCCTTCTTCCAGAGTCGGATCCGCAGGATGTGGAACGACACGGTTCGGAAGCAAACGGAATCTTCTTTTATGGCGGGAGATATCAACAGCACCCCGACACTGAACCGTGGTGAGGCCCCCCTCTGTCCCTGCTCTACTTCCCCTCCGTTAAGTTATGGAGAGTGTCAAGGCTAAGTGTTATTAGTGTGTTGAATATATGTAGTCATATAAGAAATGTACAGTATCCAAGAGATAATGAAGCCACTTGACCAAGTTTAACATCATATAAAATAAGCATTTAAGTTTGACTTGTTTGTAAAAATCAAGGAATGTATTTTACACAGAAGTCCTGATCTATCAGGTGACATACTAAAGAACTGCATGTCTTGTAACCATCATCACAGAAAAAATATTTTAATGTAAGTGCAGTGTGAGTTAACCTGATTGCCAGCCTTATTTTGCACTCATCTGTCATCTGTCCTGGTTCATAGCTACATGGCTTGATCACATCCACACACACATTCTCTGCGTGACGCATGCATTCACCTCTGAAGTGAAAAATGTATGTGGAGTCACTGATTGTCTTAGCCTCAGCAACCCGCAACCATTAAGTGGCACTGAGATGATCAAGGCTGGCTCAGGTTCTGGATTTTGGATAGAGGGTTGTTCTTGATGACACCAAGGCCGTTGCTAAACCAGCCATCACTCTCTATGCTAATTTCATCCGTTTTGTTTTTAATGAACTGATTAGCGTGTGAACGAACAGGGGGTAATTATTCTAATTGAGGAGAGTGACAGGAGCAAGGGGCAGGGGGTGAGGAAGAGGGGTGCTACCAGTGAGCTGGATGGATGAGCTGTGTATGTGTTTGGGCGGCAGGTTGGTTTCTGGGGCTTCTCATCATGACGGAGCAATCACTAGGAGACACACGATGTGGATCATTCCATGTTGCACTGTCAAACACAAACAACTATGCTGTGAAGCCTTTATTTTCTGAGCTTCTTAGAAAAGTTTCTGAGTTGGCAGAAAGTGAAAGAGGGAAGGGAGGCAGAGTGAAAGACAGGGGCTCTATCATGGAGAAGTAATTAAAGAGGCAGAATTGGGAGGAAACGCACTGCATTATCACTGCCATCTCGGATCTCTTTGATTTGTCTGCTTCAGTTCTTTACGAACCACAATCTCTTTCTGACAGTACTAATGTGTCCAGAAGACAAGGCGTGCAGTATACACACACACACACATACTATACCCTCCCATGATTCTGCTTGCCCTACTTTTTCTCCCCACATAAACGTAGTTTCTTTAATTTTCTACAGGAAATTCCTATGAGATACATAAACCGCTAATCCCAACTAATTTGGTTGTGTTTGAAAAGAATTCTGGCATGAGGAACAGAGAAAATGTGGTTGAGTCAAGACACAACAAAGCAAGCCAGAGAATAGAGGGAAAGAGATTTGTTTGGCATGCCAGAACAATGGACAGGGGAAGTGTAACAGGAGGGGAGAATGACAAATAAATAGCTGTGTGTGAGTGCATATTTTATTTTTTAGAATTCCCTGCTCCCTTACTGTGTGATGAACGGTAGGCGTGAGACCTGAAGGTTGCACTTTGCCTTGGACTACTCTCCGTCATGCTGTCCTATTTTTAATTTCATGGCATTTCTGTTCGAGTTGCCTCAGGCTGGAGCCATACATAGGCATTATACAACATTTTCAGTGTGCCATTTCCTTGAATTATATTTGTCTTGTAGTGGCATTCACATTTCACAGTGAAATTAACTGTGTTTCAATGGCTGCACCCCTAGACTACATAATGGCATGCATTACTGTTCTCTCCCATCTCACTACATTGTCAGGAGCCAAAGTTAAAAAAAAATGGATGGCAATGCTCCAAACAGTACCTTTCCACTGCAGTTATATTTTTACTCAAAGGTTACGATCAGTAGGCATAAACATTGTGAACACTGTGAAATGCATTACTCCATAAGACATAAGCATAACAAAAATAACCTCATCTGAATAAACAGTAAATATTTTTATGATTCTAGATATTATTACTAGAGTTGCGAAACATGGATGTCATTGTGTGCAGTGTTTCTGCACAATGATAAGAACCTGTTTATGATTATGTTGATTCTTTAAATGTTTGTGTCTAACAGCGACCATGGGCAACCACCTTTTGGCAAACCCTGTGCTACAGACTCGCACTGGTACTTCTCCCTACAATACTCTGCTGGCTGAGAGTTTCACCCCACCCTCGCCTGGTGTCTTCAACTCCACCGGTTAGCTCCTCATAAATTCTCCGGTCTATGTGTGTGGTACTGTCAGCACGTGTGTGTATACAGTATGTATTCACCTCGCTGTTCTTGAGTCTGTTACTTTGTCACTAGTTCGACATGGTATAGACACACTCACTGCTGTATTTGAGTTCTTGTGTGTGTTTGTGTGTGTGTGTGTGTGTGTGTGTGTGTGTGAGTCTGCTTTTGTTCTGTTGTTTTTTCAGGCTGTGTAGCTGTCAGACGGATTCACTAGGCTGAGCAGAAAAGAGCCAAACAGTGCCTACAGCCTAACCAGCCATCTGGTCAGATATTGAATTGTCATGAGAACAGCCACAAATTGATTAGAAGTTTAGCTACATCTGTGGCTGCCAGAAATCTTGAGGACAGTTTTCCTGTACCAAGGCAGAAAAAGTAGTCGGTTTAAGTCATGATAGCCGCAGAAAGAGATCAGACAGCTCGGTGGCAAGGGACAGTCCGTCTGGATGTGTGTCAGTCAGGTGTGATTGTTCTCTATAAGTGCATGTGTGCACGCCTGCATCTGCCTCAGAGCAGGGTATTTTAAACAGCCCAAAAGCTGCTTTATGGCATTTCTGCATTCCCACTCCACTCTTTGGATGCCTATAACCGCTGAATTAGACGTGTCCTGGTAATTGCTCAACTACAGTACCAATATTCATTTGGTAAGGGAGAACTTTAACTGTGTGTGGCTGTTTGCTGACTGAGTGTGCACCCACGAGTATCAGGCCTAGTGTCTGAGGACTGAAATTTAAGGCGGTGTTTCTGTTAAATATTTTAAAGCCTCTCTGCACAATACGTCAAGCCTGATGGCCACAGGCCTGGCAGCCAAGACATTTTTAGAAGAGAGTGGGAGAGGAAGTAGGGACAGCACTTCATTAGAATGTCTAATTACCTACATCACCACCAAGGAAGAATGCTGATTAAAGTCATACTACACATCAGATTTTAAAAATGAATACGATTCTCACTTTTTGGGTGGCTGTGGCTTTTGCTTTGCTGTGTGATCATAATATCACACCATCATCTTTGGTGTGTTGAATAGACGAAATATTACTGCTATTTTACCAGGTTTTTTTGTACGAATTATAAATGTATCCAGGTTTTACTGACAGTGGTAAATAAATATAGTATTTTCTGTGGCTTAGATGTACATTTTAGAGATATATGGTATCAAATAAATAGGACCAAGTCTGCATAAATCATAGTTAATGTGACTACATGTGCATGTGTTGGTGCGTGTGGTGAGGGTTGGGTGGCTAGATGTGAGAGAGACAGAGGGAAGAGAAAAGAGCCGAATATCTTTTATTCCACTAATGGTTCCCTTTTGAAATGTCTTAAAAATGAATACATCAAGTTAATGTTGCATCATTAAAGAACACTTACTGACTAGTGTCTTTCATTTTATTCACTCCATATGACTTTCTCTGGGATGCCAAGGAACCTTCCGTGACCCAAGTAAGTGTAATTCACCTCAGTTCACATCACTCTAAAATGCTCCAGCATTAATTTTACCATCTGATACTTATTCCCGTTCCCTTGCTGACATTTGGACGCAACTGTATAATAATGCCAAAACCCTCTGTCTTCTGTATCTTCTGTTTGTGTTTGGGTCCAGAGAGCACGTTATCCAAGGTCCGCGATCCCTGTGGGATGGAAACCCTGCCTTTGAATGGTAACTTCAACAATAGCTACTCCCTGCGCAGTGGCCCGGGGGGTGGAGGTGGGAGCGGCTGTGATTTCCTAGGTGGGGGGAGTGGAGACAGTCCACCACCTCTTCTTAATCCCCGTGGCTCAGACACCCTGGGAGGTGAAGGCATCCGAAGAAACATCTCTGATGCAGCAGCCTTTGAAAAAATGATCATCTCTGAGCTTGTGCACAACAACCTGAGAGGTGGTGTTGGAGGAGGAAGTGGAGGTGATGCAGGGGACAGGATGTGTGGCAGCCTGGCCAGAGGACGTGCTCACGGTGGGGTCGGTAGAGGGACAGTGGGGGCTGGGCCAGAGCCATCTATAAGCATGGATGAAGATGAGGACTTTCTGAGAGATGGGCGGCAGCGCACCCCACAGGATGTGGAGCTGCTTTATAAAGCTCTGGAAGAGCCCCTGTTGTTGCAGCGTGCCCAGTCGGTTCTATACCAGAGCGATCCAGAGGAGTCAGAGAGCTACACGGCCGACCTCACTGAAAGCCTGGGCCACAGTGGCCAGAGTGCTGGTGGGCAGGGAGGTAGCAGAGCGCCAGACTCCCCTGCCCGTGACTCCCTGTACACCAGCATCACCAACCTGCGAGACTCACCCTACCCTGACAGCAGTCCTGAGCCCCTGGAGGTGGTGCCCCGCTCAGCCCAACCACCTGAGGAGCTGTACTACAGCTCGGGGAGGCCTGCCCTTGGCTCTCGTGGGGCCCCCATGCAGACCTTCTACCAGGCTCCACCCCGGAGACCGAGTGGGGAGGGACACCAGGCTCAGGAGCCTGCCCACAGTGAGGGAGACGGACAGATGCAGCTGGTCACCAGCCTGTGACTTGAGCCTGTGGGAGGAAGTTGGGGACTAATGTGATGGCCAGAGCCATCTCCCAACCTGCCTCGTTGTCACGTCTCTCCATTTATTGCTTGTTTGGTTGCCTTTTTTCTCTTGACTTTTATTTAACAAACAGATGGGTGAACAGAATGACCTTGTGGGGAAGACGGGGCCAGCTCTGCAGAAGCAGCGTTTTATCATCAGCCCCCACATGTCTTACGGAGATGAGTGACGGGTGTTTTTCCACAGAGCATTCATCTGCTCTCTCCTACCCCAGTCCTCCCCAGTCTTTGGTACCCTAAGGCCAAGTCCAGCACTCTGAATGTACCGATTCACCCCCTTTACCTACAGATATTTTAAAACTTTAAAAACTTTGTTAAAGTTTTTTATGTCATTTTTCTTCAGACCTGCCTCCAGAGATGGCAATATCATTTTATATTTTATCTCATTTTTGTTTCTTACCATCCATAGGTCTTTTTTGAGTCATCATTTGATAGGAGTAGTTAGTTGTGGAGACAGGGAATATTGTATACTATTACAAGCTAAAAAATTTCTCACAGAAAGCTCTTCATTGTTGCCAAAAATATCTTTTATTGAGCCAGAACAGAAACTAGAACATTCACAAGGCAAACACACTCATACATATATACTCACTCATCCAGAAGTGCTCATTACTGAACATCAAAAGTGAAAACAGTACTCCATCTAAGTAAAAGGGAGCAAGAGCTTTTATTCCAAGCAGGCAGTGGGAGTTGATTCAGTGTAGTTGCCTTTATTTTCTCTTGCTATGAATCGACGACTCTGTACAGAAGTGGAGTAGAAGCAGAGATGGAGACTGAGGAGACGCTGCACCACCCCTCCAGAGCAGGAGAACCAGCACTCATAAGACTGGTCAATCCTCTCCACTGTTCTCTCTGGTTGTTTGCTTTAGGCATTTCAAAAGTTAAATGACTGCCTTGCTATTGTTTTGAAGAGAGTATTCAATTTGTTGACTTTGGGTCTGCATCATCTGGGGGCTGTGTGAGTGGACTGGTGTCACCCCCCTCCCTCTGTACTTTGCTGTTAGAGCCTAGCCAGTTGAAGTGGACTTGTTTCCTGTGTGTAGTTGTGACAAGCAAGACTGTAAATGTCACAAATGCACTGGTCGACCAATTGGTATAACCATGTACATAGGAACCACACATGAATCTACTTTATTCCTACTATGTAAATAAAGACACCAGATGATCAAAAGCAACAAAAGTAACAAATACTATGAAAAATTACTTCTTGTACTGCAACAGCCGAAAGAAAAAAATAAAATGTTTTGGAGTTTGTGACCTGAATGATACTCTCTCTCTCTCTCCCCTACTGGTTGATCTCTCGCTCTTCAGTGCCCCAGCATTGTCATTCAGTGAAATTCCTCAGTGATCTAATGGCGAGAGAAAGGCAGAGAGAGACAAAGACTAGAAAGATTATAATGTGTAGTAGTTTTTTATTTATTCAAATGAAGAAGGGAACAAAAAAATCCTGGAACATTTTTTTATGTAATATAACCCATTACATGTTGTTAATGTTTGACCTTTGACATTCCCGGAGTGGAATTGCTGAAGCCTACAGGGGGTTGGAGGTGAGGGACAAGTGAGATAGATGTCGCCAAATGTCATACTGTGCCTCACAGGTACGATAATTTGGTTTGTTCAGGTATTTTTTTGGAAGCTATAACCAGATGACATACTTTAAAATATTTGTTTTATCATGTATGAGAATGAAATTTGTTTTGCTATAAGAGAATATTACATTTGCTGTTTCTTAAAGATAGTTTCAGCACTATTCCAGAGCCTAATGTGACAATGAGTTTGCGTGTATCTAAGTATGAATGTGTCCAGTGTATGAGTCTGCAAGTGTGCGGTGCACCAGACCTTTGTATGTGCACACACATCTGAAAGGCTTTTTTGTGACATGACTTGAATGCACATCATAGAAGGATGGAGATTCATCTCAGAGAGCGAAGTGGACAGGAAAATGGGTAGACTTGAGATAAACATATACCGTGAAAATGACAAGTAGGGATGACTGATCAGGAGGAACATGTTTCCAATATGCCATCTTATGCAAGTGATACATTTGAGAAATTAGCTGTCAAGAGAGAGCCGTTCATGAGGTCCCTTTCATCAAGCTGAAATCAGTCTGACCTTTTAAAAAAACTTTTCCTTCTTCTGTGCTTTATGTAATGGAATTTGTTATGGTTTATCAGTTTTATGTATGTTTTTGGATCATTTATTTATTTGTTTTTATTTTCTATCTCTCTTGTAAACCAGCACCAAATTAGTGTGATGTATGGATGGTGAGCAGATAATAGATGCACTGACTGCAGCGTGACATTTGGTTTGGTCTAACTGTCCTACTGACTGAACCCAAAGGAAAGCCTTTAGCTGTGGCTCCTGAGGCTGAAAGAGGGAGAGAGGGTTAAAGACAGATAAGGGAGAGGGATTACAAGGATTTGCCACCATTTATTCTTGTAATTCAAATTACTTGTGTAAGTAACATTGTGTGGGCTGTGGAGCACAATGAGGCTCAGAAGAAAGTATCATCACTTGAGCCATAGGGGGAGCATGTGCAATGTTGGTTTGACAGTGCATGACTTGGCTCTGCAGCTAACCCTGGGAGCAAATGAAAAGACAATATGCACGTGTATTCTGCTCTGCTACAGTGCTGGACGATGTGAAGTACTGATCCATGGCTCAGTAGTAGGATACTGTAGCAAGGCAGCACTCACTGGTCAGCTGAGGACAACTGAATGTATTGTAACAAGCAGGACTGAATATAAAACAATTCACTTCAGGGTGGAAGTGTTAATGGGAAACACAAGATGGCCATCATCATCTTTATCCTCATCATTCTAATCACCATCATCATTAACTTCATCCCTCCTTCATTGCATTTGACATAATGTGCTGATGCTAAACTCTAGTGCTCAGCTGGGACCTGCCCCAGGGAGAAACACTGTTTAGACAGACACTCCCCATGAGGTGAGGAATGTGCGTCACCTTGGGCCTGCTTGTCTTCTTTTCTTTTCCTCCCTCTCCCTCAATCTCATTCACATTTTAATATCAATCTCAATGGACTCCATTAGTGCAGCACTTCTTTCAGAGTGTTAATTTGTTTTGTCAAAAGCTTTGTTTATCCCAGATTAATATCTCAATAAACAAAGGAGCACTGTACTGTGGATAATGGTAATGATTATACAGTAGAAGGTCTGCGGCCCACACTGTCGGACGGAGACTGACACAACGGGAGTTTCTCCACCACTGAAAGCCCTCTAAACCTCTGATTACAATAATAACACCCTGGGTGCTAATTTACTGCAGTGAACTTGCAGTCACTCTCCTTCCTGCTCTCTTTTCTGTCTCTGTCTACAAATGTTTAACTCTGTTCCTATTCCGTGCCAGTGGTAAGCTTGACGTGTGTGCTTCATTGGTTTGGTAGGAAGTTGTCTAAAAGGTTTGACACACCTTTGTTGTCTCACCTCTACAGCTTACTGTGAGTGGAGAGCATAGTTCAGTCTATCATTAGACAGCAAAGGTCCCAGCAGGCCTACGGTGTGTTGACCATTTTGCACGCAGACCTTTTTATTTATTATTATTTCCAGCGATTTGCTCAGCCCATATCACACAAAGAGGGCAGTTGTGAATGGGATGGGGTAGCATACACAGGGTTGTTATTGTATGTGTGCTATGATTGACCAAGAGGGGACAATGCAGGGACAACATCAGCAGAGTTGTCACAGATGCCACAAATTCATAGCCATAGGCAGTGAAAGAGGGAGGATGGCTTGTTAGGAGGTTTGCAGTGAGGCTGTGCAGGGTTGGATCTGGAGATAAAAAGCTGGTTGTGTGCTGGTTTGTTTCCAACAGCTTTCAGTTTGTGGTTTGCAGTCCAGAGGTTATCACTTTATGATTTAAACTGAGTGAGCTGGCATGTTAGATCTCAATTTCATCCAACAGAATAAAACATATCTGCTTAAAGAGGAAGAAAGATGATGTGATTGTTTAGTTTAATGGATGCTTCCTTAAAAAAAATGTGAAAAAACATCCACTGCCGGCAGGATTTTCCTATAGACATTTTTAAAAAGTAAATGTAAACAATCATGAAGTAGTACTATTTTGTTAATGGTATCTTGTTAAGTGTCCACATGACTACTATACAGTACTATACAGTACTTTTAAGCATATGTAGGTTTACGGCATAAAGCAGCTGATGAGAACTGTGCTGTTTCTTTTTTGTGTTGAATATGTATGGGCAGCTGTGCCAGCTATTCAGGCCTGTGGCCATCTTTGATGCACAGGGTGGGACCAACAACAGAGGGGCTTTTTTTCAAGGATGGGGCTCTCCAGATGTTAAATATGTCTAAATATGAGACTTATTTTACATAGAGACCTCGATGTCCAAAACCAAAACTGTCCTTTCATACACAGACATATAAACCTGTGTATGTCAGATTAACTAGTTTTATACACTGAAGTAAAGAAAGACATGCATCTGCTGTTTCATGATAATATCCATTCACATACAACAGCAGCAGGCTGAATCTGTAATCTACATGCATGGTCTTTCTATTTCTTCCTTTTCCTCCACTGGGTGCACTGTCTCTGGGAGTGGGGTAAAGCTGAACTTAAACTGTGCCTGCAGGTGTTTATTGATGGCTATAGTTATCTCCATCCCATAATCGTCTTGGGCTTTCGAGAAAAACCCAACCCCATTATGCTCTGTGTCTGTTATCAGACTGGTTATCTGGTTATAGCAGGTGTGAATGGAATATTCTCAGCTAAGTGTTAATGAGCTCAGTACAGTGGTACCTGATCAGTATTGGACATCCCCAAAATGCTTAAATTTATGGGAATATATTCAGGTGCTTTTGGTTTTATATAGCTGGCTGTAGGCATTGGTAGAAAAATGAATACTGACATTGTGCCATGTGGGTTTCTACATTAAGCACTATTTACAGAGCTTTCTGTGATTTTTCTATGAAATAGATAATTTATCATGTACCGCTGAGACATTTGTAAACCGAGGTTAATATAACACCTTGATTCTGTTGCTACTTTCTCTTTATATTGAGGAATGATGTTCATTTGTTTTATTTGATTTATTTCTCAGTCATTGCTTTGACAGCTGCCTAGGCCAAAGGGGATGATTTTCTGTGAGTGTTTGCATCTTTGCAGGTCAGAGTGACCTTGTATGAGCACATATTAATAAAAAAAAAACTCTTGAAAATATACACCGTTTATGCTTCAGGATTTCTCTGGTAACAGTTGTTGTACACAGAGTGTGGTTGTACACTGATGTACAGTATAATTGCTGGTGTGATTGTGCCTGTGCCAGTGTGATAAACCCTGAACAGAACACAGAACAGTTTATCTTTTGCTGTATGCCTTATGCATATAAATGTCAATAGGCTTACAGTACCTCATGAGTCAAACTAGAAATGAAGAGGTGTCTTTAAACTCAAATGCTATGGTTATGTTTTATTCATGGGCTGTCCTGCAGGTTATGACAGCTTTGTGCTGCTCATCTATGTACCATGGGAAGCTGGGGGATTGGAGCCAAGCAACCCAGCCCCTTCCTGAGTCAGCTCCCCTTTGAACTACACACTGTATGCATATGCAGATTTGACCTGGTGGCTGGGATGATGATTCTGTCAAACATTGGTCTGTGTCCAAAGCATACTACACAAAGTGATCAAAGAGATGCAGAAGAAAAGCAAGCTGTCCATTTAGTGCATAAAACCTAGAGTCCCAACACTCTTAGTGTTTGGACAAGGATTAGTAAGAGCTATACACACCAGTGAGGATGAGAGGACTGGTCCCATAGTAATCTGGAGAAAGCAAGGCTTTGTTTCACTACAGTAACCCTGAGTCAGTATTACTGAGGCCAGCCACAGTGATGCTGTCAACCATCTCATGTGTACATTATATGTATGTACATGCAGACCTGTGGGCATACTTGCTCAGTTGGATTCAGCTTTACAAACCATCAGTCAAGGTTAATTAATCATACAGTGCGGTGTGATCCCTGATGTAATCTTTTAATAACTACAGTGTGAGTACAGCTTACTGATTTCTAAATGCAGCACTGTTTGCTTGCAGCTGTCTGTTAAGCCACGGCAGCACACAATAGTAGACGACCTTTAGTACACTCCAGAGTAAGCATAAACAGTGTGATCAGACAGAGATAACTTTGCGATAACGTAGAAAAGTGTCAGGGTTATTTCAGCTCATCTAGCTTCTCTTAAGCCTGCTTACCCCCGATGTGGTGTGATCAGTGTTCAGCTCCCACTGAGTTTTGTTTCACTGACAGCTCATAATGCGGTGGAGTGTGATTGGTAACTAATTAGCCAATTTCTAATTATTATGTGCATCAAAACATTTGGTATTCTTCTGTAATTGCAGCCTCATTGCTACTTTGCATCTTCTATGTACCTGTCTTATCCATGTCACACTCTACATGTACAGTATGATGTCATGTGATCTAGCCATCCACCCATCTCCGCAGCCGTTGCCTCGCTTGTGCCCCTTCAATGAAACTCCCTGAGAGGGGAGTCTTTGAGGCCATGATCATTCAATCACCTTCGTTTTACCGGCACTACAGTAACACTTTCACAGACTGACATACCAAACATGAGCAACAAAGCCTCTGAGCCCTGACACACTCACTTCCTGGCATTAAGTCCATCTGGGAGGTAAAAAAAGGGGTTTCTTTCAAGGTCATTGCACATTTAGGAAAGCTTAAAATAGAATCAGACATTGACAAACCAAGACTCACAGCAACTCTCAGCAGATCAGCAGAGAAAGAGGTGTATTAAATTCAGCCTGAACCAGTATGTTTGAGTGTTACTGTAATTACTACCATACATCAAGTACTGATGGGGCCTTTATTTATTGAAACAAATACATTTTTACTTTCACCCATAGTGATTGATAATAAAAATAGAACATATATGTTGTGTATATGTTAGTGCACATGGGTATTTTGAAGCAACCTGGAATAACTGCACATTCATTAATTTGTATTACTCATATGTAATCAGAGGTGCAATTATTTTGACTTTCTATCTGTGTTGTCATAACTATTTACTGCCCTCTTGTGGCAGTCAATTGATTCTCTAGGTGCTGCGTAGCATACTTTAGGTTTAAAACCCAAAGTAAAAATGACCAGAGAAATTCAGTGTTCTCAATTTAATTCAGAAATAATGAAATCATTTTCCATCATTTTCCATTAATCATCATTACTATCTCTGAACTGATCAATTAAACAGCAAAGGCAATGCAAGTGATAAGAATAAAGAAACACAGTAGGATATTTGAATTCACAAATGAGGAATGAAATGCACTATTTTTACATTTTAGACTTACTTAATATGATCAGATAAAAAATGACAACACATAAAAGAAAGAAAAAACAAATTGTTCTGTATCCTGTCACAGTTGCAGTTAAAATTGTTCAACTCCCCTGAGTTTATGAGGGTTTTCACATTAAACATTTTCTGATCATCTTAAATTTTTCTAGTACTTCACTGTTTAGCAATTATGTTTTTGTTTTTTTAAAATATTCATAAATATATATATATATATATATAATAAATACTCACTGCTGTGAATGTGGTACATTTTCTGACATGTTTTGGTCCACCCATCCTTTGGTCAAGCCAAGCATATTATATTCTCAGTAAAAAAATGTCCCTTTATTAAAAACATGAAACCTGTTTCTTCCATGTCAATGATTTGGTGAGTTGTTATTGATCATTTAAATTTAATGACGTGTCTTTTTGACTTTCACTAAGTTCCTTCACAATTGTCTTTTGAAGTTTTCTTCAAAGAAAAAAATATACCAACAAGATGATATAAAAAATTGTAATCATATAAAATTGAGCATATTGGGTTGTAAAACATATATATGAAAAAGATGCTGAAAAAAAGTCAAAAACAAAAATTACCGGGACAAAAATTATAATTTTTCCTAGAGCTGTACTTGATCCAAATGAACTG
The DNA here is from genome assembly GCA_032362345.1 of Sandelia bainsii. Taxonomy (NCBI): domain Eukaryota; kingdom Metazoa; phylum Chordata; class Actinopteri; order Anabantiformes; family Anabantidae; genus Sandelia; species Sandelia bainsii. Next base: position 11,936,729 of record JAUMHL010000029.1, read on the forward strand.
CCAGTAAATGTACCCCATATCCTAACAGTGAGAATATTGTATATTGTGCTATTAATAATAACTTTATTCTTATTCTTATTCTTATTCTTATTCTTCAGTATTTATGTATGCTACAGTTTTTCATCTTGGGTGTTGACTCCACGTCTGTGTCCTGCTAACAGAAAAGCATGCAAAGTCAAAGAAAAACAACACAAAACAACATTTTAATAGAAAAAGGCTATTAAAACACATACAGAAAGTTTCCTACTTACTAGTGCGGTAGAGCACCTGCTGACCTGGTCTGGGTCAAAGCCGAGCTTGTTCACCAAAGCTACAGCTTCACCTGTCATGTCAGAACCTTGGACAGCAGCTCTGGAGACAGAAATAGCAAGAAATACATGAACCTCTGCACAGGAATGGTTTATGCTCACTTCTAGATGTCAAACATTTTCTGAAGTTCAGACTGACCCGACAGATTTGGGATTGGGTGGTCAAAGCAGTTCATAAAGTTACTCTTGACAGCTGTCTAAACATCAGTGATACGTCAAGTGTAACAGGTATAATGAAAACTGGAAATTGGAAAGCAGCAGAGATTTTTGGGGAGAACTTATGAGTGCAGAGTGACAGAAAGCATGAGGCATCTCACCGCTGATCCAACAGCAGCGGTTGTCCTTCTTCACCACAGTCCCCTTGAGTATATCCATTGTTCATGTCCATGGCCCTGGAGCAGAATTGAAAGTCATTATCATTTAACAGATGAGCATAGAAAAACCTCAGGGAGAGCATTTCTGGTCATTTCACATTCAGATCAACCTGCAGGTACATGGCTGCTGAAATTATATTTATCTGATCAACTTAGTTTTTGCTTACATTTTAACTGTAGTATTTAGGGAATAATAGTTTTCTGTAATTTACTACAATTAATAATAAATATTTCATACTGCTATTTAAACTACTAATACGAATATATTAGCCTCTTGGAGACACAAAGATATATAATATACTGTATTTCCTTAAGAACAAATTCTCACCTCACATACTGCAAAAAATTTAGAAGAGCCAAATTTGTAATCTCCTGAATTACAAATTTAGTTCTATTACCTCACAGTGTTTACTCCTCCTGGCTCATCCTTCAAGTTCCTGAAACAGACATATACAATAGTTAAGTAACTAACCAATAACAAGAATTCATAATAATCATACTGACAACCCACCCAGTACCAAAGAGGTTACCTATTCATGACTTGATGATGAAAGGGTCTGCTGTCATCAAGGTCACTTATGTGTCCACTGCAAAACACATTTTTACTGGCATTAAATATCTTCTGAGAAACCTCATTCACTAACTACCCAAAGAAATGGACATTTCACCTAAATCGTCACAGAAAAATAGGATACAGGCAGAAGGAAAAGTAAACAATTCTCAAGCTCACTTTTTAGTTGGCTGGATTTTCTCATCACCCAAATTGCAGACCAGACTATGGGTTTGAGGAGTTTTGTCATAAGCCTTAGGATCAACACTATGGAGACAAAGGATGCTTTAAGCAGACTTATTTAGACTTCCTGTTGTTATTTTAAAACACACACTTTGACAGTTTTAAAAACAGGCTAACAGGAGGTCAGTGTTGAAAATGGTATTATCAAAGTGGCTGCCTAACCTGTGAACATGCACAGCTCCAAATGTGTTATTTTGCTCATTTCCTTTCACATCATTTTCACCACTTCCATGTGGTTCACTGACAGAGGGTATGTCAACCAGGCTATTATGAAGAAAGAAAAAATGTGTGATATAACTTCAGAGGACATAACATCACCGATCTGTGCTTAAAGTAACTTCTGAATGCCAGCTCACCTGAACTCATTGTGTGAGGTGTTGTGATGAGTTGTGATGTTCTGGACCTCACATCTGTCTTGGGGTCTTATAGGGACATTCAAACATAAATTCACACTCAACAATACTGAAAATGTCCAGTGAAAATGATATAGCCTAATGTTTGCTTTTGAATGAAGTAAGATAATTGTTAGTCAATTTTGATAATATTTGTACAACTCATTTTGTCCTCAAGAGCAGTTCAGCTGAAAAACACACCTGAACTTCTAAAAAGTCAGTGGATAATTTGCAAAATGCATATGCACAAGAGACGATTTAACTACCTGTAACTTCAATTACAGCACACAGTTTTTATGTGTGCTCAAATGAATAAGGCCAGTTGAAATGTATATGAAAACTGACACTGACCTAGTTCCTTTTCTCTCTTTCCTCTCTGCCTTGGAAATTCCCTTTCTGTGACAGCAGCAAGACTGCAGGTATCTTAAAAACCCAGAAATAGTAGCACTGTGTTGCAGACAGCAAACATTTCCAAATCCATGCTAGACACTGTGTAAGTAAATGTGTAAATTAACAACTGATTGTTATTGCAAACAGAACAGCACTCACTTAGGTTCCTTTTTCCAACACCAGCAAAGCATCCCAATGATCCCAATGATCAGAATTACCCCAAATGATACACCAACTAGATGAACAGACAAAATTTCAACATGTTGTCATCATAAATCATAAATTCTTCTTCTATTTTACACAAATATTGTCATCAAAAACACAATGTCACACAAAATAAATATTCCCTTACTGATGAGGCCCCATGGTGTAATCAAATCACTGACAGCAGAATTAATTCCCTCTGTTTAAGGTAAAAAGATGTTGTTATTATTGCATTATTATTATATAGACCCCTCTGAAAGTATTGCAATGGTGACTGATAGCGAGTAATTTGTTCATTCTGCTGTATACTGAAGACATTGCCTTGCTGTTCCAATACTTCCAGAGGAGAATGTATATCATATATGTAATATGAGAGTAAGCAGTAAATCAGTAACATCTCCATTGTCTTACCAGCAATTGTAAATACCTCACAGGCCTCGTCTACATAATTACCCTTGGAAAAAGAAAATTAAATCTATATTGTAAGACTGTAAAGTAAATATTTCACATTTACAACATAAGTCAACTTACACATTTAAGGATTAAATTCACAGTAAGAATTAAAACAGAGGAAAACTTACATTTGGAAGTACGCATTGTATTCTTAGGTCTCTGCACTCCCTTGTAACAACTGAAGAGTTGTCCATGCTTATTACTTCAGGCAAAAAGTCATATTTTGGTTTCTGGGGCACAGCATTAGCAATCAGAGTCTGTTCAAAAATAATGAAACAGCTACTTCTTACTTACTGCACAAGAACAAAAACTTCAACAGTTAGTTTTTTAACCTCATGAAACTTTCACTTTCTCTTTTCCCTTCTTTGCCCCTTTGTATTCTTCTTAAAGGACCAATAAATTCTTTGTTATCATTATTATGTATAACAAAAGTACAATAACAAAGTTTGAATGAAGATCAACATACCTGATTATAATACGCAGAAACCTCAATTCCGGTAGCACACTTAAAAGGATAAAGGAACCTGAAACCGCTGGTAGTTTTAATGTTGTTGCATGAGGTATTTCTCTGTGTGCAATCTGTGAGACAACAAAGGTGTACATTGTGTCATTAACAACATTTAAGCTTTCTACAAACGTCCTAAATGACAAACACACAACCAAAAAAAACAACAACTAGATAGTAGTAATAATAGACTCAGTTGGCTCGGCATTACCAGAAGAAAAAAATAACCTCAGAAAACCCCAGAAAGCAGGAGAACAGAAACAAAATACATTTTCACAGTGCTCAATCTCTTACCTAGTGTTTTGCAGACACCGATTGGCATAATCATGGTAACAAAAAGACATATATGAAGGGACATTTTGTTAAAGAAAGGGAGAGCTTGACTGAACAAGTTTACAACAGACAACCAACAGAAGTCAGGAAATTGAAGCAGGAAGTGTAACTCTCAAAGTGTCACATCCCATGACATCATTCAGTCTTGTGTACGTGCACCTTGCCCACAATAATTTATGGTAAAGTCAAGTCATAGACTGATGGGACAAGATCGACTTAGTTTGCACTCAGTTAAAAAAAAGAGTCAGACCTGTCTGTGATTTTGAGGGGTCAGTATACACTGGGATGTGTGTTTAAGTTTGTACCAGTCCAGGTTACTGGCAATCCTAGGTTACTTATCCAACTGTTTCAGCTTGCAAATGCTGGTTTCCAGGAGAATCAGCTGGGAGGCTCGCCATGTAATCCGTAGACCTTCTTCACTGAATCTTCCTGATGGTTCTCACATGAATAAAAAGGCTTGACCTGCATTAACAAACTGCATTTATGACTCTAGACTCTACTCTGTTCCGTAAATGGTATTTACAGTAATTTAAGTACTGATCTAAATTATTTGCTACATCCTTGCTCAATGTTTACATTCTCAGTTGACATTATAATATTCAACAATGCAAATATCCAACAAAACTCTACATAATCACAGTACAAGCAAATAATAACTTATTGCCCCATTTACGTTACTTTACTCTTTATTTGATTTTTTTAGAAGATCTTATATTTTTGAGAAACATTATTTTCACTTTTCTGCTCTTTTTTCTGCTCTTTTGGTTGTTGTTTTTTTTATATTAAATTACACCAGTGCCAGGAAAGTGGCACACCCATATGCCGTATATGGTATCTGACATCTGACCCAACCCAATCTGACTTCATCCCATTCCATTTTCTGCACCGAGGGGTTGTTTACTTTTATTTTCACCTTGTCTTGTCTTGTCTTCAATTGTTTGAACTGCAGTTGTGTACACCAAACACAAGGGGAGGCCATTGTCCTACTGGCCAGAGACTGCACAATAAGTTGCAGTTTTGAATAGACACAAAGTTGACACTGGGTTTTAATTTCATTCTAAATCAGACAGAATTAAAGAGAAGACAACATATAATGCAATTTATTTATGCTATGGTTACATGTTCTAAAACAGTATATGTGTTATATAAGAACATTGTGCAGTACATTATGAATTCTGTATTGTGTCATGATATTTTTACCACTTAAGTGGATGCATCCATTTATCCATGTTGAGTTGCTTATATCTGCCTGTTATAATAGACAGGTCATAGACACAGATTGTCAGTTCTCCCAACATATTCAAGCTGTTAGAAAACAGGGAGAACAGAGCCTCAAGTACTCAAAGAGGCCTCTGTCATTTCCCGTTCACACACACACACACACACATCCACACACACACAGTGCAAAGATAAAGCAGAAGCTGTCATGGTGCAGCACGCTTCATTTACACTGCATCTTCTCTGGTCCACCGAGAAAACACAGACCATAGTCTGTGTCACTCAGTGTGGGCCCCTCTCTATCCCTTCAACTGCATCTACATCCCAACCTCCTTTTCTCTGTCCCTGACCACCTCTCTTTTGCCCATCTCTGTCTCACCTACACGGCAATAGTCCACCAGCATAGTCAAGCAGAACTGCCCTTCCAAAACAGGCTCTAAAGATATCATAAATATAATTGTTACATCAGTTTATATGTGGGCATTGAAGCCAAGCAGATTTACTTATTGGCCAATTTGGAGTGCCTAACCAGTTTGCATCATTCTTGATAGCTTCACTAACACTTGGCAAGATCCTAATGAATAAACGCAACAGCATCAACACAAGCATAAGCAAGAGAGCAAATAGACTTGGCTCAGCTTTCCTGGGGGATATCTGTATCGAAGTGGACTTGTCCAATCATCAGATCCATTTTACATATATATAAATGTAAAAGACAGTGGGATAGCCTATCATCATTCTCCATATTCACAGAGCCCCTCCATAAACAGAGTAGAGCAGCGATGACGCAGAACAGCCTGAAAACACATACAAAGATAGGAACATGCGTATCATACGGCCCACACTCACATACATACACAGTCTAAATGAAGGAGTAAATTCCAAACAGTCCAAACAGACTTTTAGGGTAAATAATTACAATTCTGCTGCTTTTGGGTCCTCTCCCCTGTCTCAACCACACAAGAGCAGCAATGAGAGATAAACATCTTTCTTCCTATCTCACAGCCATCCTTTATTCTTTCTCCATGTATATGAGTACTCTTATAGTTTTAAAAGTGGGCAGTTTTGGCTCTGGTATTTGGAAGATTTTTATAAACAAAAGAAGGATAGGTACAAATTAACCACCATAAAATTTGTACAGTTATTGTAACTACTATGAATGCTGATTTTAAAATCAGGTGCACAATTTCACAATTCAGGGCGTGTGAGTTGTGCAGTCAGAGCTGAGGCAAAGCAACACCCTGAGAATCCTGAGTAGCTCAGAAAGAATAGTGCTGGCTACTCAATGGCCTGCTTGCCTTGAGTCCACTTAGCTCCACAATGGTTTCAAAATACACCTGGTAGAATGTTGACCACAGCCAAAAGAGCATATACAGGACAGAAGTGACTGCTATTAAGAAAGCACCATCATGTTCACACTTAATAGAGAGTGTAAGTATTATTATTAGTAAGTATTTTGACTTACTCTTTAGATTGTATCTATGCTTTAGTTTTATTATGCATGCAGAGAGCAACATAACAGTCATTAGCATTTTCTCTGAACCTCAGCCTTAAAACATGATTGAGCCATGGCTAAGAAAAATATCCAGTCATTAGGGGTGCTCTCAAAATGGTAATAAGCATAATCACTCAGTCTTAGTACAAGACCATAGGTTTAGAAAAAACAAATTGTGCTAAGACTGTCTGACACTTTTGTCCATATATTTGGGTCAGTATGAAGCCAGAAACTCCCACTGGTACAGGTTAAATATCACAAAGGGGAATCTACACAGCCAGCCCAGGAAGAACACCAAAACAAGCACACGCTGATGTATTAACTTGCCCACAGAGGAATACGTACACTGTAATCACATACATGTGGGTTTCACCCAGCTTACCCACAGTATAGTGATGCGTCAGTGAGTTCTGTTATACATAAACATTCAATCATCTATGCGGTTACATTTTGGCATTTGCAAACAAAAACATGAATAGCTAGTAAAAGTGAATTAGCAAGTATAAGAGAACAGTTTTCATGCTGGTAGGAGTGAAGGTGTGATGGAAATATAATACACATATACCAATATGAACCTCCTTCACATTCAATATTCAGCCCCCTTCCATATTCAGTCAACTCTCATTTGCAAAACCACAGCTTCCCTTTACAGAGCTTCGTTAGCCTGGCACGGAAACTTAATCCTGCTGAGAAAGTCTTATAAAAGGAAACAAATAAAACAGCCCAATCGAAAACACCTCTCTTCAACAGAGCCAAACATGGAAGATCTGAAAAATAATTGCCCACAGGCCATCTCCTTCCCAATGGTCTATCAGTGCGTAAATATATACAGTACAGTCAAACTTGGTGATGTGGTGTAATTTACATTAGGCTACAATATACATACAGCCGCATCTAAGCATTGCATAGTGTGATGCACAGGACGTTTTGTTCACAGGCTGCTGAGGCACATGTTGTGCAATACCATAGAGCAACTTGGACAGGCTTTATTAATCTGTTTTCCAGCTCAATCTCCTGAGAGGGATCACTGTCAGAAAACAAACCTCTGTATTGGAAGCATGGCCTCCAGTTAAACTTGTTCGACTTCTGCCTTTCTCTGTGTATTTCACTCTCCTCCTTCTTCTGTTTTCTCTCCTCCTTTCCCTACAACTCCACTTTTCTTCCTGTGTCATCTGTCTCCCTCTCTCTGCGTTCTTTAGTCTCTTTTGCCATAATTTTCCCCGTGTTTCTTCTCTGTGCTCTTCATTTCTTTTACCCCTCTGACTCGTTGCTGGCGTAAGTCTCAGTGTTTGGCTAGGCAAACCCAGGGCAAGCGTGTCTTGTTACAGCACTCCAGGCCCACTGATAAAGCCCTGCATTGTGAAGCATAATCCCTCAGAAACAATCAGGATTTTTACACTGTGCCCTCTGTTATTTCTGTAGCCTCACACATAAATATACACACAGCATGTACACACACATACAGTGCAACATGTACACACTCAGCTGAACTCACACATGCAACCATTTGTTCTGATGTACAAACAAGTAATGCACAAGCACTGGCATGCACATGGCATGTGACCTCATGAGAAAGTATGCAAGAATTTCAAATTAAACTACCCTTTTGGTTAATTTTCTTTATAGGTTGCACACTGCTTCCTGTGATTCACAGCAGAACCCATGACTGTCTCACCTACAGCTATGAGTGACATGACAGGAGTTTCAGGAGACGTGGATTTGTAAATGAGAGTTGCAGCAGTGCTGTAAAATGTCAGGTAAGTCAGTGTGTCTATCACTGTCATGTTTTGTTAAGGCAGCTCCTCTGAAGCTGTTCACACTTTGCTGAGTCCTATTGTTAAATAAACAAAGTCTTGTGTTGGATTGGGGTACGGCTTGGTGAGGAGATCACCTGAAAAACAGGAGAGAGGAGAAGGAATGGAGAAAAGAGGACAGGAGCTATACACTATAAGAAATGTGCATTTTATCACTCTTCAAAACATCAAAAAAATTCTGTGCGAGGTCGCTGAGGTTTGTTTTCTGTGATAACTCAGCTATTTTCAAGTACCAAGGTGATGGCATTCAATTTGACATTGCTCATGAAAGACAGATTTTCACTGTAAACAAGTTAAATAGTTCAATTGCGCCAATTTTTTTAGACCAAATTACTGACTTGTGGATTTGACTCTAGTGAGAGACAGCTGTTAAGTGTCTACTCAGGCAGGTACCTCTACAGTGACGGGCCTGGGATTGTCTTCCTGTCACTGCCATCATTCTTCATTTTCCAACAGGAGGTTTCCTTCACCAGCTTTTCCACTCCTGTCATCATCTGTCACAATGAAAAAGGGGAAGGAGAAACATAATTACAGGACAGATGTAACCGTAATTCAACCTACAGGTTTAACACTGGTAACAATGGTAGCCAGCAGCTGTAACTGTCAGACCAGCATTGTTCAACAATTACACTAATAGAACTGTAAACAGTTTATGCTGTTACCCAATAGCACCAGAAAAAAGAAAATCTAAAAGTGAGTAAAAGAAAAATAGACAAGCATGGGCAACAGAAATAAAAAACTATTTATTACTGTTATTAAAGATAACATCTGCTACTCACTGTGCTGTGGTTGCTGACTTCTTTCTGCCTCTTACACAAGTGCTCATTGGCAAGTGAAGTTTTAGTGGATCAGCAGCACACACACACAAAAATGAATTACTAGTTCACCTCTTTCATAACTAGGAATTACAGGAATATTGGCGGGTGTCTGCAGTGAGCATAGTCATTAAACTATCAGCACTAATCTATCATCACACTTACATGCACAAAACTACAGAGAGAAACAAAGGTGTCTCTTTATTTCTGCTCTGTGCTTTATTGCAGAAAGAAAGATACATTTTGTAGACTCCCACAAGCTTGTTTCATGTATTGCAGAGTTGTGACCTCTGCACCTCAGGTAATTTATTTCTATTATTGCAGATAGTTGCAGGTGACAACTAGAAATATAACTTACTGATAGCACTGATAGCTCTTTTATTTTCACTATCACAGACACACACAGTACACATCAGTATACTGTCCCACACACAATACTGTACTTACACATTCACTATTAAATCTCTTATACTCACACTGGCCTACAACCTTACACTTCATGAAGCAGACATAATAAATTGTGGTAAATCATGGTAAAGATTTGCTATCACAAGGTGAATTCTAAGTTGGCATTTAAATCCAGAATGTGGAGCTATTCACATTCTGGATTTTGAAAACTGGTAACTGGCCGTAAATGGTAACACCGTTAAATTTCTGTTGCTGCTATTTTACTTTTTTAATGACGCCACTGACATATTTGTCTGTAGTCTAACAATACCACAAGAAGAGAAGAGCCAGAAAGTCAGCGAACAGACTCATAAATGTAAGTTATTCAGCAATATCTATCTAGAAGTATTTCTTTTATAAACACATCAATATTAGTCATGCATATCACCATTGTCCAGACATATATTCATGTATTACCAAAAAGGGTAAAGGAGTATATGGGGAGCAGCAGCAGCACGTTATGATGGTATGTGTAAGGGAAAGAATGCCACACACACAATACATGCACAGACATGTATTCAAGTATGTATATGCTCGTACACATTTAAAGACATACCATCAACATAAAGTGCAAAAACTCACAGATATCCATGCACGCACATACTTATACATAAATCAAGACACAGACCTACACTGACTCAATATGATTTATACAACTGTCAATTGTTTTCTTAAGACATACCTTTGGCAGTGAATATTATGAGGTTTATGTGGGTACTAGTGTGCTTAATTGATGAATGGACTGTTGTCATGATCTCCCTACTTGTATCAACATGGGCTGAGTGTCCTGTCACTTACCAATGCATGTGAATGTGTATGTTGTGGAAGACTTGTTGGAACCCTGGATTGCCCCCCCTCACCTCTCTGCAGTCACCACTGACACCTCTCAGCTTCTGACTATTGCTTTTATACCTGTGATCTTGTTTTTGCACTCCAGTCTACCCTTAGTAGCCTGCAAGTTATAGAACAAACATGAAGACACACACACACACACACACACACACACACATCTCTCATTCTTCAGACCACAAAATATAAACAAAGTGGTTTGCTATCTCTATCGACAAAGTGTCTTGTCTAACTCATGTTAGATAAGGTTGTTTTACTGAAGAATGTTATGTCAAAGTCTAACTTGCCTGTTGTGATTTTGAGTCAGATCTTTACCTGCAAGTTTTAACCTTATGCCTAGAAAGTCTATGTTTTTTATGAGTTACACAAACTGGCTGAGATTACCTTTGTGAAGAGCTCCAACAAAGCAAAACTGCAGGTAGGTCACCCTGCCCTGAAACATTCAGCTTGACACTAAAATAAACACACCACACATTATGACGCCGTGTCTTATCAGGTAACCTTCCATTGTTTTGCACTTTTTTTCTTTATCACCTCTTTACCCTTTTCTCTTCACCCAACAATATGATCTGAAAGGTGGTAAATAGTGGTTTGTGCCCTTTTTATACTCCATTAGCTGTATGTCATGACAAGCTATACTAGCTTACAGAGAGGACATCTTCAAGAGAAACTTTAACTTGTCTTATGTGTGTCAACTCAAATCATGAATTCTGTGCAGCCCTGAGCAATCAAATGTTTAATTATTTAAAAAGGCTAACAGGAAAGTAGGTTCTTAGAAAAATTTGCTATTCTAAATCTCGTTATAGAGACATTTCAGAAAAAGTCACTTCCAGAGAGGTAAAACATATCCCTCTCATACATACTTCATACTGTGACTTATGAAAGTTTCTCATTCTGTCTCCCTCATTAGCAATTTATAGCATCTTCAAAAAAGCTTCACATTCAACCTCATGTGACAAGCACAGTATGTAGTATATGGTGCTCTATGTAGCAGTACCACCACTCCTAAGTGATACTATGTGATACTATCCTCATCAAATAGCATGTTTAGTGTGTATACATACATGTTTACTGAGTGGGATCTGAAAAATTAGCTATGCATTTACTGTTGTGCATGTGATGAGTCATTATAATTCTGCCTATGTTATGCACTCATAGTTCCCCAACAGGTCTGTGAGGATCAGTTTTGGAGGTGATCTCTTTGCTCACTTAATGAGCCATTATGCCTTCATACAGCGCACCCCAGTCGCACAAGAGCTAAGAGAGAAAACAGGGGAAGCAAAATGATTGATCTAACTGGGAACATACAGACTAATGCCTTTGACCGACTCATCAGGACACAATGTGCCCACATGCAGTCCTAATGGATGTGGCCGGTACATTCACTGACTCATTACTATGGGAGATTTAAAAATTTGCATAGCAGTGAGGCTGGGGGAGCAGGCCTGAACTTGAGCATACTAAAGACCCCATTAATCCTTTTTAATTCTATTAAGAATTGGACTACAGCTGGATAAGAGGCCAGCTGAGTTCCAGAGGCTACATCTCTAATCCCTTGGAGACCCAAAGTGAAAGGCTCTTATTTAACAAAAATTCATATGCACAGAAATTTCTTTTACTCTTCACAGTTGAATCAATTTAGAGCATTAAGCAGCTTTTACTTGGTAGTAAACAAAGACAAGTTTAATTTACAGAGGAAGAGTTTTACATCTCCATCAAAAGTACTATTTCTTCTCATCAAGCAGTGTCAGAGTTTTGTGAGTTGAATTTGGCTGAGCTGCAAATGCCTTGATGATGTTATCAGTGTCAGACAAAATAACATGTACGGTGCTGTGAAAAAATATTTGCCTCCTTCCTGATTTTTAATTTTTTTGCATTTGTCACACTTAAATGATCCAGGTTAATCAAACAAATTTTAATATTATACAAACATAACCCTGGTGAATACAAAATGCAATTTTTAAATGATGATTTCATTTATTAAGGGCAAAAAGCTGTCCAAACCTGCCTGGCTCTATGTAAAAAAGTAAATTATGCAAAATCATGAATGAACTGTGATAAACCACCTTTTTTGGAAAGCTGAGTTCAATTTCATTTGCCACACCCAGGCCTGATTACTGCCAGACCTGCTGAATCAAGAAATCTGTTAAATGGAGCTGTCTGACAAAGTGAAGCACAATAAAATACCTCAAAAAGTAACACATCATGTTGCGATCTAAAGAAATTCAAGAACAGATGAAAAACAAAGTAACTCACATGAATCACTCTGGAAAGGGTTACAAAGGCACTTCTAAGGCTTTGGGAGTCCAGCGACCACGGTGCAAGCCATTATCCACAAATGGAGAAAATTTTAAATAGCAGTGAACCTTTGCAGGAGTGGCCAGTGAGAGCACAACAGGACAGCACGATGACGACTCATCCAGCAGGTCATGAAACAACATCTAAAGAACTGCAGGCCTCACTTGCCTCAGTTAAGGTCAGTGCACATGACTCAACAATAAGAAAGAGACTGGACAAAAACGGCATCCATGGGAGAGTTGAAAGATGAAAGCCAGTGCTGACCGAAAAGAACACAAAGGCTCATCTCACAATTGCCAACAACATCTTGATTATCTTATATTTGACTTTTGGGCAAATATTCTGTGGACTGATGAGACAAAAGTTTGGAAAGTGTGCTGGGTCTCATTGACGTAAAACTAACACAACATTTCATAGAAAGAACATCATACCAACAATCCAACAGGAGTAGTGGGATGGTCTGGGGCTGCTTTGCAGCTTCAGGACCTGGGCGACTTGCCATAATTGACAGAACCATGAATTCTTCAGAACTGATGCAGCACGCTTAGCATCTGTTGGTTTGAATCAGGATTCTATAACTGCCCTGAAATTTTTGCAGCTGTCTAGTTTCACAAAAAGTATAATGTTATCAAGGAAGTCTCTAAAGCATGAGGACAAGGGGGAAAGTGGGTTTAGTTGTTTTTTTTGCAGTGGAGCGTGTGGATGGTAATGGCTTTCACCTGTTAAGAGTTCAAATACGTCTAAATGACCACAGTGTCAGACCTTTGTTCTTACTATGTGTGCAGTCACAGCAGTGTGGACCTCAGTAATCTGAACATACAGAATCTGCCTCTGCTTGTCGACCCCCATTCATTTCTATTAGGGCCAAAGAGTTGGTGAGGAGGAGACAGTCACAGTGTAAACAAGATGTCATGTTTGACAGGGTGTGTGAGCTCAGCTCAGTGAAGCAGCCTATGTCTCGATGAGCTCAGTCACACACACACCTAAACATAAGACAATAACAAGAAGTAAGGCAGACACAGACAGACAAGAACCTGTCACACAAGCACAGGCATATACGTTGCTCAGGAATGAAATGTGTCTCCTTAGTTACAGTATTATGAAACAAAACACGCCTGAAAACCACAATCACATTTCTTCCCACCCTGACACCCCACACCCATCACCCTCACTTTCCCTGATCTACCACCCCATCTGTTCTGCCAACTGCTCTATTAGTCCTTCCCTTTATTACTGCACCATTTTTCCTACTGTGTCTGTCCCCCTTACTTCAGCGTTATGCACACACCCATTGCTGAAGATCTCCCTCCCTCCCTCTCTCTCTCTCTCTCTCTCTCTTGCCCTCTCTGTCTGATCTGGGCTGCTTTTTATTCTCTTCCCTCTGCCTGGAAGTGCAGTGGAGGGAGAAGAAAGAAATGAAAGAAAATGCCTCAGACGCCCCAGCCTCTATCTGGCTAAGCATCTCCATGGTAGCATGACCTTCTGTAACAGCCCATCATGCTCCACTGCACTCGAAAAGGACGGAGAGCTAGGAAGGGGAAGGGGAGAGCTGCACTAATGAAACAAACTAGGAAAGCACAGGAGTGCACAACAAGAGGTTAAATCACTTATCATTTTAGTGTTTACATTTTGTTGCATCCCATATTTCCTTTCCTCTTCAGAGCATGGTATCTCATTTGTAAATAATTAATAGCTGTACTACAGGCTAACTGACTTACAAATGGCTAAATGCTTGTGAGTGGCCAGAGACAAACAAGACAAAATATATTTCTTGCGTCACTGAGATTAAGTATGTGTGTTTTAAGGCATTAGAGCGAATGTGGTATTTTACTTTTCTTTTTGTTGACATCCAAAAATAATAGAGGACAGAAGAAGTTAAAAACATTCAACATTCATTTTATTGGTTTGGTTTTTTTGAGTACAGTGGTTACTTTTGCCTTTCTGGCATTCACAGACAAAACAAACAAATAACAATAACTGGGAACACAAAAAATATAGCTTTTTCATAATATCTGTGGCTCAGTCTAGTAGTTACAACAGATACAATAGTAAGTCTCCGTACCTGATCAAATGTAAATACAAACATTTACATAAACACATAAAAACTCTGTAAAAATGGAACTAATACTTTTGAAATTTTGTGTGGTTTATAAAATGAAACAGCTATTTACATTCAATTTGAATAATTATCATTTCAAGAAAAAAACAAATATAGTGTATGAGTCTGACATTAACAAAAATAAACACTGATTATTCAAACTTGTGATAAAATATATAATATTGATTATAATTAGAAAGGTTCCATTATGTATGTTCAAGTGCTATTAATAAAGATGTGCAGGAGGGCTGCTGGGGTCGCAGCCACACTGGCTCTCCTGTCAGAGTGGCATAAATCAAGGTGCAGGTCAGAGTCTGGAGTCCAGGAGCAAAAGTGAAAAGTTATGGTTAAATTCAGTCAAATCTCCACCTCTGAGATGCAGTCTAAGTGGTTAGTACAGAAAAGTGGCAGTGAGGGGGAAGAAAAGTCCCCTCATCATATTCCTTCCCATCACAGCCTCGGTTACTCAAAAATGAGAGAAAACATTGTATTACAGCACAAATACGTTTTTTTCATGGTTACATACAGATTAGTCATAGTGATGCAGGGCAGTCGGATTAGAGCAGTGGCACATCAGGACCACTGAAAGTAGAAAATATTAGACGTTGAAGCCAGTGCTTGGTTCTTGTCATTAGCAGTTCTGTCCCTTTGAACAGAGCTGTCTTCACATCTGACATCTGACTGTCTCAGTTCACAGCTGCTTGGGTAATGTTTTCCAAGCTGAACAGAGGATTAAAAACAAAGAGGAGGCTGGCATTTTTTTCCTCTCTCACCCAATGAGTAGTTCTCCTCTGAAAGTTAATCAAATGCACTGACCACATGCCTCCATCACAGACAAAAACAAGTTCAAACTGGCAACATTAGCAGCTTCCAAAAAATCATCTTGAAACATAGACCATTTTAAGTTTTTCATATATAAAAAAATATCATTATGTCATATTGCTATGCAGTTCTTTTCACTGGACGGGTTTGACTCACAGTCAAATGTGCTTCTTATGTTTAAGTGTGTTTATGTGTGAGTGTGTCAGCTTGTTATATTACTGTAAGTGTACACGCACTGGACACTTTATTAGGTACAACTGTACAATCTAATACCAGGTTATAATTTCTCAGTTTTTGTTCTGTCAGAAAGGTAATATTTGTACTATATGTTTATTATTGAGATCATAGTGGATGGTGGGGTCGTACTGGAGTGCATTATATTAACAGGTTTTGCTAAAGTTTTGGCCCCCTCATTTATGTAAAAAACTGGTGGTCAAAACATTAGAAACAACTCTTTAGAAAATGCACGCCAGTACAATGCCACCACACACCACATGACCTCAATAATAAACACAATTATCACCTTTCTGACTCAAAAATTATAACTTTGGAAAATTAGAATTAATGGCAGAGGTGCTGTACTGGATTGCATTATATTGTACAGGTGTACCTAATAAAGTGGCCAGTGAGTGTATGTTTGTATGTGTATCAGTACGAGTATCACCCAAAATATCAAGCATGTGTTAGATTGTACTCCATCACTTTTCGTCATATCCTTCTCTTAGAATTATTTCCCTTTCTTTAAAAACTAATGTTTTTCTCTCTTCTCTGCTATCTGACATTCACTCTGTCTTTCTACAGTTCATCTTCTCTTATCTTCCAATTCCTGGAATGACTGCATGTGCCTGCTAACAGACAGTTTGCTGACTGGACAGTGGACTCTCCAGGGACATGCTTGTGGGAGACAGGTCTGGACGGGTGCAGGGCTTAAACATGGAGGAGATGTAGAAGGCCTGGAGGCGCAGACACAGAACATGTTAGGTGATATACACAGACCACACAGGCTGTCAATCCTTCACTGTTTATAAACACCAAGAGAGATCAGAGTGAGAAAAAGGACGAAGAGAGCCTTTTGTTTAAGACAGCTTAGTCGACAGAGAGCAGACAGAAACAAATCCTGTGAAGACAGAGATAACCGCTGTTCAAGACTATTTGGAAAACAGTGATTTTCAACATACCACCCAGTACGCAGTGAGCCCTCCTTGGACGAAGCCTGTGAGGACATCGGTGGGGTGGTGGCGGTAGTCAGAGATACGAGTCAGGCCAGTGTAGATGGCGATCATCACTAAGAGGAACTGTATTAGCGGCCGCAACAGTCGAGCTCCTCGCCACGACAATCGTGCCTGCAGGTAAAACTGCACAAAACAAGAAAAACATTGTTATTACACTGATACTGATGTTATAATCACTATAGACTTCATTTATGCATCTGGGTGTTTGTGCACTAACGTATGCCCCACAAACAGAAACTTTTAATTATGTTTAATGATTCAACAGTGACAGAGCCCTTTAAGGGAAATGTGGACATCAACTCTGTCTGTTGCCCAGAGAGGAAAAAAAAGCTTGGCACAAGTCCATTAACACAATCTGAACCTCATTTCCTTCTTTTGTTCGTTCCCATCTCCTGCATCAGCGCCACAATACAGAGTGGATGTTTGTGTCTGTAAAAATGGGGTCACAGGGCGAGTGTGATGCAGAGGCGGGGTTTGCTTAATAAAGTAGCTTGAGGTCTGTCTGGACTCATCAACCACTGGAAAGCACATGGCCTACTTTCCCAGCAAGGAGAGTCGGCCACACCAGGTCTTTCTCTCCCTCTCCTAAACCAAGTGAGAGCAGGTGTCATTCTTCCTGCCTTAAACACAAGCAGCTGGCCATGGTTTGGGTGGCATGTAGCTGCAGGTTTGGCACATTCTCCATGGCTTCTATAGTCTGATGAAACACTAGTAAGCAGCTAACTTGAATGCAAGGCTGTGAGTCTGTGTCTGTGGTGTGAGTGTGCAGAAACAATGGAGGGAGATTTGGTGAAGAGAGAAAACAGGGCTAACAAACACTGAGGCCCTTGTTTTTCTCAGAGCATTTTCTTCCCTTCAGTTGTATAGTTATTCCTCTTATTCACTCTACCCCTACTCATGCTTGTCTGTCTTTTTCTGGTAAGGGCAGAGTTTCTTTTCGTTTTCTCCTATACATTTTCCATAGCACCATCTTCACTTTATTTGTTTTAGTTGTACACACTAAAATATTTAAGTCACCTATAATATAAGGCTACTGAGGGGAAATACGTGAGAAATGTAAAAATTGTATGGATAATAATGTGCTTTTGTCTCCCTCTGACTGTCATTTCTCTCCCACAGTGCACCCATGACTACCGGGCAGTGCAGTGAGAGAGAAAGAGAAAGAAAAAGAGAAAGATGAAGAGATGGGGGAAGCTGAGGGGTTTAGAGGGTGTCTATTGCTGAAAGAAGCCTGTCGATCTCTCAGCAGGCATATTCAGCCCTCCACCCCCTCCTCTAAATGAGACCCACAACAAGGCCTCCTCTGTCTGTGTAGTCTCTTCATCTATTCATCTTACCCATGGAAAACATTCTCCCTCATTCTCTAGCCCCAGCTCCCCCCAATCTGTCTCACAAGTTCTTTCAGTTTAAGGCAGGACGCCTTTGGTGAATTTCTGTTCTCAAAGTTCTCCTCCTTCACGATCAGGAAGCATGAATAAAATTTAACAGTGGTGTGTGTTTGCACATGTTTAATTAGCTTTTCTAGTTACACTGTGCTCTCAGCCCCTAGGGATTGGTGTTCGGTAATAACTGAAACGAAAGTGAGAGCAGTAATGTTCCCCCAACATTGTAAACACAGCACCAAATACTGTAACTATACACAAGCTTAAGCGAATATAATGGTCACATTCCAGATGTGTTTGAGTGTGTCTGTGTGTGTTTGTAAAGTTGAGGTGACTTACTGCCAGATAGAGCATGGTGTACATTGCAAAGGAAGCATGGCCAGAAAAAAAGGACTTCCTGAAAGAGAGGAATAAGAGATGTGGAAGGTTACACATTCACTCCATGAGATCAGTAACTGTAAACTCCACCTTTAATAAACACACCAATTATTTTCTGAGAAAAAACACTCACCTCGCCTCCTCCACCAACTTCTGATTAGGCTGACTGCAGGTGACGTGAGGCACATAGCTGCCCAGAGTGCAGTTAATGGACGCATAGGTGATGTTACAGATAGACAGGAAGTTAGGTCGCAGGCGTCCCACGCTTAGTTTGGCCATATTTGTGAGAGACTGACCCACACAGCAGCCAAATAGGAAGCTTCCCAGCTCCTTGTACAGACATGACACGTAGCGGTTTCCAACAAAAGCCCGTGAGTGTACACCTCGAAAACGCACCCGATAACATTCACCCAGCGCAATCTGAGAAGACCAGAGACAGTGCTTAACATAACTCAAAATCACACAACTGAACATATACCGCAACAGTGACAGTATGTTTGTTTTACTCTTAAAACAAACATGCTCCATTACTTCATATATTAAAGTGATGACAGGTTTAACTCACTGTGCTAATACTTACTTATATAGGTAAAATTGTCTTACCGCTAGGCCAGTGATGGCTATACCACCAGCAATGAGCAGGTCATCAGGGATGGCCTCTCTCTCCACGTAGGGATAAGTGATGCTGGAGTCCCCGCAGAAGAATCCTCGTATGTACGGAGTCACTGCCTTCAACTCACACGCAAAGAAAGGGATGGACGCTAATAATATGTGGGAGAGAAGGGGAGGAGAGGCAAACAAAAAACAAAAAAAAACAAAAGATGGCTTGATGAATGTCTGTGAGTGTGTGTTCTGTGCAACATGGATCACAGAGAGACAGAGACAGCAAGACAAAGACAGTAGTTGATACCACACGCTAACAAAAAACAGCTCTCTCCTGACAGGAGAGTGGCGTGAGAGGCAACACGAAGAGGTGGGGAGTGTCAATCATCTGGTCGCTTCTGATTTCCAGATTCCCAAGTGATTAAACATTCTATGCATAACTACTTCCACCAGAGAAACAGGGAGAAGGAGAGGTGACAGACACAGAAAAACAGGCAGACAGGGACATGGGCATGACAGAAAAGAATTAAGAGGAGCAAGGACGAAAATATTAGTGAGCATGTTACACATATGTTTTCAATGTGCCAAGAGAAGACAATAAATCAGTGTAGGAACAACAAGGTATTGTTTAACAATGATGTTTTGTTCCACTGAAAAACATCAACTTAGTTTAATCTATAATCTTACATCGGGAATTGTACTACCTCTGAGTTCACTACATTTCCTGGCTGGTTACTGATTATAAGAACTCTGTATCAGGTGAGAGGGACTCAAGGTCTGGCTCGCCTAAAACAAACGAACCTCACCTGATGGTGAAAGTTCACTGAGTGAAAGTTGTGCAATAACACAAAAAGGTAGATAACATTTGTATCCCCACAAATGTAGGCTGTGGGTGACAAGGGGACATGGGATAGGGGACAAAGAAATG
>JAUMHL010000029.1:11956869-11983517 GCA_032362345.1 Sandelia bainsii
GGAACAAGTTACTATTGCTACATTACAACCCAAAGCAATGTAGCAATAGTAACTTGTTCCATTTCTTTGTCCCCTATCCCATGTCCCCTTGTCACCCCTTGGAATGCAGCAAGAACATGGGACTAATCATTAACCTCTGTGCCTCTCCCTGTCATCCCAGGCCTTCTGGTTAGCTGGAACGCACCCAGGCCAAAACACTGCTCCTGCCAGGGAATCTCTCAGACTACGTGACTGAGTAGTGCACAGGATGCACACTCAGAATCAGGCCAAAAAGGACAACACACAAACATACACTCACATCGGCAAACAATGGCATGCAAACATGCATTCAAAACAAACAAATCATTTTTTACCCAAAAATGGCAGGACATGAATAATTTCACTAGGTAACTAGCACTTGAAGATTTTTCCACACTGGCTTTACCTTTATTCTATTATTCTGTGTGCTTGTTATCACAACCATTAGTTCCACAAATAAAAACACCCATACTGCTCATTTAGCCTCACTAACTGATACACTATTCATAAATGTGTGTTAGTAACTGTAGACGAGGTCGTGCTGCCCTAAAGAAAGACAAAACACAGATAAAAGCTCACACAGCCCACTTCCATATATTTCAAAATGGGCCTGGGTAAGGAAGTGAGGGAGGGAAAGGGAGAGGGAAGCACGTTGCGGGGAGATAGCAGAAGCTATGACGCCAACAAAGAGAGAGAGAGATAGGAAACACCTCTCATCTGACCCCAATCTCTCACTCATCTCATTCAGTTGCCACGTCTACAGGCGTCTCCTCACGCACCTGCATAAATTCAGCTCACTCCCACACTGATATGTATACAGGTCACATTCAGTCCATGTTCTGTTTTGTTAGAAAATGAATTCTTCACACTGCATCCATTCATCATTTACACTAAAGTTCTGGGTTGGACTCATCAGGATTCCTGTCTCCATAACAAATGGTTGTTCAATCTAGTAAAATCATTGAATTATTACTATGAGTTTATTAAGTACATCATTTAATGTTTTTCATGCATTTCATTTTTAGGCAACAGTAATATTAACAGTAATTTAACTGCATAAAATGCATACCTCTCGTGTAATCTCTTTATTGTAATCTGTGCGTAACATAACTTGGTGACCTTTCATTTTATGTACAATGCGTAACATCTTAAACATATCTAACGCACAGTCAAAAAACATAGCCTGCTGTCTTGACAAGACTCCCTTTTATGTAAATTGTAAATCCAGTATGTGACAGAAGGGGGAAATACAATGATTGTACTTCATATAGATAAATGTGTGTGTGAGTATGATGAAGCAAAATGACAAAATAATAACATTTTAATCTGTCATTTTAATATTGTAAGTAAATTATTTCATAACTATCAGTGATTGTATTCACTGATAGTTCTCTTTACATAATAAATAAAGCAGTTTGTTTATTATAATTTTCATCAAGACATGATGCATTTGTTATATTTTTGTGTGTTTTTTGTGTTCTCACGTTTATTCTACCATAGAACAAATTGTGTTGTATAAAAACTTGGCTAATTTTATGGCACACTTTCTTCCTTTCCATAGCATGTAGTAACATTAACCATCCATTTTCTGTGTCCTCATGGGATTCCACAGTATGGCCAGTCCTCTCTCAGAAATCAATATAGCTGTATTGATAGAGCGGTAATGGACAGATTATCCATAAAGATCCAACCACTATAGTACAGTACCAGTAGGAACATGGACATTTATAAGGACCATTTTCAGTACATATGGAGGTCTAATGGAAACCATGAAGTGCAGAGCCAGATAGCAGCGTATTTTATTAACTCAGGCCTTCCGGTACAATAGCTTGTGTTGTTTTCCCATTTTTGCATAGCTGTTTGCAAAGCTTCTCAATGAAATAAATCCACTACATGTAAATCAACCCTGAACTGAGTCACAATTTCTCAGTATTGAATAATAAATTAAAAAGTGACAGCGCTAGAACCCACATGCAAAGTTATTCAGTATCTGCAGAATCTTGTACAAATTTCAAGCCACTATGTCACAGTCAACCTCTATGCTTTACAACTACATTTTCACAACAAGATACAAAAACACCCCAGAGACATCTGTCAGGCAGCTGTGAGCAAATCTCTGCACCTGGCCAAGACATGCTCAAAAGAGAGCCAAGCCAGGAAGGGCTATAGAAGGGGACCCAAAAGGAGGCGGAGGAGTGGGTCGGCTCACAGAGCCAGGCCAAAATGTGCTGCTCGCTGGGCCTGACACTCAAAGTAGGAATGCTTTCAAATAGTCAAAAGGAACAGAAAGAAAGAAGGGGGAAAGAAGAGAGGGAGGGAGGCAGGAGAAGAGGAGGAATGAGAGCTGAGGGGATATGTGCCTCACTCTGAGAAACTCTTCTGGTTCTAATTTACACATCTATGACCACAGCCCAGAGTGAGCTCACTGTGAGAAGAGAACAACAACCAACAGCAAGAAATAAAAAATATTTGGACAAAGGCAGTGTGCAAAAAGGACAGGTGGTTGTTATAATGCTAAACAACTGCTGATCAAACCAGAAACTAGAAACTACCCAAAATACATGGCCAGGAGGCTAGAACACTGACAAATGAGAGTGAGGGCAGTACTGCTGGATTGAGAGAAAACTGGAAAGATGAAGCCAAGAGAGATGCAGCAAGGGCTTCTTTATGAAGAACAGCAGACGGAGGCGATTAGTGGTGGTTCTGGAATGTGAGGGTCAGAAATCCGGGCTCTGCTGGGACCCGCTCTGTAAACACGACCCCGCCTCAACCAGCAGAATACCCCAAACACACATACAGATTCAACACATTCACATACACATAAAACCCACACATGGATTCAAACAAACCAAACCAGAATTCACACAGACTAATAGACAACCAAACAAACCGCAAAAGAACCACCAGCACCTGGGAAAAAACACAACCCAACTAAATAAATCACGCAAAAGCCAGCAAACCACATAAAAACAATTCTAAACATGCACTGAGGTCAACAGCCTAATCACTATCACAGACTTAAATAAACTCCTGTGAACGCTGCTGCTGGGAGGGCAAACAGCCCGTGCATCCACATAGATTAGCATGACACCCAGCCTAAAGCTATATCTAAGTCACATTAATGGTTATCTGTGTCATCACACCCAATAATATTGGACTGCACAGGCTCTGTTCTACATTTGCCCTTTGATAGAAATGGAGGACAGACAATTAGTGACCTCTCAGCACAGGCCCATCTGGCCTGCAGTTTATACTAGGCCGAGCCTTGGCTATAGCCCAGCCTGTTGCAGCACCCATCAGGGTTGGTCTACCCTTGCTGGGCCCCTCACCAGCTTGCATGTGCCAATGTTTCCCAACAACAATTTAGCCTGCTTATTTACCTTCAAGTCAAAGTTGCAAAAAAAAAAAAGAAAGAAAGAAAAAAAGCTGTTAAACTGAATCATGAAGTGTTGTAACTTGAATTTCTGCAATCTTTGACAAGCCATGTAGCGACCTGTCTAATATTTCTATAAACAGCAGTTGGACTAGGTGGGCTTATACATTTGATTGTGCAATAATGATTTAAACTGAACTGCAAAAGCCAGATCTGTCCTTTCATCTAATTGCTATTCTGTTTAAGTCAGGTACCTTAATGACAAAGGCAAGTCTTTCATCTCTCACTTGATCTAAAAGTCTTTGTTTAATGAGCCAGTCTGTGAAGAGACTGTGGGTACAGCCACAAAAGCTCAAGCATACAGAAGAGCACAGAGAACACACACATACTGGGACAGGAAACACTTACCCAAGATGAGATCATTCACACTAACGTTATGAATATGATTAGCTACCATAAATAACAAACCCAATTAAAACATACTGTGAAACTGTTCTTGAAGGTGGTTCTTCCTGTTCTTTCTTGCTGAACCAATCCAAGTAGGGGAGATGTGGGATAAGGGTGAGCAGTGCAGCACTGCACTGACACACCGATTTCTTTACCCATGATGGGCCAGATTTTTCTGAAGGACTGATCTGTTTTGTCTGCCCTGATGGCAGCACAAAGAAATGAATCAGTGAAGAACAAAAAGAGACTGAGGAGTCATAACAGTCCTGGATCTTTGGTAACCACACGCTATCATCACCATCTGCTGAAGATGGACTTCACGCAGCTTCTTTAAGTGGATACCCACTGCTCCTGCCCCTACAAAATGTATAACTGTAAGCAATAGTAGGCCTTTCTTCCCTTGCGCCCTCAACATTCAGATAAAATCACCTGTGCTTTTGTTAAATTCAAATAATGCGATCTCACAGGTGTGTTTCTTTTCTGGGCCTTTTTGGGAAAAAGGCTTACAAAAAGGCCCAGAGAGACACAGCCAGACAGCTGAAAGTACCTTGCTGCACAAAACCCCTAATATTTATTGAAATGTTTGAACTCAACAACCTCACAAAGAGCAAAAGAAAGCATGTAAAATATGTTTCTAGAAAGCAAAGTAGTTCAAACTGCCTTTATGTTTCTTCAGATTTCGCAATCACACCATGAGAACTGTTGCTTGCCCCTTCCACTGTTACTGTTGCAGCTGGCCAGTGGAGACATGCTTCCCACAGCTGCTTCTGTTCTCTCCACACTTCACTGACCTGCTTCCTGGAGGCTGGCTCTGGAGTTCAGGGCATGTGTGGTGAGGTCTGAAGTGGGCTGTCTGTCTGCCTGTCTGATTCAGCAGGAGCATAAAGGACCCGCCACTGTGGTATGTACCTTTGAGCCTTTAAAAGAAGGTCTCTGCTGATTTTTGCGGTTTCAAAGTAAGGGTGTGCATAGTGAGGTGAGGGGTGGCAGTCTGCAATGTGAAAACAACACAGGGTTGTGGTTTAGGCTGCAGAGTAGGTGTTTGGCACGGAGCAGCCTGATTGTGGTAGCATGTGTATGTATGGAAAGATCTGAGAGCTGCAGGGCTGTTTGTCTGTGTGTTATGGTTTGCAGGGGAACACGCAGCTGGAGCAACTTCAGAGTGGAGCAGAGGATGAAGGAAGGGGAGGCTCCAGGAGGTGAGATGTGACACAAAGATAAAATGGTCCTAATGATGAGTAACCATGCAATGGCGCCAAGGGGGGGATGTCTAAGTCTTCTGAAAGGGGGAAAGACAGAAGACAACGGGTAATTAGTTCTGACAGATGCAAAGGCGAGGCTATAGGCTGAATTTGGATTCAGGTAGATATTTTATGGTAAGCCTCTCCAGACCCATTCTAGCTAATGAGCACAGAGAATTAGAGTGCTATCCACATCTTTATTTGCTCATTACGGCTAATACCTATGGACCACTCTGGGCACTTATGGAACCGTCACCGTGGAGAAGATTGCAGCTGTCTCATTAAAAGTAAATTTGAAGCTATTTGCTGTGTAAATCTTTCCTATCCTTCTCTGAGTGCTACTTCCTCAATAGGACATAAACAGACAACTGTGGATAAGATCCCTCAGGTGCCCCTAGGTCTGACCTCTGAACCCTACTGTAGATCCTCCAAGACTTCTATCTTTCCACGCCTCACTCTACTATCCCTCCCTGGGGCTGTTCACTCATTCAGGCTCTCACTTGCCCCTCAGCCTAGAGGCAACTGAGACATTTCTAAGGCCTGAGCTGGGTCTTGTGCGCTAATGGGTGTAGGAAGATGTATTGACAGCAAAGTGCAGTGAATGTGAGCATGTAGTCTGTCTAAGGTAGGGTGCAGCTAATGGATTCCTGAACCTCTGGAGTGCGTCAAATAAGGCATTAATACACTAACAAGGGGAGTAAGCAAAATTACTTTTTCCACTACCTAATAATTTGACTGAGCCATTTTTAATGGCTCTTAATCTGTCAACCACAGAGTGACGCTAATGAGTTTTATAACTTTGAGATGTGTTTGATCAAGGCCTAAAATGTGCAGCAAAACAGGACCGGCGAATTTGTCAACAAACAACACGCACATGTCAGCTGTAGTAGAGTGTTCATGTAGTGCAGTCACGGTGACACATACACAACACCCACACCCACACTTTTACTCATAAGCACGCACACAACTACTGTATAGGCAATTTAATATTCCTTGGCTGATACACACCAACATGCTGTGACGTGTTGACCTCTTGTCGTCTCACATACTCGGCAGCTTTCACTGCCAAAAGAGCAGAACTGTGAATCATCTAACATAAACCTGCCACTCGCCCAAATCTCACATGCAGACAAAAAACACACACACCTTACTACATTGCTGTACACCTTTAGTTCCAGTTCCAGGGTGTCTGAATACAAGAGGAGAGAAAGAGAAGAGGGCAAGAGAAGAGATAAGCTGGAAAGAAGGAGCCCTTTTAGAATTCAGATTAGTCAGGTAGATACTGGTCCTCTTGTCGCAGCATGCTGCTTCACGTCTAGAACAAAAACCCAAACACTGAATCTAACAATTCCAGCTTTCACTTTCTATAGTTTTCAAGAACTAGTTGTGTTTTCACTACTGAACATCGCTTTCTTGTTCTAAGTAGAAAAATTGTCAACAGTGAATGATTTTACTTTGCAATAGTATTTTAATATAGAATAATGATTTGTGCACACAAGCATGAAACTATTTCACAATTAACCTCAACAATAAGCTTATTATTAACATTATTGACAATAATAATTTTTCTCTAAGCCATATAAGCTAATAGTGGGTTTTCAAGTGCCACTTCTAATTATTCCCAATTACCTAAATTCCCTAATTAAGAGAGGCAGTAACTGGCTTCACTGGGATTATGACAATGTAACGACCAGCTGTGCAAGAGGGGAACAGCAGTGCAAGATGGGAAGCCTGTCCCTGCATGCTTGGTAGATAAGACAAACATTCACCACCTCCTGGCCTCTTGGTGGCTGGACGCTAGGTCGCAGATGCAGATACAGGGCACAAATTCTGCAGGCTCTCTAACAGTGAAACCACTACAGTCTCACCAGGAATGTATGCACACACTTTAACACGCAAGAAAAAGCTGAACAGATTCAGGCATTTGCATCCTGCAGCTTACATGGAACGTGCTGACACTGAGTTGAACCAGAAAAATCTATCTCTGTGAAGCATCGATCAGGTGCATGTCAGAACAGGTCCATAAACAATGTTTCCTTATTGCTAAATTACTGACACTGTCAGACAAGTCCATGAAACAAGTCACGAGTCAAAGCCTCAGTTGATATCCTCAATATCCCCGGATTCCACATTCCATGGTCATTCATAACACCATACTAACTTTATTTTGCCATTTTAAATGTAAAGTAAATACTAACACACATGGCAAGGCTATGTGTAAAGCACATGACATAGTTAAATCCCTCTTCAGCTGAACATAATGACGAGTGATGCTTCAGGGTAAAATTCCATGGTTACAGTAGTGAATGAGCCTCTTTACAGGATTAATCATGCTGGCAGGTCAACTGTCTGAGGGGACATGATAATGGCATTTTTAAAGAAAATTTGGGTTAGTCAGAGATAAGACGGTTCAGCTAAATGAAGGGTTCAATTCATTTCCAATAAGTGAAGGCATTCACTACCAAATACCCACAGATGAGTCAGGCCTGACAAATGTCTTGATGGTTAACAGGGCAGAGACATGTGGGATGAAGCCAGGCAGATAGGAATCTATAATAGGGCTGGGTGATGTAAACTACGCTGCTCAAAAAAAATGAAAGGAACACTTAATCATCACAGTATAACACCAAGTCAGTTAAACATCAGGGATATCAACCTGTCCATTTAGGAAGTACGAGTGATTGTGAATCGGTTTCACCTGCTTTGGTGCAAATGAAGTGACAGTAGGTGCAATGGAGAGACAAAAGCAAGACATCCCCCAAAAAGGGAAGGGTTTTGCATGTGGTGGCTACAGACAAATGCTCTCTCATTTTCCTTTGTGACTAATGCTAATGTCGTTGTCACTACTGGTAGCACAAGGTAGTACTTGTAACCCATCCAGATTGCACATGTAGTCCAGTTACTTCAGGATGGCACATCCACATGTACAGCCACAACAAGGTTTGCTATGTCTCCCGGTAAAGCTCAAGAGCATGGAGGAGAAACCAGGATACTGGCCATTACACCAGGAGAGCTGGACAGGGCCACAGGAGGGCAACAACCCAGCAGCAGGACCGGTATCTGCGCCTTTATGCGCAAGAATAACGACTGCAACTTCCAGCAGACTACTGGTGTGTATGTTTCTGAGCAAACTGTCAGAGCACATGTGACAGGCGCAAAGGGGTCTGCAGATGTGGTTGAGGTGAACACCGTACTGCCTGTAACATCATTGAGCATGACTGGTTAAGTGGTGGGTCAGCAATGGTCTGGGGACCTCACAGACCACAGACCACCATCACAGACCTCACAGCTCCCAGCACCTCACTTCCTGTAAAGTCAGAGCAACTGTCGGACCGTACACTGGTGCAGTGGGCCCTGGGTTCCTCCTGGTGAAAGACAACGCCCTGCCCCATATGGCCAGAGTGTGTAGATACTTCCTTGATGACATAGGCACTGATGCCATTAACTGGCCCTCATGTTCCCTAAATCAAATTGAGCACATATGGGACATTATGTATCAGTGTATCCAGTGCCACCACGTTATCAGGAGTGCAGACAGGCAGGCAGGGGCCATACACACTTCTGAGTCACATTATGAGTTGCTGTGAGGAAATTTACACAACTTGGATGAGCCCGTGATTTACTTTAATTTTCAGTGTGATACATAATAATACAGCCCTGGATGGGTTGATTATTTTGGTTTTCAGAGGCCATTGGTATATAATCTTTTTCTGAAGAAATTACACAGTGTACATTAGCAAAGATTTTTAACTTGAATATTTCGCTCATCAAGATCTAATGTGTGAAGTGTTAGCTTAATTGTTTTAAGTGGTGAATATCATGATATTTTTTAGTATTTTTGCTACAAAATAAATGACAAAACAACAATGGTAACATTCAACAATATCTTTTTGGCCACATGTCACAGCATAACATCCTGAGTGTTGTGTGAACAGTGATAAAAAAAATTAAGCCTGATCATTATCAAATACTAAACTAAGTAATTAAGTAGGCTTAAAAAAACCTAGTATGAATGAAATATTTCCTTCACAAGATGATGTATCTAGATTTCATTTCTTAAATTCTCATTTAATTCATTCTTGTGAATGCCACCCCGCCTGTCAACTATGTGGACTGGCAATATGTTCCAAAATGCCCCCACATCAGTCAGTTTGTTCCACTGTTTATTTCTTCCATTATGCTGTCAAAACCTTCTTTGCAATACAGCACATATACAAACATGTCATCATGCAAATATTATTATTATTACTATTATTATCAATATCACAATATGACAATCATGTTATGATGGGGAGGAAGTATGATAACATATATGATATACACAACAGTCCTACTCTGTCAGTAATCGAATTGCTCATAAGTAACGGGTATGGATGTAAACTGAAAATGTACTGTAAATACAAGGCGTGGTATTGTGCAGTAATGACCCTGTAACAGGCACATCAACAAATCAATAAAACCGGGACTGCGATTGATACAGCGCATTGTTAGCAAAAAATGAACTTTACAAGATCAGATGACTCCTCTCAGCTGTGTTCAGCTTGATGCTTAGTGTTCTCAGTGTTCAGTAATCCCGTCAGAGGGCAGATAAAGGGGGTCAGGTCACGCAATAATGTGAGAAAGCTAGTGGCGTGCTCATTGTGTATCTTAGGAAGAGAACTGAAAGAGATCATTTCCTCTGTTGTACTGACTGTTTGCCAGCCACTTCCTAAACACAGAACAAAGCTGCTGAGAAGTGTGCATAGTAAAGAGCTAATAGCATACCTGCAGGGGTTAAGAATAACACACCAATGAAACTAACTGCCTCACACTGCTGTTTTGTTTGCCCGGGCTACTTCCTATGCTTTAACTGCCAACGAAGTTGAGACCTGTTGGTCTGCCTAGACGGGTTCCGCCTCTCTCTGGTTTGCTGCCGGTCCAAATAACCACTCACTCACGCAATGCTGATGCTCTCTTGCTTACTATAGTCACGTGAGATGATAGCATGAAATTATGAAATAGTATTTTCTCATTTCACAAACTATGTCATTTTACCACAGCAGGTGCCAAAGTGTGCCGCCGGCCTTCTAGAGGATTTCAGATGATTCCTGAACACTGGACTAAGAGGAGATGGAAAGTAATTCAGTACATTTACTCCAGTCCTGTGGCAGGCCAAGTACATTTCAGAAGTACTGGCAATAATGTCAATTGAATATTTTCTTATTTTATATTTGACTACATTTATGTAACAAGTGGATATGGGCATCTTATTTGCCAACAGAATGTCTGGTTTTGCTATTAATTGATGAAATCTGAGAGAATGTGTATTTCTAATGATATTACAATAAGTTTAACTGCAGTTCTGGTCTTACTGAAGATAATGACTTATGCAGCTCTACACTAATAACATGGAGGACTCTACTTTTGTTATATGTGGTCTTATGATCGAAAATACAGCTGCAACATTTAGTTGATTAATCAGTTAGTTAACTTAAACAAATTAATTGCCATTTGGTTAGTATTTTTATTATAAAGCAAAATGCCAAACATTTTAATTGGTAATGTACATTAAATTTTTTTAGTTTTTGCCTTGCTTGGTGGACAAATGAAGACGTTTAATGACTTAACCTGGTGCTGTAGATATTGTCATGGTCATGTATTGCTGTTTTTGATCACCAAATGATTAATCAAGAAAATAACAAGCCATTAGGAAATTAATGATGAGTTGCATCCCTGATTGTTTGTGCAGATTGCGTCTTAATCAGCACTATCTACTAAAGTGTTCAAGTGTGTATCAAGCAAGAATGCAAAACAATTACATCTTTCTCCATCGTAAAGTGAAAACATTTGAATTTGTTGCTGCTGTTGCACAAAAGTTGTCTTTCTGCGAAACAATGTCTGGCCTGGTGGGTTATTTCAAAATAAAATGACTCACTTTGTTAAATTCAGAGGGAATTTATGCAGGCTTGCTTACAGCGAAACGAATTTTGACCACTCCTTTGTTTATGTTTATATCAGTGTCCTCTGAGCTGTTGTCCACATGTTTTCAGTGAGGTTTCTAATTTTCTGGTTGGTTTGATTGAAATATAGGTCTATACAGCATTCTTAGCACTGTAAATTATGTGTGTGTGTGTGACATCAGTAATCCTGCAGTGAGAGAGCCTAAAGCGCCCAGTGTACAGAGGTAATTTTCGGCAGCGCTGCATGTTTGTAGCCCAATTCCCACGTTCTTCTCCCGGGAACTTTAAGGGTTACCATGGAAACAGATGAATTCCCGGGACAACCGTGCTCCTGCCAGCTGAACCCCCCACCTCCCTCCCTCCTGCCCCCACGTGCACCGAAGGGACCGAGTTGGACGTTTTCTGCCCCTTTGAACTGTTTCTATTTAACTTGTGGGAAAAATGATTTGCAGCTTCGTTAACTTTAACAAACTCTCACTCAAGTTAAAATAATCTACAATATGTGCGCAACAAAAACAGAAGCAACATATTTAAATTACTGTTGTTGTTGGCTATAACATTTACACTGGAAGTCAACCTGTAGTAACACTGAAGAAATGTGTCCGTGCGGAATGAAAAACAATTTCAAATATATTTATAAGTAGGCCTAGTCGTATTCTTACCGACACAAAGACATATTACATCCAAACCGACAAGCATCTTCCTCTTGGTGCAAAACGAGCTCCTCTCCTCATGTTGAGTGAGGAAATGTTTCCCTGCGCCGTTCTCCTTCCCTTCCCCGGCTCCTCCGCTGTCCGCCAACCGCAGCTGGAGCTCTGCGTCCACGGCCAGCGTGCTTCCGTGAGTGCCGGTGGAGTTCAACTTCTGCATGTCTGTCGCGAAATTACTTACTGACAACTTGTTTTAGAAGTAGTTAGAGTTAGTCCGGTTCGTCGTAACTAGCTGGTGAATGATGGTAATTCCCAAAGTTTTCAGTCCCACCGTCGGCGCAACACATCCATGTCCAACGTTACCCAAAGTTTGACAGCAGCACACTGCGGCGAACCAACCGACTCGTTAACTATAAGGTAACGTTACACTGTCACAAAAGGAAAAAACACAAGGGTGTAGAGGAAAACAACAGTGGGAGCTACTTTGATAACAAATGGAAACACGAACATCCGAGTAAACTAAGTTAAACTTCAACTACTTCTCAGTGGGAGCGCACTGTAGCCTACTCCCTGCTCTCCAAACGTCCTTTACACAACAGCTCATGCCAGGCACTCATGAATGAAAAACACAACTGCCACATTTCAAAATAAAGTCCCCTCGTGAAGAAAGTGTGCCGTGCCCGGTCAATCGAGCTATTGTGGGGATTGTTTTTTTTAAGGTCTCTAAACCTCCGCGGCGACCTGCTGGAGCTCACAACATGTTCAATCCACCTGACCTGACAGCTGTAACTAGTTCTCTCCACGGAAATGTCTCCCGTCCCATTAAACTGCTCCAGCTACGTGACGACACGTCCCACACAGGCTACACAAGGAAATTTAGTGAGCTAGTGTGCCACAGCAAAACTTTAGTCTTCCCGATATTGACATTTAATGGAACAACCAATCTAGCGCACAGGTTACTGATTTATTTTCGGCTTAGCTCGACATGAAAAGTAGCCTATAATCCTTTATTTTGTATATTTTTCATACAAGACTGTCTTTAAATCAGATTTTCCATAATATTGACTCCCGCTGTTTGACTGGCTGCCAATTCATTAGACAGAAACATTTATATATAGACATACAAAGTGCAACATGAGCACACAGGATACAGTACTGTACACCAGTTTCCCCCTCCAAACATAATAATTAAGTAATAATTATTAGCCTATGTAAGTTAACGTGAGCTTATTATTAAATGCAGGCTTTGTGGCCACACATTTCTTAAATCCATCAACTAGCTGATTTGGCCTTTTGATGTCTCAGTGATCAACTCTTTCTTATTAGTCCACTGCCTGCTGTCAGACGTGGGCTTGATGTTTCCTGCCACCTGGTGTAAAGACAGAGTCACAGCTGTTCTTCTCAAAGCATTTTCAGCATTTTGAGACTGTAACATTACGTTAATATAATAATTTAAAAAATTAATTAATTAATAACCATATAGTTTAACCCCCTGACTATGTTCCTCATTCATTTCTTAGTAGTTGACTTAACAATTTCATTAAGAATTGTAAGGGGATATGTTTGAACTTGCAATGGAAAATGGGAAAAATAAATTATTTAAGAAACTGAAAATGAAACAGATACTGAGATACTGAGGTTTTCTCCATAAAACTACTTTTACTTTCCATAAAGTAAATGTAGGGTTTCTTCTTTCCTCAGTTTCATTCTTTCTCATTTTCATCTAAATTGTATATGTCAAGTAGATGGTGCATCCTTCCCCCAGAGTCACTCATGTTCAGAATTTGTCATACTTTATTCTTGGATTTACAGATACTCTCACAAATCTGTCTCATGTTCTCTTTTCTCTCCGTTATTTCAATGCAAAACTTATAAGAGAAAAAACAACAAGTGCTGCATGTAAAAGCAAAAGAATCAAGGGAAGTAATGTTTAAAGTCTATACTTTGATCTACTCGAGGTAATTTTTAATTTTTAATGAAAATTATAAAAATGTTTTTTTCCATTCTCCACTGCAGTTTTTAAGCATGTTGACATGCATGTATACAAATTCAATTCCTACATATATGTCACTTCATTTTTATAAATGTTATAAGCACCTGTGTCAACATGTACCTGCACTGTCACCTGTGTTTCAGCTGTGGCTTGTCGTTAGGGAATCCCTCATCAAGTTGGTAAAATAAACAGTGAAATGTCAAGTTCACGCGTGTTTTAGCACTGTGCATACAGTGTGACAGTAGGTTAAGTGATGATACGGAATAAAACATATCGTAATTGATACAATCTGACATGTTCTGTTGTTCCTTAATATCAGGCCTTAGTGTTTGTGCATTATTTATTTACATCCACTAGGTGGCTGTAAGTCATTATTTGTGGTGACAAATACTGTTCATCCAGAGTTGAGAGAAGAGGTGATATAAAATGACTGGAGTCACAATGTTTCTCTGAGTTGATTTAAGTCTGTACTATGTGTTAAAGGGTGTCAAATTTAGACCTAATAAATATGGTGATTGTTGATTTCCACTTAGTTCTGTTACATGCATTGCAGTTACACTGGTGTCATCACAGTGAGACATTCTGATCTGTTTTTCCATCCTTTTTGTTTCACTATGAATTTAGCCCATTATCCATCCTCCTCCACTACAACAATGTTTGTTCAGGGCCATTTTTTTTTATACTGTAGCACTGTGTTTCCTCTGTGCTTCTCAAATGAAACTATGAATCATTCAGGGTTATACCACTTGCCTATGTTCTGCATTTTACATCACCTGAAAATGCAGAAGTTCCAAACATGTTGAAAAAAAATGATTTCCTTCATCTTGTTTGTCATCAGGCCAAGAAACATGTGGGATTTATCACTATGATTTAACCAAACACACGACTGGATACTGCTGACTCTCAAAAATGCACTTCTGCTTGTGCTTTTCTCATCACATTCAAATGATATGTTCTGCCTGCAGTTATTTAACTGAAAGGGATGGTTATTTGTCTCATGTTACTTGACCAGTGCCTGTCATACAGGTAGACGGCTGCAGGTATGGTTTTGTCTCTGAGTCTTCTTTTCAGTGTGATGACACATACCTGAACCAGAGCCCATTCTGTTTTGCTGCCATGAAACTTTCCCCCAGCAAAGTACACACGGAGAAAGTGAAACCACATTTACTGACCTCAAGCAGAATTTAAATGCAGGTGGGAATTTTCAAGAAGTGCAAATAGTAAACAACGTATGATAACATTTTGTTGTTCCACTACTGTGACATTTTGTATCATGAGCTATTTGTGCAATGTCAAATGAGTTAATGACGATCAAAAGGTTGAAGTGCCAATTGCTGTATTTAATGAAAATACATTATTAACCACATATTGTATATTGAATAGTTATGTGTGTTAAGTTTGATTTTAAACCCAATGTGGAATTACACGACAGTATTGGCTTTTACACAATAAAGGCGTCATTTCCTCTTGGAATGGGTCCTCCAATGTTTATGCCCAGAAATGTTACCCTTGTCTCTTTTGGACACTTTGTGTTATTTTTAATCATAGAGTTTCTGGACTAATTAGCCTTTTATCCAAACATTTTAAAATGTAAAATATACAGAGATAATTGTTGAATAAATAGACATTTTTTTATTGTTCTGATCGACCCTTACTCACTCTTACTGTGTACTATCCTGCTCCACAGTAATTTAAGGTAATTTGTTAAGTAGTTTTATTCTGAAATATTTAATATAAAGACGTAAAGATCAGAAAAAAGTGAGAAACTGAAGGTCAGAAAAACAGAAAGTTCATGACTTGATGGACGATAATACATACACAATGACCCAAACACAAGGTTTTCATAACATTAAGGAACTGAATGATTAATTTTTTTATGAATTTATGTCAGCGTTCTTTGCTCCTTCCTCCTCTCCCTGATAATGAGTCTTCTTCCTTCTTTTTGTGTGAGTTCTGGTGAGTAGGAGAAAAGGGCCAGCCCCATGATGTAGATGCAGTCTGGGACTGGTGTGTTTATCTTCAGTAACATACAGGGGAAAGTACCATCTGTATAACTTTTTGTTCTATAGATACTCAGGGCACGGTAGAACATAGTCAGACATCAGAACGTCCTCTTCACATGCACACTCTGAGCTCAGGAAGCAAACTCACACATTGGTGCACAGCAGAGGAAACTCAGGACCTGTACAGTCGTCATCGGTCTTCCTGTGCTCCCCAGGCTCAGGCTACTCTGAGTACTACCATCAGACTGACGATGCCACAGCATACCCAACATTCCCTGATCCATGTCCTCCTGTTCTGGACCACCATCCTTTCTATTATCCAGATTGTGTTCATCACTTTTTTCTTCACAAAAGGACATCATAGCATGGTGAGACATCTTAAAATATCCTCAGACGGAATTTCCAGAATGTCAAAGTGTCTTATGATCATAAATAATGAGATGAGAATTTCACACTGTGAACTCATACAGCAGCTTTATAAGAGCCGTGTCACATTTTAACAAATTACCATAGAAAAGAAGATAAATGTCAGCACTGGTATGTTAAAACACCTGAGCAGTGTGTCTATTCTTTCTTGTGGTTTCGGTAGTAGCACAGCTGGTGAGAAATACAACCCTGCCTGTGGTCGCGACTGGTTACAGACCCCTTTCACTACATAACAGTGAATACTTGCCTGTTTTAGACAAATCCATTTTGAAGAAATGATACAAAAAAAAAACAAAGGATCATTACCTACAAAATCTGTAAAAACTATAAGTGTAGCTTCTAAGAAGAGTAGATAGTTTACAGGACAATGTTTCTGATGGACATTTTAATTTAGCATTGCCATTTAAAGAACTGGAATGGCTTTATTTTACCTACAGTTGGGTCAAACTGAATTCTGTAATATTTATTATGAGCATATTTTGTGCTTCTTTTTTCCTTCTCCAGTCTCAGAACACTAGTGCTGTAGAACCAGAGCGCATAATGCAACCTCCCCGGGTAAATAATACACCTTCGGTAAGATAATCAAAGCTTCAGAGTTTGTGCTTCTTCTGTTGACCTGACTGTGCTGTGTTATATGTCCACAATAGGAATACAAATGTTTTTAGTAATTAGGGTGCTATTTTTTATGTTTTTGCCACCCCAACATTCTCCACAATCTTAAATCCTGCAACCCAGACAGATCTCTCTCAGATTACGTCCATTACTTCTGTGTTACTTATGTCATACAGTCTAACCACTCTCCTCACCTCTTGGAGGAAGCACAGTGACGTCATTGCCAAATTCGGGGAAATGCCACTAAACTGAACTGTTGTCTCTTTATGTTTCTTCCGAAGATAGTGCATGATCTATGCTGTTCTCACTTTTAAAGTGGAGACACTTGTCTTGTATGTAGCTTCCATGTTGCTGGTCTGTGTGTCACTGTGGGAGTCATGCCGACACCACGTTTGATGTTAATATTTTGAGATTAATATTACTCTTTATCATTCAACAGTGTCCCCCTGAGCGTGGACTGGGAAAAATGCTTACCTTTGTGGCTAGTAAAGGTAAAGCTGTCCTGTTTTATGTATTTCCATACTCAGAATTTATGACAAAGGCTGTAAAAATGTTTATATAATAGGGTAGATAAATGTGTTGGTAACAAAACTGTTGGAAATACTGATAATGTCCTGTTAAAAGGGATATGTAATTTCCAAAACATATGATTTAATCAGCTAATTTCATCTCTAACTACAGGACACCTACAGTAAATATCATTGTCATTGAGTGAAATCATCACTCAGTACAGGATATTTAGAACACAGTTCTAAGAAAACAAATACACAGGTAATAACAGCTTTTTGTCTCCCACAGGTGGGAAAGATATTACATGGCAAGCAAAGAATCTAGATCCAGATCTTGTTTCACAAAAAGAGGAAGTTCTGACCATAAGGAAGGATGGATATTACTTCATAAATCTTCAGGTGACATTAACATCACATAATGTAGGCACAAAGCTTACAGTCAGTCTGAGGTGGAACAACAAAGTCATCCTGCAGGGTTGGATTAATAAAAACACAAGCAGCACAGGCCTCCTTGGCAAGGTAGAGTCTCTGTTTGCTGGAGGTACACTGTGGGTCTCCATTGACC
Source organism: Sandelia bainsii (assembly GCA_032362345.1). Taxonomy (NCBI): domain Eukaryota; kingdom Metazoa; phylum Chordata; class Actinopteri; order Anabantiformes; family Anabantidae; genus Sandelia; species Sandelia bainsii. The sequence continues at coordinate 11,974,646 of JAUMHL010000029.1, forward strand.
CACAAACAAATGATGTTGATGTCACTGAATCTGTAACCCACCTGGATATCATCTACATGCACAATAAGTTGTAATACACGTTACAACTGTTATTCCATGTTCCAGGACACCAGCCCACCTCATTTGACAGCAACCCTGGTCACATGCAAAGATGGCTTTTTGTTCTCTTGTTACCAAACAGACCTCTTTATGTGACTTTGGATCCCATAATCAGTTAATTATTAGCTATTAAAGTCACAGAGCATTGATAAAAGTGCTGATTTTAAGATTTTTAAGACTTTTTTACTGACAGACTGGGTAAAAACATTACCACTTCCTGGTCTACTGAAAAGAAAGTACATTCATTCAATGTACAAAAAGTATTTTGCCTGACAAAGTAAATATACAGCATGCAGCTAGGATTGGTGTCATCACTACAGTTCTGTTTTTTCTGCTGTTGTGCTTAACGGAACACAACAATTTTCAAATTCATTAAAACGGTATAGTGTTATAGAAAGGACATTAGCTATAATAAGATAAAAGTGTAGGTTTGGGGGGAATCCCTTTTATAATGCATAGACCAACAAACCAAAGTTGGATTGTTCTCATTGCTTCTCAAGAAGCTGTTACCAAGGAGCACATTTTTAGTCAGTCAAGCTAGTATTCAGAACAAACCAATCTTACTTGACTGTTTAATTTTACTTCCTTGCTAATTTCGTACATTTAAAATGTGCAGTAGTAAACTGCAGGAATGTATTATTCTGTAGTGCCACATCTATTGGCAGAAAACCTAATTCTTTCAATCAATCTGTGTTATTTGCACAGCTCCTATTTGCTACTTGCTGATTTATCATTTCTTTATCATGTTTGAAGTGTGTGATTTATATATTTATGTTTTATTTATTTATTGTTTAGACCTAAAATATATACAGTATACAGATACATACTGTATTCAACAAAAGTTCATGTACAGGTGAGCTAATAACCAAAAAATGTACACAAATCAGCCATAATATTAATACCACCTAGTGGGTTTAAGGCTGGCATTACAGCTTGATGCATAAAGGGCATCTTGTTACAGACCAGTCACAATACTCCTAATATACTCCTAAAATAATCCTGTTTACCACAAAATTAAAGGTAGTATAGTCGGTTCAGTAGCGATAATGTTAATGTTGTGGCTAATTGGTGTATATCTCTGTGTGACAATGTGTGTCATTGTGTAGCATACATACATTGATCACACTGGAATGTATGGACAGTGTTTTCTTTGTTCACTATTGTAAGAATATATATTTTAAATTGTTCAAACAATAAGATTGTTTGCAAAACAAAAAAAATGTAGATATGATTTCTTTGTTTACACATGGTACTGTCGAGTTTCACAATGATATTGTAAAGATATTAAGAAATGGAATTCATTTATTTATTAATCATGTAAAAATGAAGAAATCACAATTACATAGTACATAGTACATTAGTATTCCAATTTCATACTGAAAATTTGAAAAAGTCAAATTTAGAAAAGTGAAATGACGTGACAGGACTAACCTCTGATTTTTCTTCACTACTTGTATCACACGTGATGAAATGAGAAATCACGAGTCACAGTGGTTTATGCGAAAGGTTTCGTGTGTTAAGAGATGTTGAAAGAAATATTTAGTTTTGTCAGTGATTTTCAGTTGTTGCTTGCACCCCTGTTGACGTGTGTTAATCAGTGTTATTACGCATTCAAAAAAGTGTTGTTTTTGTTCTGGGAAGCTCTATGCACATTTCTTTAAACCTGACTACATCAACATAACTGATGCCATGAAAAAATGTAACTATACTATAACTATATTTTTATTCATAGTGTTTACTATATATGATGTGTTCAAAAGCTCCAAATATGTAGCTAAAGGGAGCAGATGAAATAACAAATAGGAATAAATGCTTTTTGTGAGACCCTGGAAGTGAAATATGAAGTGAAAGTGAGAGGTTATAAGTTAAGAACGGGACCCTGCAAATAATGAGTCAGTAATAGAAACATACAGTGGGACCCTCCCTGCCACATGCTTTCGAAGAATATGCCCTCAAGATTCTGACATAGCAAAATTAAAAAAAACTAAAAATCTGTGCCTTACACAAACATCCAACTCATATGTACTGACTTATCTAACTGCAACAGATGAGATACAGCACACAAAAGGTCATTGGAACATGATACATTAGTCATCACAGCCAAGACACACATTTTCCAAGTTACTGAGGTTTCATCTGAAAACTCTTGTTTTCCTTTTCTCAGCCACAGAGTCCCATATCTCTTACCACTTATTGCTGAAGCTGCTGCCACCACAACTTTCGATTACCTTGATTAGAGGTCCAAGATGTCGAATTCAAACGCAGATAACAGACATACACATACACCACCCACTCAGTCTCATTTATTAGAAGCTTCAGCATGGGTTGTTTGTTCCTAGCTTTGTTTTCCATTGCCTAACCATGTATCCACATGAAGATGTGAGGCAGCTTCTCTGAAAACCCATCATCATCTCCATCATTTCCACCCTAACGTCACTGATACAGCTTGTGTGCATTGTCTGACATGTCGTCAGTGTTCAGCCGCTGAATAACATGCTATTTGAGCACTGCTGTTATTTTTCAGTGACTGTAAGCAACTGCTAGTAAAAATGCCTCACATGATAATAAAAGAGCTGCCAGGATTCAAGATGGTGTAAGATACACTTGTAAGATACCTCAGGAAATGTCAAAAAAAATTACCTGTGGACTTTTCACCTTGACTAAAAGTTATCAAAAATCTAGGTTTAGATTTCTTTTAACAATGTATTTTCAGTGAACTCAGTAAAACACTTCGACCCTCTGAACACACTGCTTATACTTAATTCTGTCAGCACGCCGCTGTTCTTACTTGATCTAGAGACCAACACAAGGGGACAGCATTTACCTGTGGACTGTGTGCTACGTAGCATGACCACCTCTTTCACTTTTGCTTTGCATAAAAATGATGCTCCATGTGTTACACATTGCTTCATATGAGAAAGTGACACATAGTAGTTTAGTTCTTAAAAACTGACTTTGCATCAACAGATTGATGAGTGATAATACAGTGTGGCTTTATCAATGGAAAATGTTTGTTTCATACATGGAAGCAAGAATAATTTGTTTGAGATCATATAACACTCTCATCCCACACAAATTCTCTGTAAAAGTCATGTCTAGACCAAAGTTTAATGCTGAGTAAAAAACCAACTGCACAAATCCCAACCACACAGCTGATACAGCTCCCCCTCCTTTTGCTACTACAGTCTCACACACCTCACAGGTCAGCCAGCGCTGGAAGATAATGACTCACACATGTATGGGAGCCCTTGATGAAAGTGCGAGGAGACTGTATAACTGAATCAAGGCCTTCCATGATTTGACAGCATGTTCATTTGTCTGAGCTGTACTTATAGACTCAACTCTGTAAGTGTTTTACCAATTAGAACTAAACTTGTAGCATTTAGAGAAAAAATGAATTTGACATGGTTCACGTGGCCTGCACACCCACCTGTACACATACGCATTCACACATTGTCACACACAGTCCTGCCATAGTACATTTTAACGAGTTATTGCTCTCCGGGTCTGGGGTTGGAAAGTGAGTCAGGCAATCTGCTACTGACACTCCCCTCCCCCCTATCAGCTCCCAACCACTTCCTCCTGAGTTTACAAATATACAACTCTGTGGGTGTTTTCAAGAGTGGCTTCTCTGAATAGATAATGCTGAAGGGAAAGTGTAACAATGACTACATCAAAGATATAAATGAGGAAAAAAAACTTCAAAGAGTGTTAAGGCATTTTGTTTGCACAGGATTTGTTAGCATGCGTGTCACCAAGGTGATGGATTGAAAACAATTCTCTATGGCATTACTGTAAATACGTACACTGGGATTTTCACGCAATACACATTGCACAAGTATGGTTTCTCTCTCTCCAGCTTCAGGACATGTACATTTTACCACAGCTGCACTGTAAAGCAATTATAACAGCAACAGGCTCTGTTTAAAGGTGCCTGACACAATTAAACGGTTTTGTTATGTGTCACTGTGGTACGTAAAAAAATACCTTCTCTACAGCATGTCTTGTGGTTGGGTGGGTGACATTTGCAGCTTCTGAGACCACTCAGCAAGGCGCTAGTGTGGCCTTACCTGACACAGCAGGAAGTCAGTTTACTTTAGTTACAAAATGGCCTGAAGAAAGGCTTGAGAAAACCAGCAAACAAGACTATTTCTATTTATTTCACTCTTTGTATACAATATTGGAGATAAATACAGCAGATGTACATAGATTATGTAAATAATCGTACCACTGAAAGAATAAATAAATAGTGTGCAGTGTGCTACAGCAAGAATTAAAAGACATGTGCAAGTCTACAGTCTCAATGGTTTACAGTTTAGCACAATGCATGAACTCAATAGCAATATGAGGATTAGCTAGACTGAACAATGAGTCAAAGTTTTCTTTGAACCCATCTATGGCAAGATGTTTTGTCATCAGAAAATGTATTTAAAATATACAAGTAAGAAAGTTCTTGGTCTGAAAAAAAGTTTTTGTTACTCTGTCAGACACAATTTAAACATTGTTTCCACCCCCTATAAGAAAGACTTTCGCTCTGAGGCACCAAGAGGTTTTCACACCTGCCAGTCTTTCCGGCTATGGACATGGTTTTACATTGCAAAAACACTGCTGACATCCAAGTGTGCTTTTTAGATTTGCTTGCTAGATCATATATGCACCAAAAGTGTTCTCAAATGATTTATGTCTCACAACTTTTGAGGTGTTGCTCACTTTTACAAAAATCTCATCATCTCTGTAGAGGTGAAACACTCCACCCAGGAAACTGTTGGATCGCCTTTTATTGGACTCCTCTGAGTATTTCCTCGACTGGAGGAGGGTGATACTTTTCCCAATGTACCGTGTTGTTTTCAGATTAATAGAGTGGTGAAATAAATCAGTATCTAAGAAGTTAACCTTGGAATAGACATAGTAATAACCCTCTTTCTGGATGACGAGATGTCCGCGTTTGTAGCTCATTTCATAGAGGAGAGGGTCTGCGTTCATGCTCCATGTCATAAGCAGTTTTTCATAAACTACGTCTTTTCCATCTGGAAAGAAATAAGCAAGACAAAACAAAAACATGAAGACTGATAAAATAGTCGATTCGAAGTTACAGCAATACATATTTTGATGGTTTTTTTTCTGCCTTGGTAATATATTGAATATTATGGTTATGGATGGAACACTAGTGCTATTCTCACCTGTCAGATGTGCAACTGGTTTGGAAGGATGAACATCACTGGGCTGTTTGGTGGGAGGAATATCATCTTTATCTGTGTGATGACCAGACAAAATGTCTTTAATGTGGATTAAGTACATGAAAATATTTATCAGTTGAGTAAAAATCGCAAAGACGTACCCCCGATGATCTTAGAGGACGATGGCGAGGTGGCCTGCAACAGAAACAAGAAGTTTCCATTTTAATTGCATATGTGTGTTTATGAGCGTTGTAATCATCATTCACTAAACTTCGCTAGGACTCGCTAAACCTAAGCAGCTCTTTGCAAAATCCTCTAAATAATAAAATCAAAATTGTTCGTATGAACATCTTTTTGTGTTGGTTTTATCTTTCTGCGGAACAAAGTAGGACAGGTGGTCTGTATTTCTGGTAATGAGAAATAGGTAGATCTTTTTACCGCAAATAGACCACTTCCTTCTCTCCTGCATCCCCTGCTTGCACAATACATATTATCTGTGTCAGGTTAAGAGAGCCATGTCCCCCTTCCCCTTCGCCCCTTGACTGCTGCCCTGCAGAGCTTCAGGTAAGAACAGGAGACTGAGTAACAGTGATACAGTGAAAACACTGATCTGATGTCCACATGCCCCTGACCCCTAGAAATGTCACTGGAGTTTTCCAACACTCTCTTTCCAATAAGATCGCAATTATTTCACCATCAGCAGTTTTTGAGAATCATGTAATTGGACCAAATGTCAGTTTTGTTTCTGTCATGATTGTTCTTTGGTTTACTTACCCCTTTTGCTTCACCAACGTAAACATGCATGTACAACATCGTCTTTATATAAGATATTAAAATGTTGTGTAAAGAACATTTTAAAGTTTTAGTAGTTTTCAGTGACATTCTTTATTTTTTTCAAAATCAGACGTTAATTCCATTATGACGCTGTGAAAAAAAAAGGAAAATCTAAATTGACTCCTGGACAGTACATGGTTCCACTGTGGTAGGAAAGTAAAGCAGGAACTTTCCCACATGACATACAAGTTTGTGAACAATGGTAACTGACCTTGCTTTTTTATCTCTTATTGTATATTGAATTAATACAATGTCGAAATTTTAACACAAGGTTTGCTGCTTTCATTAGCTATTCGTTTCAAGGAAACTAATTTTTGTATTTGGATAAGATTTTACTTCAGTAAGCTAACATGTATCTAATTTACTTGAAGAATTACGTTTGAGTCTAAAAATACAAAAGTATACATATTTAAGGATCAAGTGTTCAAAACAAAGGTAAATGGTCTGCATTTATATGGCACTTTTTCTACCTTATTGGTACTTAAAGCACTTTTACACTGCTTCTCATTCACCCATTTAAACACACAAGCACACACACACACTCACATACTGATGGCAGAGCTGCCAGCTGGCCTAACACACCGGGGGCAAATTGGGGTTCAGTGTCTTGCCCAAGGACACATCAACATATGACAGAAGGATTGGTAGACAACCCCCTGAGCCACAATAATTCTCCCTTTAAAAGAAAATTAAGATGTTGCTGAGAAAACCATAATTCCCCAGTACTTTCCATGATGAAAGAGTTTTAGGTTCAACATGAAAAAAGAGAAATTAAGTAGGAGAAAACTGCTAAAAATGAGAAAAGAAAAGAAAACTGAAAGTGAGAATGAGGTGTAAAAGTTGAATGAGTGAGGTTTTATGGGGAAAGTGAGATGGAAATGCATTCAAAGGCAGAAGTAATGAAACCAAAAATCCACTGTGAAATTAATATGGTAATAAATCTTAAGCTGAAATTCCAGAAGATATTACAGGCAGGTGCAAACTCTGAGTCAAAGCTGATACTCACAGATTCAGTTTGGTAGAGACGGTAGATGAAGCACGCTTCTATGGCCATGCCACACAACGCCATGGTCACCAGTACGAACAGCAGGGTCTGTGCCACCCCGGCACGCCGTGGCCTCTGGTTCACTTTTGGTGGAATTGGAGGCCGAGTCACATGACTGTCCACCACATACACATTGGGATACCCACCCTCAGCCATACCTGGTGTGATGTTTCTGTTATTAAAAAAGCAATCTGGTTTATAAATATCCTCCAGAGGTTCTCAGAGGGTGTTGCTTCAGAGGGGCTGCAGAGACTAACAGAGACTCGAGAGACAGAGACGTCCAAAAAAGTAGCAAAATGGGTGGGCCTAGTTGTGGTTGGTTCAAGTGGAAATGGCTCACGAGCAGTCAGATGAGCAACAGACATAGAAATCTTGATATGTATCACCAAAACACTTTTGAATGCTGTCAGAGATGCACCTTTCTGCATTTAGTGAGTGTAAAAATCAAAATGATACTGTAGTTGATACGAAATCTACGAAATCTGACAATCTATCAGTTACAAAGCCTCAAGCTGGAAGGTGACATGACAAGTAGGCGACCAAGCACAATGCATCTAACCTCCCCTTTGCACCCTCCCACTTCACTTGTAATGGCAATCTTGAAATATCTCCATTCACACTTCCTCTCTTGCATCTTACATGCTCTTTGTGACTTGTCTGTCTTAAAGTCTGACAGCAATAATTAGAGACCAAAATTGAGTTAAAATTTCAGTTACCTATCATTTTGTCATCCGAAACATTTACCTTTATGCTTTGTTGTATGTCAGAACAAAGCTGCGAGCTACAAACCCCGGTATGAAGCTTTGTCTGTGGGCTCAGCTGGAGCCAAAGCTTCTAAACCCTGTCACTTATACTGGTCCCACAAATATAATTAGGATATTGTCACCAGTAAAGCAATTCAAAAATATTATCAATTATAATCATATAATTAATTTGTCATACAGTGTTTTATTTTTATTACCGATAAAATGTGTATATTTTTATTTTCTACTTGCTAATAGCTGCATGAACTGTATTTATTGTATATAAAATACTTTAAAATATAATGTATGTGCATAAAGTTGTTCTAAACATAAAACTGTTTCATCCTGTTTGATCTTAGTGCTGCATTCAACACTACTGATCACAACATTTTATTACACATACTGGAACATGTCATAGAGATTAAAGAAACAGCACTAGGTTGGTTTAAATGTTTTCTATCAGACTGATTCTTCCATGCACACAAAAGTTAGTCATGTAGTTCTACAGGGTTCTGTGCTTGACTGACGTTATCGTATTTTGGGCCTAAAAACCACAGAGATATGCGGTCTAATCATATAATTACTCTAGATGTAATAGTGTTGGCCTCAAGTACTAAAGTGATTAAATCTTGGAGTTATTTTTGACCAGGATATCTCGCATATAAAAGAAATCTCTAGAACTTCCCTCTTTTACCCGAGGATTGTTGCTAAAATTAGGAGCACCCTGCCTTAAAGTGATGCTGAAAAACTAGTTCATACATTTGTTTCTTCTGCTACTACTACTACTGTAAGTACTTAGTAATAGGATGCCTCAGTAACTCTTAACCCTCCTGTTGTCCTGTGTTTAACAGCAGAGAAAACACCTTAAATATTGTTTTTTCAGCTTGAAATTTTATTACTTTTCCTAAAGTGACCCCAACATTAGAAAAATGGAAATATTGGCTTTATTCATTTTTCCATGGAAGCTGTACACA
>JAUMHL010000029.1:12013501-12035347 GCA_032362345.1 Sandelia bainsii
TTTTAAGCTAACAAACTGAGCAGCCAGTCTCACGTTAGTCAGCTGGTAAACTTGGAGTGAATGAGAGATAATAGATCATCACTTCAATCCATGTACTAATCATTTAAATCGCAGCATTTTGCATTCATGTATTTGCACAGACTGACATCGCTATTGCGATTAGATTAATCGTGCAGCCCTACCATAGAGTGTACCTAGCTTGAGGCACTGTGACACTATGAAAAATGACAAGGATGTGGCTTTGTGCAGGACTGACACACTCACCTGCTTTATTGTTTACCAGCTGCAAAATGAGAGGTCTGCGGGTCACAATGCCTGATCCACGTGGAAGAAAGTCCCTGGGAGAGAGAGAAAGACAGAGGAAGAATAATAAATACCAGAAATGTATGAAGTAAAAAGGGATGAGAAGCAAGGACATCAAAATGTGGGTCAACAAGTTGGGTAAAACAGGGACAGTTGAGGATAAAGACAGATGAAGAAAAAGTAAAGAGAAACAGAGACAGGGAGAATGTTCAATGATTCAATATACTCAATGTCGATTTTCTCACAGCGTGGCTTCGGGTAAATTGATGGGCAGAGGAGAATTTCACACCCCCAACTTGTTTCACAACAAATAAAATATGACAGTCATTTTCTCTAATCATTAGAGCTTTAGAGATCAATTCATGCACAGCCACACTTGCTGTGAGAGCAGTTTTAAATTTGATTAGATTCAACTGTATTGTCATTGTGCAGACTTTAGACTGTAATCCACTCTAAAATAGGATTCACAGATGTTACCTACACTACAATATTCTACATTTCACTTTTCATTTATGAATTTGAACATCTATCTAAGAAGAAATCCTAGAGCTGCTCCACAAAAAGTGAATAACAGAACAACTCTCAGGACATTCTGAGCACGTCTTTGGATTCACGGCCTATTTAGGTACATCCCAAACAAAACCACAGACTTGTTATGTCAATTACAAAACATGTCACTTGATGTGATGATCAGTTTGATTAATATTAAAAAAAAAACATGTCCAATCTGGGAAAAAAGTTTTCCGTATTTATAGACTTTACAGATCAAAATGTTTGGCAAAGTAAAATATAAATTCTGTTCTGTGGTAGATAACCTTTGCTGTCAGAATGATTTTATTTTTTCTGAACAATCAAATTGCTTTATGTACTGCTTCTGCTTCAATTGGCCATTTCGGCTTTTGCGTGAACCTAGACTTTGTCAATACAAGAGATATCAGCCATGACAACACCTTAACCACAATAGACTGACACTTGACACTGTCTCATTAGCACATTGTCAACTTCAAACTTGAATCACGCTTCTTAATTGCACAAGGAACAGAGCATGAGATGACAATAAACAAACAATGGCAAATGCTTTTGCTTCAACTGTGCAGTCAACTGCCTACATGAAACAACAAACCTTTTACACAGATGGCTTGTTTGTTGCTGTTGAAGTAACAGAGAACCTGAGGAATGTTTAACCACAAGGCCAAAGTTGCTTAGTCAGCCCTCAGATGAGGCTCCTCTACAGAGTCTTCTACACTCCCCTCCCAGTCCTTAAGGCCTTTCTGCTGCTCTGCAAACACCCTACATCTGATGCAAATCACCAGTCCTAGTCCTGGAACAATCTAGCAGAGCTGAGCATGTCACTAACCTACATTCTCCTTTTCCTCCATACTGCCAAACCTACAGGCCTGAGGGAGCTATGGTGGTGCTCAGCGTGCCTGCTGGCTTTAGACTAGAAGCAATGCGTCAGCTGCCGTACTACATGCCGCCTGCTATTCGCAGGTTGTGGTCCTGTGGTGAAACAGTGGGGAACATTCTGGATGTTCCTTTTATCAGCAAAAATTCACAGGTCCGTTCAGCACTGGTGCTGTGCCATGCACATAATGTGGAAGCACGCAGGCATTTGTACGGTATAGAGAGCCCTAGATGAGGAATGGCATGAGGGAGGGAGGTTAGAGATGAAGATCAAAGTCACTAAAGGGTGGGGGTAAAGGACAAACTAAACAAACTGGACTGAGTCAATGGCTGTAAGATGCTGCACGGAGATCATAGCAAGAATGACCTCTTTAAGAAACTGCTATAGTAATCATGCATGCCTCCAGTTACAGGTGGCTCAGTGGATTTACTGCAGTTAAACACTGCCTCACTGGTTCAACATATGGCTGCAGCAATAAAATAAAGTGGCAAGTGTATGTGAAACACACTAAAGAAAACTTAAAAATGCTCTTCTGAGAAGACATATAGCAAGGGCATAATTAACCCAGTCAGTCTTCCTAGACAGAAACGGATAAACAGCAGCGGCATATTGAAAAGAAGCAAGAGGCCAAGATTCCATTATTGATGCGCTGTAAATGATAGACGAGGCTCAGCAGATTGTGTATCATTTCATGCATTATGAATGGCCAAGCAAAGAGCATCAGTCTGTGAGCCTCCCTTCATCTAACACAAGAGAAAGCAAAAGAGAGAGGAGGGTAGGGAGAGAAAAAGAGCACCAACTCCCCTCCCCCTGCCTGCTTGCCTCAACAGCCTCTGCCTGTAGCAAACAGAGCAACTATGAAGAGCCGTAGCCCACATCTGATCTCATCTCCTTTTCCTCAAGTCCACAGTGGGCTCACCTTCAAACATATAACTGGTGTGAGAAACTCTGAGGTTATACTACACTCTCACATGAGGGCGGAGTACACATAAATGTGTTTGTGGTTCGGGGGGACAGATCCCATGGGTTTATGGCAGAGCAATGAACATATAATTATGGCTACCCGCATTCCCACACTACAGTCTGTCACTCTGGGTACCAAGAGGCATCACTAGGCAGCAAAGCCTCTTCAAGCATTTCCAAAATCCATCTGCTTAGTGGAAAATCCCTCCATTCTCTGCCACTCTGCATTCTGTACTTCCCTCACAGGGATGACTACTATGCTACACACAAGCATCCAGAATGGTGGATATTTCTGTTAACATTGCTTTACATATCCATTCTGCCATTCTGGAGTCAAGTGGCACAGAAATAGAGCAAGACTGTCACCTTAGGTATTTACAAAAAAACTGTTTTTAGTAAAGATTTTATAAAGCTTTAAACTCAGGACAACCATTTCAACACATTAAAAACTTCTGGTTTCTCAGTAGTCTACTTGCCAGAGATAACAGTTGATAACAGCCTCCGCCCAGGCCAGCTTGCAGTGCAAGATATGATGTCTTTATTCCCTACTGGAACAATGACATTATAACACAGCCAAAAATAAAAATAAAGACACAGTTCTGCTTAACATCTCGAAACTGAGCTAACTATGATCCAGTATCACATTAATTAAAACAACAGCGTATAACAATGTATAAATAACATATAAATTAGCAAGTTACTACAATTAAGTTTTGCCTCTAATTTCAATTTTATTAACTTTTTACCTTCTATGAATCTTATTTTAAGTTATTTTTAATACTATGGTGTTTGTTTCAGCTGTTGGTGTTGAACAAGTTAATCAAGATATTCTAAGAAACCCTCAAGTGTACACATAGCAGCTAGTGTAAACAAGTAAGTGCTGGCTTTTCTAAGATATCCACCCTCGACCTTTTTCCACAGTTGGTATTTTGACTTGTCATAGAAAAAGCACAGATACTGTATAACTAAAAACACTGATGTTGTTTCTGGTTCATTTAGCTGTGCCAGCCAGTACAATATCAGGGCCATAGCACCGATGCACCTGAATTGCATGTAGTCATTATTATTGCTATTAGTTACACCAGCATCTATTATGAGAAAGGTCAATTTTACCAGCTAGTTGCCATAATGCACTTCAGATTTCAAATGTATATAATATAGTTAGTGTATGTTTATTGTCTCAGCAAAAGGTTCCTTAGTAAACTAAACAAGCCAACAACACATACACACATCAATCAAAAGACAGAAACACACAAATACATGAGGTAATGTGATTTCATGAGTTTCTATCCAGCCAAGTATGCAGACTAGCCAGCCAAACTTGTGAGACCCAGAAACAGAGACCAAAATCACATCAGCAAGATACAAGCAACAAATGCCACCTGACCTGTCCAGGCTGAAAATCAGGGCTGTGACAACTGAGACTGTAACTACAGAGCAAATACTGTATGGTCTAGCCCTACTGTATTCTCCAGAGCAAAGTCGAGCAGAAGGTGGCACTCCAATTCAAACAGTTAAAAAAAAAAGCCACGTCATGCATCAATCATTAAGAGGAGTTTATTTACAAACAATAGGCTGACATTTCAGCACTCAGCCGTATTTTTTTGCAGGAGAAGTGCTCTCGCTTTACAGTCTAGCCAGGTAATGGCAGAAACCGAACGTGCTGACTGATACTTTGAGTGCAGTGAGCAGTGGCAGACATGCTGGATAGACTGAAGGAACACGTTATAGCATAGTATCTCAGTGCTCATGCTAAATGTCTGTTGTCACCACAGATAATTTGCAAATCAATTATCCTACAATTCTAAAGAGCTAAAGTTCTGTGTGGCAGGTGACAAAAAACACCTGCCAGAGTTTAGGTATTGGCCCCTCCTGAGCTCAGCCAAGCCCTTAGGTCAACAATGAGTCACCTCTACATAAGTCTGTATGTTGCTATAGTGCTATGCAGCAATTCCCAAGTGCTTCCAGGTTGAAGTAAGACTCAACCTCGTTGCTATGAGTTTGTCTTCTATGGTTCCAATTTAATGGCCCCCAAGTTCCCCAAGTGGCAGCAACATGCATTTAGAGTAGCTGCTGTGCTCTGTACAGTGTGGAAACACTTAAGTGCATCACCCACGTACATCATAAAAAAGGTGCAAATTCGTGTATGCTATAGCATACCTGCAACGGGCTCGTGTACCATTTTAGCAAATGGACATGTGTTTATCCTGTCAACAAGCAAAATGTGGAAGGCCAAGCCGGGCAGGGAAATTGAGGTCAGCATGAATTTTCTGATTTGTGTCAAGTGCTGTCCCACTCACAAGTCCCACTCGTGAATTAATGTGCACTGAGTGATAGTCTAATCTGCATGTGTGTTCTTGGCTGAGAGCAGTTGTGACATGCTCTTGCCTTGTATGTTTACAACCAAAGGCCTGTCTGCATGCCATTTTAATAGCTGACGTACTTCTTTTTCTTTGTCAGCTGGACTGCGTGTACATGTGTGATTCCTGTGTGGGTTGGCTTAAACGCAGGCACAAAAACAATTTCTCTTAAGTGGGCAGGAACTTGCTAAACAAGCTGCTTTAGAGCAAACTTGTTTTGTTTCCTTATCTGCAAGGTAATCTCACTCACAGCTGATGTGGAAGAAGAGGACTGGACTAGCCTGTTAAACAGTGCTGTAGCTTAACATTCACACCAAGAGAATAGAGACACATCTTATTTCCTTAACTTCTAAACTTTTGCCAAATACAGCAACAAAAGAGGAAGATGTTAAGGGAAGTTATGTCTGCCACAGATGTGAGTTTTCCACTGAAATTTGAGTGTGTGAGCTCTAAGGTCAAATGTAATGCATTATATAAAACGCACTGACAATAAACTCAGCTACAAAAATCCACATCCCCAAGGGAAGGGTGTGACTTGTTTTATCTCCACTGCACCTCCACATATTTGTACAGGCACAAAAAAACATGTTAATAAAACAATAAACTGTCATGTGGCCCACTGAGACTCAAATCATCCGCTGTGAGCCACAGGCCAAACAACAATTTTAGATGAATGAAAATCCACCTTCTTTTATGTGGCCAAGAATTATGAACAGGCTTCAGGAGAAATCTTCCATTCAGAACTAAGGCCAAATAGTCAGAAGGCAAAACAAGATGATCTGCACTAAACAGCCACAACATATATTTTAGTTTTAGACTGCATATATTATTTTTAATATGAAAAATATTGGCGATGATCAAAGTAAACTGGGAAAGCTTACGCCTTCGCCCTAAGTACTTAAAACTTTATTTTAAAAAATATGTGGCAATCTCTTAGTCGGGCCGACTGGTTTGCCACGTAACTAACGTAAGTTATCTACGTCAAGTTGTTGAACCTGCATCCACTCTGCACTATACAGGCAGGTCTACAGCTAATGTCTAACCTAATATTGACGTTACGTACTGGTGGGTAATGTTAGCTTAGCCTACTCGAAAATGACATTACACACATTTCGTACCTATTGTACAATTAAAAAACAGTTTGAGATGCTAGATCACAAAAGAAACTGTGTAAACTATTTTTTTTTTTTTAAAGGATAACCAAATTAATCACTATCACTTACTTGCCAACAAAATTTTCTAAGACTGAGCTTTTTCCAGCGCTCTGTCCACCGACGACAGCAATCTGAGGAAGGTCTAAGTTGCAACTCTGGCCAATGGAGCTGAAAGCGTCTTGAAGCTTATTGATCAGGGGAATCAGGTCTTCCATGCCCCGGTTCCCCATGGCTTCGGTAGCTCGGAGAGCCCCTTCAATACAACGCAGACCAAGGCTAACGCTAGCCGCGCCGACTAGCTAGGTAACGTTAGCTTAGCAGTAAGGTGCTCTCGGGTTACTCTGAAATGTTGAGTTGCACCGCCTCAGACGGTCCGTACTTGTATTTTATCGGCGAACACTTGAGCAGTTACCGGTAATGCTGTTCACATTAATATCATCTGCGTAACTTTGTCCTTTTAAGCATATACGCGGAATACTCTGTCGAAACGGATGGAAAACTCGCAAAACAAAACTTCCTCTATACGAGCGACATCCGATCGAAACCGGTGAATCTGGACCCGCCGCTTGTCTGAGAAACTAGGTAGTCTATTGGCTAATTCAGCTGCCACTCCATCAAGCAAGCCTTTTGATTGGACAATCTAAAGGCGTGTTCTTCGCCCTTAACCAATAACTAACTCCCAATGCCTACGGCCGTTAAACGTCGAAGAAGAAGAACTACATTTCCATTGGTCAATCCTGTCAAATATACCCTTCACGTCACATGCTCACACCAACATGGCTGCTGCCGCGGAGTATGGAGCTGATACAAATGCTCCAGTAGACAACATGTCACTAAAGAAAGCTCTGCAGGCAGCTTCTCCCCTCACTCTGCGAATTGTTGCCGAATGTCCTGTGACAAAAGCCAGAGCTTGTGACCTCATGTTGCCACACTCCATCGTTAGCACACCGGTTTTCATGCCTGTTGGTACTCAGGGGACTCTGAAGGGAATCACTGTGGATCAGCTAGAAGGTCTTGGATGTCAGATTTGCCTTGGGAACACATATCACCTCGGCATGAGACCGGTAGGCAACACAAAAATAATATTTTTTTTCTCATTCGCTGGGTTTTAATAGTACTAGTTTTGGTATATTACATCTTTTGTACAATGAATGTGTTTTAACATTTCAACTGCTGCTGTCTACAGGGGTCTGATTTGATCGAGAAAGCCAACGGTTTGCATGGATTCATGAACTGGAAGAGAAATCTGTTAACTGTGAGTGTAGCTTTCCTAAATGAATCAGTCATAGAATTTGAAGAGTTGAGTGCAAAGGGACTGCAAGTACAATATGTGGCTGATGTGTTTTCAAGATTCAATTCAAAGAGAGAGACTGCGAAACAGCCTGCTGCAAGGCTCACGCCTGAAATGTGTGTTTCACTTTACTCTGCTTACAGGACAGTGGAGGGTTTCAAATGGTGTCTCTCGTTGAGCTATCAGAGGTGACTGAGGAAGGGGTCAAGTTCAAATCCCCCTATGATGGCAAAGAGATCCTCCTAAGTCCTGAGAAATCCATCAGCATACAGAACAGTCTAGGTCTGAGTAGTAAAATAATTTGTATCAGTGTCAAGTAACAA
Organism: Sandelia bainsii; assembly: GCA_032362345.1. Taxonomy (NCBI): domain Eukaryota; kingdom Metazoa; phylum Chordata; class Actinopteri; order Anabantiformes; family Anabantidae; genus Sandelia; species Sandelia bainsii. The sequence continues at coordinate 12,021,301 of JAUMHL010000029.1, forward strand.
AGGCTTGGATCTTCCTCTAAGTTTCCCTGTGGTTAACAGTAGCTTTTTCATGTTTTTTCTCATTGCTTCAAGGGTCAGACATCATGATGCAGCTGGATGATGTGGTGAGCAGTACCGTGACAGGGCCACGGGTGGAAGAAGCCATGCACAGATCCATTCGCTGGCTGGACCGCTGCATAGCAGCCAATAAAAACCCAGACAAACAGAACCTTTTTGCCATCATCCAGGGAGGGCTGAATGCAGACCTTCGTAAAGCCTGTCTAGATGGTAAAAAAAAATTCCTGGACGGTGATCCTGCTTTTTCCACTATCCTCCTGCCTCTCCCACCGTATACAAACATCCGTGATAATTGGATGTGACTTTGAATAGAGCCTGAAAAACTATTTAAATGCCTTGAAAATCAACTTATTCCAAATAATTTGGAAAAAGACCATAATGACTAAAATATGTAAATGTATTGTTTCTCCTCTGTATGCTCCCATGAATGTTAATCGGCTTTTATGTTACAGTTCAATAAGGATGTCTGTGTGAGTCAGATAGGTGGTTGGCAACTTGGACAGGAACAGTCTTGTACAAACTGTCTGGATGTAAATAGGAATAGAATAATGAAAGGTATTTACTCTGAAATTTAAAGGGCAAGGACAACAGAAATGCACATACGCATTTCAATTCCCAGTTTCTGCTTGATAAGGGGTCAAACATGTGCTTTAGATATCATATCCACTTTCTGTAGAAATGACTCAACGTGATGTTCCTGGTTTTGCCATCGGAGGCCTGAGTGGAGGAGAGGAGAAGGATGACTTCTGGAGGATGGTCACACTGAGCACTGACCACCTGCCACGAGAAAAGCCTCGATACCTCATGGGTGTGGGGTACGTTTGACTCAATGTAGTGAAATTCCTACTGAGAACCGTGCTGTTTATTGGCTGTAGTGTTATTAATTGACATAAGAATTTGCGTGATTCTCACATGCTGCAGGTATGCTGTGGATTTGGTGGTGTGCGTCGCTCTAGGATGTGATATGTTTGACTGCGTGTTCCCTACCCGCACTGCAGTAAGCTCTTTTGACCTTATACACTGATTAATCATTTTTAAATTGTCATTTAGCAGTTATGGTTATCATACATATCAACAACCAATGTTTTTTGTCTCTCAGAGGTTTGGCTCTGCCTTGGTACCCTGGGGATCTCTCCAGGTAAAACAGAAGCAGTATGCCAAAGACTTTCAGCCCATAGACCCAGACTGCCAGTGCCCCACCTGTAAGAGGTAATGAAAACGAACAATGAAGGTATTAGGCTGAAGATTTGGCTCTTCTAAGTTGTTTTTCTTGGATTTGTCAAAGCTAAAAGACCTAATTTTTACTTTTTTTGTGATGAAAGTATAGATTTATTATCATGTATTCTCATCAAAACATCCCATAGATTTACAGCTGCATTAAATGATCACTTAGCTGAAAACATTCTCACAATTTAAGAAGAGTGTGTTATGAGAGAATCATGATCTGGACAAGTACTTTTTTGTCAATGCTATAGTTTGGTGGTAGCAAATGATGCCATATGTTTATACATTCTTTGCCATGGATATGTTGTAAAAATGTAACGTGAGAAGAAATATGTACACAATATGCTTTTTTTTTTCCTTCTTCTTCAGACATAGTCGGGCTTACCTGCATGCTCTGTTTAAGAGTGACACTGCAGCCATGCATCACATCACCATCCACAACATAGCCTACCAGGTCAGTATTGGAAAAGTATTTTACCAAAAAAAAAAGTTTATTTAATTAAACAGCTCTCGAAATAAACATAAAAGAGAATAAAGAGCATAACAGCAAACTACTCCATAGCCCATATTGAACTGTGATCACATGCATCCAGTTTGCTTCATGCTGTGGGGTTGCTTCTCAGCAGCAGGGACAGGGAGAGTGGTCAGGTTTTAAGAAGGATGAATACACCCAAACACAAACACAGTGAGCTCACTGACCTACTCCAGATTGCATGAGGCCTGAAGACTGTGGTGACAGTTCACCTTTCAGCACAACAGTGACCTGAAAAACGCATCCAAGACAACACTGGACTGGCTCCGACTGTCCTTGACATCTGTAGAGAAGCATGAAGCTGTCAGTTCACTGATGCTTCTCGGCCAGTCTGACAGAGCTTGAGATGATCTGTGAGGAAGAATAGTATAAAGTGCCCAACTCCAGATGTGCAAAGATTGTAGTTACTTAGAAAAATTGCAGCTGTAACTGCTTATGTAGGGGGTCTACACAGTACTGAATAATACTTTTGTAAATGAGACATTTAAGATTTTCAGACATTTGATTTCATTTGTCCTTATGGATTGGTGGGCAATTTTCTCTCTTTCAGATTAAACTGACAAAACAGTAAAGTCTGAAGTAGTCTGAAGCCACTGTACATGTTGCCTTATAATGTTACCATGGTAAATAATAGCATGGAAACATTTCTACTATGAACTCTGAGGAATGCTGACCTATAGCAGACCCATAAATTCTGAGGGTGAACAAGAATAGATGATTTCCCACTGGTGATCAATAATCAAATTATTCTTCCTCGATTCATCAAGCATTTCTCTTTGCAGCTCACCCTGATGCACTCTGTGAGACAGAGCATTGTGGAAGGCCGCTTCCCTGAGTTTATACGGACATTCCTGAAGCGGATGTTTCCTTCTCGTGACCAGTACCCGAGCTGGGCTGTGGATGCTCTTGCTTCCGTTAACATTACAGTGGAGTAGAAGTTGGAAACTGTTTTTACTCTAAATGGGGAAACGTGACTGAACCGATTTTATATCTTTTAAATGACGTTTTCTATGGATGACGGATTTCTTACTCTTTGTTTATATTTGTATTTGCATCACCTGTTTCGCTGGCAGTGAAAACAATGGCTTTTGATCTGGAGGGATCAAGCCTGATTGCGTTTTGCAACAGCCATCTTTACCCCACCTCTGCAAATTGTCCTCAGAGTACACATTATAATAATGTGACACTGAATGGGGTTTAAATGAGGTTTGAAACACATGAACTATCTCCTGTGATATGCTCAGACACTTTTTGTTGTTACCATGGCTACACAGCTAGGCCCACCCACTTGAAATGAAACGTTTTTCCCTTCCTGTCAATCTTTTTTTTTTTTGTGGCTGAGCATCTTAAAGATGCATTTAATTCCTCCAAAGGGTACAACATTAATAAATGTATTTGAAACCTACATCCTAACTGACTTGTCACCCAAGTGTTTGATCAGATAAGTGAACCTAGCTCACTATAGATTGTGTGCTTGTGTCATGATGACCACCAGAGGGCAAAACAGACAAAAGGCTTGACAGTGAAACTGAGTGATATGCTGTATAAGTTTCTAATGGAGTAAACGCAGTTCAGCTGTCTCAAAATTAAGAATAGCAGACTATTATAGTTAAATTAGGCATATGAGCTGAACTGAGCAGATGACACAAAAACAATAACATCATTCATAATCTAAAATTTGCATCTGTCTAAATGATATCAAATTATCCTGGCGATCTATCTGTCTTTTTAAACTGTTCTAATTCAGTTGGCACTAATCCTTTTTGACCTCCTAAGTGAAGGTTTTGTTTGGAGCTTGCACGGCTGCTGTTTTATCAAGGCTCGTTTATAGTTGATTAATATTAATCATTTGAAGTTAATTTGAATAACACCTGTTGTCTGTTGCGGGCAAACCTATGTCTAGTGCAGCAGCGCAGAGCTACAGTAGAAAGAACAGAGATTTTATTCTTAAGTTAGTGTTTATTGATTAGTAACAATAAGAACTAACTAAAAAATAAGCAATAATAATAGCGAATTGTGGAGTTTTTACATTATAATAGCCCACATTCACAGGAACCTCTTGTGGTTATTTTGCGTCAGAAGTGTTTTTCCTTGGATATCTTATGCTTCAACTGTGTGTTTAGATTATATTTAGCATACGGATGCTTACTGATTGAGCAACAGCACTAGAGCTCAGTTGGCAAGCCGTGCAGAATCGTGTTAAGCCTCTGAAAATGAATGTGCACGACCAAAGCGTTGCACTAAATAAACTGGATGTGTTCTCATGTATATTTAAGGAAGTCCATTCCCAATATGTATGTGTGCTCCTATAAACTGATACTTAAAATAACAGTAACCCCATAATACTTAATAGAAGCCCGAACCACGGCTCTCTTGTGCACAAATAGCAAATACGTTGGAGACGCACGACTGAGATGCGCACAGATCTCCACAGAGGTATGACAGACATTTTTAGAGATCACGTGTAAGTGTTATAGTTTTATCATTCAGGAGAACAGAGAACAGTACAGTGCCCGTGGCGCTGCGCAGATGTTGATGGGAGAACATTATTGTTCATTATTTTAGTTTTTTGTGCGTGAGAGAGATTTTTCTGTTATTGCTGCTTTTTTTGGAATCCTTGAAATGAAAACTCGTCGCAGCAGTGTAGTATTCCCCAAGGGTTGGTTACACATTTGCAGTCAGTGCATCCATGCGGAGCTCAAACAGGGAGGATGCTGGTGTTGAGGGAGACAACCAGTTGCTCTCCAGCTGTCACAGTAATAGTGGAGCCTCCCCTATACGCACCGGCGGATGAACATCTTCGACCTGTTGCCTCGGCAGGAAAAAAGTAGATTTACATTGTGACTGGTGTCAAGAAAATAGGGAAGTTGATTTTTCTGTTAAGGAGGAAGGTCGAAAACGATGCCATGAGGTGTATCAATGTATTCGTTATTAATCTACGTTTTGAATAGCAGAAGGAGTTTGTTTTGGGGGTGTCCACCTCCGCGCTTTGCGGTGATATTTGTCTTTGTCTCTGGGCTCTGAGGAGGACCATGGTCGAACTGGAGAAGGAGGTGCTCCCGCTGCCCCCTCGGTACCGGTTCCGAGACCTGTTGCTCGGGGACTGGCAGACTGACGACAGGTAAGGATGCAGCTTGCACCGTTTACGCACGGCGCACTGATTCTGTTGCGCATCTGTACCCCGCGTGTATCACCTTGTCTAAAAAAGTACTGTTTGTATTTTGTCTCTGTTATCGGATCCGTTAATGTTTTGGAGTATTTTACTGTGAGCTGTGCCGCTGTGTTATTACGGATGCTGCAACAGGTTTAGTGGTTTACTCGTTCCACTGTGTGCGCAGACGCGACTGATACTAATTCTACTATTATCACACCAAAAGAAATAAACCAATATGAAGTAAAGCAATACTCAAAAGAGACTGACACTTAAACATTAATTCAGAAATATTTCATTTATTTTAATGTCATGTAAGTGGCGCATCTTACATATTTGAAACATCAAAAACATGAGGAAATGAGGACCAAGCAGGTAGATCTATAGTATGTGACCATGTTTATGTTAATCCTCATGCCATCATTCCTCAGAGTTACATTGAACCATCTGGCACCTGGACAGGCAATTTCGAGTGAGTGCCCAGTAACTGGCAATTAACCTTTGCTTACACTCCATTTGCAGGACAGTGGGTTTGACGTACTATATGATATGCAATGCTTAATTTGGCTATTTCATTATTCTGTTTAATGGAAAACTTTAGCCTCAATTTTACACTTAGTGTCTCTTGTTGCTAGGTGGAAATAAAGACCAATCAGAATCATATTATTGGGGAAAGCTGCTGTTGAAGTCATAGGGGAGATTATAATTTCAGGTCTAGCCATTGCCAGGAGTTATAACAGGGAGTCTGCTGTTATATTGTAAATGACTTGTTAATAATGCTTATCATATTATTGTAACTGTCCATGCTGAAGCACCCAGGATTCTCCTTTTATCCTGTAAGTGTAATACTGTGTAATTGCACTCCTGACCAGTCTAAGGGTTTTGCACAGTTGAAACCTAAACAATCTTGCTCCCTCTGGTGATTCTCCTCTGGCCTTCTGTCTTCAGCAAGTGAATATCACAAAAACAAAATAGGAGTACAGTGGTGATGTGATTGTGATTGATTTGGATGGTCTGGAGGGTGCTGAAACAGCTGAAAAGGACTGTGTGTCCAGTTAAACTTCTCTAGGTGGATTTTGCATTTACTTTGTTGTATTGCAGAGCTGCAATGTCCAGTGCACACATGCTGCCTGCTTCATGTAGGAAGATTAATTCTGAGCATTTGAATCTAGCAAAACAGAAAAATAGTCAATTGAATCCTGATTTATACAGTGAAGTGTACATGTATATGTTTGCCACTCACTATAGCTTCATCAGTGTGGGTGTGTGTTTGAGCATTTGTATACATTTGTGCTTTCATACATGTCTACATACTTATGAAAGAGAGAGCAATTAAGAGGATCAAGATGTTGATCTCGGTGTCCAGGGAGTGTTAGCTGATATAAAATGGACTGATTAGAAAGAAAGCGTGAGCTGTGATTGATAGTGACAGAAAGCTTAATTAAGGCTGAATCACACTGAGTTTGTCTGCCATGGTCCATTAATCGAGCCTCCAACTAACACTAGATGTTCCCAGTGGGCACAGGTGAACAGAGCTCCCTACAGTATGACATATTCCAGCTCAAACATAGTCTCGCACATCAGAATGCCACCATGTTTATGTATGAGTTATCTCCTTGACACATATGGTTCCACTCTGCTCTGAGAGAACATACACTACTGAGCACTATCCCTTTTCTGACACACTCAATCGGCATTTTCCTTGTCCTTTTCTGCTCCCAGCTTGCATCCCTGTCGGCATGTTACCATTACCTATCCTCTACATCTTAGTTCTGATTAAAGTACCATGCTATTCCCTCTTTCAAGAGCCCTCCTGTAACTCAGTGGAATACATTTTGCTGAAGCTGTTGAAAAGCTCTTAGGTGAAGCAATTTTCAGCACCAACTTTTAAAAATGAGAATTGATTTAATAAATAATTTTGCACACTGGGATCTCCTATCCTCCAGATTGTACTAGTGCTTTCTGTAGTACCTCCTTTTTTAATCTCCAGTAGTGTTTGTATTTATTTTTTATTTTTTTAATGGACCTGTGTCCTGGACTGCTGTGGTTTGTGTGTGTGTGTGTGTGTGTGTGTGTAGTGAGGACAGGGCTGCCCTCATGTGTATTCATGAATATTTTATACTTTAATTTCACACAGCAGTTTGCAAGAGTTGCCTTAAAGAATGCAAAATTGAAAACATATTATAATTGGCTGTGTCAATATTTGACAAATTGGAACAAATCAGAATTAAATTTGGCTCAATTTTCTCTGTACACAGTGAAACGTCCTCGCTCCCAGAAAGAATTTGAATAAGGATCTGCTGCTAAAAGTTAGGTTACAACAGCCAACTGTCATTTTCTACGTACTTCCCCATGACTTTAATAAAGGTTGTGCCTCGTAATTGACCAGTAAGTGAAATGTCGGCGTGTTTCCTGCTCCTGCAGCAAAGTGTTGAGGACAGAGAAGTAGGAGCATTTTGATGTCACTGAAGTGAGTCAGACGCTGTTTTGAGGAAATGTCAGATGACTAAACTATTAAATACAGATATTTTGCAGGCTGATAAGGATATTGTCAGTCAAGGGTGCGTCTGGGTTTTTCTTTGAAGTGAACTTAATATCAAATGCTGAAATGTGTTAACTTTTTAATAATTTTGTGTTATGTTCTGACTCTCTGTAAATTAAATCAACTGGGTTTCTTTTGTAAAGTAGCGTTGAATCTCAGTTTTTTACCCAAACACTCATCTTCCTGCGCTCATTGCTTTTCATTGACAAATGAACTTGTTTTAAACCTACTGTTTAAAATCAAAAGAACACAGTTTCTGGCTTATTGCTCAGCAATTACTGTGCTCTGAAATTTTAGAGCACTTTATTTTTTCAGTCAGTAGGATTTTCACACAACAGCCTAAACACATATATGACTCCCTGCACAGCTCTGCTTGTGTGTCTAATTTGTCAAAGTGAAATGAAACACAACAGAGTCTCCATTGCGCCACAATAGGCAGCCTCAGTGGGAGCTTTCCTCAGAGTTCAGGATTACCATGCAAATGACAGCCTTTTGTGCTTGAAACAATCTCTTAATGGCTGTCGCCTCCACATCTTCTCTCGCTCAGTCTCTGTCTTAGGCTACTCTTTCTTTCTCCCCATGGTCCTACTCCATTTCCTCCCTGTTAATTCTTGCAGTCAGACCTTAATCTAGTAAGACAATTGCAGAGCATGATCCATCAATATTGCCAATATTCACAACAGTTTTGCTGTGCTTGGTCTTAACTCTAAGGTGGATATTGGAGTCATTTAGTGAGACTTAGAGGCTTATTTAGTCATATCATTTATAAGGCAATTTAGAAAGCTGACAGCAATATTTATAATAAATTGTAGAACCATGGATGTATTATGCATCATGTCTGCAGACCTAGAGCTGGCACAAAGGCAGGTTATTAACAGTACAGATGACTTGTATGATGAGAAGAGTCACCCTGTGAAAAGGTGATTTTATCGGAGTCGAAGCTGGATGATAGAGAAGGGCTGATGAGGGAGCAGACAGACCTCATAACTTCTTTTATGGCTCGTGTGCAAGTTCTCACAGCCATGTGCATAATTTTGCTGGTGAACACCTAGAGTGAAGTTAACTTAAAAACCCCCAGTTGCTAATGGAAATTAATTGGAGGGATCTGCATAAAGGACCTAGAGTTGGGTAGGGTAATAAAAGCAAAGAATTAGGTCCTTTCCTATAAATATATATAATATTAATATACGATGAAGGGCTTACATACATTATGAGAGTGATCCTGCTGAAAACAATATTGTATTGAGATGTCTGTGTTTAGTATGAAGAAGTAAGAGACACTTCAGTTTGGTTGCACAGAGAGAGTTTATTAAATTTGACAGCAGCCCTTGAATTTTAGGTGTAGATCTGCCATGAATTCTACCTCTACAAAGTTATAATTTCTCCGTTTTTGTTAAAACTGTCAGAAAAATATACTACTACTACTACTATATGTGTACTACTGAGGTCTTAGTGAGTCGTGAAGTCATACTTGAATGCTTTATATTAATGCATTTATAAAATAAATGTTTTGGCGCCTTCGTTTATGTAAACAGGATCTGGCAGTTTCAACAAAAACTAAGAAAACCTTGTAAAAGTAGGATTCATGTCAGAGCTGCTGTATTGGATTGCATTAGATTGTATAGGTGTACCTAATAAAGTGGCCAGTGAGGGTATGTTATGGCCTGTTTTACTGTTATCATTAATGAACAATAGCCTGGGGCTGTAGAGACAAGAGAGCCAGCGCAGGTTGTGTCCTAGATGGTCATCATTGTTCTTTAATTTTATTTTTAGAGCTTTTTTTTTTTGGGCTACAATGGGTTTTAACAAGATATATATTTAATTCCCTAACCAGCCTCTCAGTTAGATGAGCACTGTCAACACTTAAGAACCTTACCGCTGTGGATACTAACACAGCCATGGAGCTGACTAATAGGTGTCTGAGCATTTCCAGGCTCTGGTGGTGTTCGGAAAGGCCTTGTGGCACCAGAGTGGGGGCAGGGAGCTGCTGTGCCACGCTGTTATGTGGATCACAAACCAGTTGTCCACTGATCTCTGAGTTAGCTTAATACACCACTGGGATTTAAATCCAAGCAGTCCCAGAGACACTGGGGACAGGCAATATAGGCACAAATCATCCCCAAAGCTTTAATTCAAAGACCACTTTGAAATAGATAGATATCTTTAATAATTTGATTCTTAAACATCTGCATGTGAGGCTAATATAATTGGAAGTGACAGGGAGATGGCATGTCACTCGATGGCTTTTAATAGAACTGTAGACCAATTCAAGACATATTTTGGTTCACGAGGGAGGATGGATGAGGTGTTTTGTAGTAAACAAACCTAGGTAATGAGACCAAGTCATTGTTTTCTGCGAATTCAACAGTTAAGAGGAAGTCTGTCTTCTACTGAAGCAACCATTGTGTTCTGTTCCTACTTCAGGTAAACAAAGGGGGCTATGTGAGTGTGTCAGCCGATCCACCTATGAGCAATAAGTGGAGAATGATCATTTCAGGGAAAGGATGAGGCAAGGCTGGTTACGTCAGGGAGCAGGGAGGAGGAATGGCTGGAGCACTTCCACTGATGATGTATGGAAACTTTTAATCCATAGGAAAAACCTGCAGTCCTTACTTACTTATTGTCAATCTACTGTGGGATACAATTGCACTAATCTTGTAAATGATGGCTGTAATTTTCCTACTGTGCTTTGCCCAGGCTACTGGGATCACACGGGTGATTGCTGGAGGCTATAGACATGTACAGTAGAAAAACTGTAGATAAATTGGTCATGACACAGACTGGTTGATTTTCTGCTTTGGTTTACAAACAGATAAAGCGAAAAGGAATAAGACAGACTCTTTAAAGGTCCCTCTTTAAAAGTCATTAAGTTATTATGACTGTACTTGCTTGTTTCATCTGAATGTTAAAGTCAATTTAATGGCAGTGATGAGTGATATTTAAAAAAAATCAAACATTGAATTGTCAGCCTTGAAAGAAAAATGTGAAGAAGCTCTTTTTTTATGGCCATGACATTATTTTGTATTTCTTTTTCTTTTGTATTCATCTTCACCTGTCATCAGCACGCTGTAGTGTGTGTAATGGTTCAGTATCTGGGTCAGGGACAAGCCATTCTGTCAATCACTGGGGTTTTTGTGAAGCACAGTACAGCTTGCCTCTCTTAAGCTGTTAGAGTGGCCTAGTGGTGATGTGCAATTTATTTGCCTCTTGTCATCCCCCTGAATTTCTCCTGCCCTCATTTGTAGTTTGTATATATTATTATTGCAAGTCTTTGTCTGCTTCTTCCCATCTCTCTTTTTCTCTTCGCTCTTTTGGCCATGCTCTCTTTTCTCAGGGGATCCCGCATTCACCCATTCATCCAAAGCAATACAGTATGTTTGATAAACTTTAAAGTGGTCTATGACCATCAGTAATTTTCCATAAAATAGTTTTCCACTCGACTACAACAGGTTCTTTGTAACATTTCCATATGATCTAAGTATATTTTTATTCATTTTAAACTTTACTTTTTCTAATCTGTCTAATCAGTCATTTCCCGAAGTTTCCATATCACTGCCGTTCACATGACACAGTACAGGACTGACAGGCAGCCCTTACCTGAATATTTACCCATATTAGAGGGTGACTTCATACATTTTCAACTTGCTTCCTATGGCTCTAGTTTGGAGAGTACATGTACATGAATAAAAATTAAACTTTGCTCTGCTTTCTGTGCAGTAAAATATCCCCCTGTTTCACGCTTCTCTCGTTGACATGATCTGGACTTGTTTTTATTTCAGATGATGTCACCTGGTTGGTCTGACTACAGAGATTGTAATCTTGGTAAACCTGCTTCTCCAGAACTCCTCCATCTGAACTCAAAACTCTTACGTTTTAAGCTAGAAGCAGATATATTGTTTACACACATACTCCGCAAACTAAAACTATAAGAAGCAAGTTGAAAAGGTGAAGTCACCCTTTTATTGTGGGTGTTGAGGTCAATCCTTTTTGTTTTCCTAGCTTAAATTTTTGTATTTATTGAGGGTTGTTTTTTTTTCAAAGGCCTGCTCCAGATAAGAATTGTTATTTTTGTTTGGTTTCCGATAATTACGCTTAATAAAACTTGATAATTGATCCTCCTGTATGTTTTTCTAGTAAGAATCTCTCGGTTACCTTATTTATTGTCTGTTTTTTTCTTTTCTTCAACATCACTGCTATGAATACCATTTCAGAGTTGTGTGGGGAGGTTGTGATGAGCCAGTGCTGTGTTGCTGTGCACGCATAGATTTGGGTTTCTTTAGTCTCTTCCACTGTGTCATTAGATGGCCAGCACTGTGTCATTATAGAGCACAGGCATGGGTGGAAGCAGCAGGCGAGCAAGGTTCAGCTCTCTCTCTCTCAAAGATCCTCCTCCGCATGTGCCCCTCTGTCTGTTTGTCTCTCCATCTGTCTGTCTATTTATCTTTCAGTATTTTTGTCTGCTCTGTCTCACTTTTCCTCTCACTCTCTTTCAATGCAAATGCACAAATGCAAATTCTCTCTCAAGCCTCAGGTTTGAAACTTTATGCTTGCCCCCTGTCTTTCATGTTTTCTTGTTTGCAGCTGCTAAAGTTAGTGGTTTTGCTTTATTAAAGCCTATAAGATAACCTTAGTAGCTTGGCAATTATATTGATACACCTATATTTTGAATGAGGAGTAGAGAAGAGTGAAAGAGAGGGATGTCTTTAGAGATTGTTCTCCCAAGATGAATTTTGAACACTACTCTCAAATGGTTGTTTCTTCATCCAATTAAATGTTGTTTTTTATCTCTGCAACAAAGCAAAGATCCCAGAGTAGTTTTTCACAGCAATTATCTAATCATTTATTTTCCTTGTGCTTTTTGGAGGGTATGATGGGCTAATGCATGGCTGTTTCCCAAAGGTGCCATTTTGATGTGATTGTGTGTCTTTTGTTTTGAAATAATGCTCTCTATGAGTTTTTAATGTATTTTTCTCTCCCATCCACTACTTAGATTAAAGATCCTAACTCTAAATCTCTCCCACAGCTCCCTGCTTTATTGGCCCATATTTCCACTTTACTTTTCAACCCTCTGTTTTACACTCAAGTGGAAAAGCTCTCGCTCAGAAAAACACATGAGCTGCAGAATGATCTCAGAAATGATCCTCTTCTCGTGGGAAGTTATCGTGTCACAGTGTCTGAGGAAGATTTAGGAATCTTGATGAATGGAGAAACACATGGATAGTTTTAGGACTGAGTGTCACTTTAAAGGCAATAACAGGCAGTAAAAAACTGTGAATTGGCAAAAAAAAATTATTAAAAACCTGTCATGGTCAGATGTAGAGATCCACTGCCTGATGGATTTGGCTGTTAGCTTTAGAGAAAGTGCTCTGACTGAAATGGTTAATTTTAGCTCCTTAATGCCTCACTCACCTCAAGCCCACTCTGTTCTGACTGGCCAGATTGCAGAAGTCTGTCACTGGACCAAGCAGAGCGGTGGAAAAAATGTCCCAGCTACCCTGAGCAGGTGGGCACGACTGTGTATTTTGTGGGCATGCAGACACAAAATGGACGTCTGTTTATGGACTGGGAATGTTTTGGCGAGGTCTAGAGAAAGTCTCTGGCAGCCTCTGGAAAGACTTGGGAAAGTCTCTAGACAGAGTGGACAGAGCATAAGAGATAAATTTTGTTTTTGTGGGATTTCTTTTATTTCTTCTATTTTTTCTTGCTTTATTTATTTTTAGCTCACTTTTGAGAACTTTGGTGTTGTTTAATATGGACCATCATCGTCACAACAGGGATGTTACAACTAACAATCCAAGAAAGCATAATATGACCCCTGGAACGCATTATTTCTAATTTCATTAATGTGTTACAGACTCATATCCTCTTTGCATTTGAATTAAATTATCTTGATGACATGTCATTGTACTTTAATAAACCTAGTTATACATAATGCTTTTTGATTGTCTTCTGATTTGCAGTAGAATAAGCTGTGTACCCCATGAAACAGAAAAAAACTGTGGTCTTGGCAGTGACCTTTGAAGAAAGAAAGAAGGACTATAGATGACTATAGATGAAGGTTAATTTGAGTCATTTGATGCTGCCACTGTTTTCACTGGTAATAATATGGCTTTGCATTGAATGTAAAGATTTTTATATAATACATTTTTTATAAGCTCTTGTAAAATGTCAAACCCCAAAAGAGAAAATAATATCCATGTCACTTCCCGACTTCCGTGAAGTTGGAGCTCCCTGAACATTTCCAGACCTTTGCTCACAGGATGCAAAATTATTACACAGCATGAAAATATGGTTTTGTTTTTGCAATACTGGTGCTTCTTAATCCTAAACAACATGCGTGAGTGTAAACAATTTGTAATCACTGACATCTGTTTAGGGCCTGTAATACGAATTTCTCTCTAATTAGCACAGTTACATTAATTTTGGAAGTTCACCCATGCTTTCTTTCAATGGTTGAGTAATGGTTCCTAATCTGATCAGTGATGACATGTTTAGCCGCATGTCGTCATTTAACCGCTGGTTGTCCAGGTGGTGCCCCGCT
>JAUMHL010000029.1:12035447-12092903 GCA_032362345.1 Sandelia bainsii
GCCTTGAGATGACCTTTGTTATGATTTGGCGCTATACAAATAAAGATGAATTGAATTGAATTGAATTGAATTGAATTAATATTTGCTTTGAAAACTAGTGATAATGGTACACTGGTCTTATTGCCCCCACGGGATGTCTGATGACTCTGCACATGAAAGAACTCATGCAGTCATATGGTCAATTAGCTCAGCACGACTCATCACACACAGACATATACACACAAAATCTTTCCTCACTTCCCTAATGTCTATAACTGCAAATACTGCGGGGTGTCCCATCTCTCTAGCAATTCACATGAAGTAATTTTCTAATCCAAAGGTGCAATTACACACCCTTGGGCTTTTGTGAGCCTGGGGAGATGTGTTCATCTGCATGCATCTGTTTTTCATCATGTGTGCCAAACCATTATTGTCAGCAGGCTGATCAGAGCGAAGGGAGGCATCAAAAAGTTGGAGTGGGGCTATAGGCTGAGATGGCTGAACACACTTCACAAGGATGTGTTTGCTCACATCTGTTCATGTGAGAGAGAGGGAAAACACAACGAATCTTGTGTTGCCATGGCAACAAAGAGGATAGTCCCCCCCCCCCACCCCCAAGTGTTGCTGGGAGTGAGTGACATTGGTTTTGGTTTGTGTGTGTCTGTGCGGTGCTGGTATAAGCATCACTCTGGAACCCTGGGAAGACCCCACCACCACCAACACAACCTCTTCCTCTTCCTGTTGTTCCTCTTTCATCTGTCAGTGCGTTGTGAGGAGACCACCAGTGAGCCAGGCCTGGCGTTTTTAATCCTCGACCTGAATCATCCACTCTTTCCTCGATAGGATGAAAGGAGAGCTACTGTGAATTCTCCCCCGAGGTGGTCAGACAGGAAATACAGTCACCTTCAGTCTGTCTGGTTATGTGTCTGTACACATGTAAGAGCTGTCTGAAGAGTATTCTTTTTTCCAATTTCATCATGTCTCTCCATGAGCGTCCATGTCAGATGGGCGTGCGAATGGTCTAATAATCCTAATAACACTGTTGCCAATGTGTATTTTAGGCCAGTGTGTGTACACTAGGTATGTGTCTGTGTGTGTCCCTCTAACAGCAGGGTGCCAGAAAGGCAAGGGAGCAAGAGCAGTAATTATGGCCTCCCATGTTCAGCAGAAACATCAGAGGGAAGTAATTTGTTGCTCTATATTTAATCAGCGGAGATAACGAGACTGACTGCAGCTGTCTGGGCCTATGGGCAGGCGAACAAGCAGGAACACCATTTCCTCCAAAACCCATTAGTCTTTAATGCAACCACAGTGTCTTATTTCCATACTTTTCAGTGCTCAAATAATCATTATTGCCCTTTCTATCTCCAATTTACTCAACTGTACACTTTTTATTTCTCACCTTTATTCTATTCTCCTTTGTCTCCCAGTCCTCCACTTTGTTTGCTCTCGTCTCTTGACTTGACTCCATAAAAGAAGCATTTTATCTCTTCAGTCACCTGCAGCACCTCCTACATACTTTTCCTCTATTTTCCTCCGGCATTCGTGTTATCTCTGTTTCTCTCCATCCCTCTCTTAGGGTGCAGGTAGAGTTCTATGTGAATGAGAACACTTTCAAGGAGCGCCTCAAGCTGTTCTTCATCAAAAACCAAAGATCCAGTGAGTGCTTGGGATCATGTTTTTTCTCTCTGTAATTATTCTGAAGAATTTCCTGTCCGCTGTTTGTTTCGTTTCAACGTGAGTTGCCCTTATTTTTCATTGAAAAGGTTTGTTTCATTTAATTGTGGGATGTGCTGTCATTCTTGCTCAGCATTTCATCACCAGTTGTTCAACTTGTTCTCTTTTTGTGACTGTTTCATATCTTTGTGAATTTGATTATTTGTTGTCTCACTTATAGAAACACTTTCTTTTCTCCTGTATAGCCAATATCCATGGCTGCACATGTTTAATTAAAAAGAAATGATGAGTCATGTTTTGTAGAACAATCTGAGGAACTGCTAAACCTTTTAGTACTTATGGGAAATGGCTTATGAGCTGCTAATGGTTCCCAAGAACCATTAGCAGTATGTTTTTGTATGTTGCTGTTTGTGTCGTGTCTTATTTGTGACTTAGGTGCATAGAGTATTACATTTTAAACAATCTACGTAATTTTTTTTATTGCACATGAAGAAATTTAAAATTAAATCATACTTAAAACTGAATAAACACTTGTCTTTAGTAATTAAAATGCTGATATTTATTTTTAACAATTGATAATGCTTTTTATGCATTGCAGGTCTGCGGGTGCGAATGTTTAACTTTGCTCTGAAAGTGTTGAGCTGCCTACTCTACATTGTCAGAGTCCTCTTGGACAACCCGCAAGAGGAAAGACAGGACTGGTGAGAGAAATGGTGGTAACGGGAGTTTAATGACGTGACAAAAAGATTATGTGAATGTGGAGGCACTTTATAGCAGGAACAAGCACACCCAGTCATTAGATGGGATAACAATATGTATAGATTGTATAAAGGGTCAGTCCAGTTACTGGACTTGGACCAACTTTTATTGTGGTTTTTGTCCCCTACAGCATGAGTGGAGTGAATTGCACCAAACAAAACACATCAGCCCGTCCCTGGAGTGAGTTTGACTGGTAAGCATGTGAGTTTCTAATTAGGAGTGATGGCTTCAGCCTGCAGACAAAGACCATGAAACTGCACACCCTGGAGGACTGGCATCCCCAACACAAGCCCGCTGGTCGGAAATGTTGTATAACGCAATCAATGCAACTTCACTTAACTGATGCAATTCACAATGCTGACACTGAGCATTACAGATCCACATTCATTCATCACAATCCAACTCTATGGATTTGCTGTCAGCATAATATGTGTGCAGTGCCTGTGCAGCCTAACCAACAGCGATCTAGTGGAGATAAAGTGTGTAATATACAACAGCAGAGAGAGAGAAACGTGGAAGTGTACATGAACCTGAGGCTTTGCCATGTCTCCTGCTTAGGGAACTATTGATCTAATTGGTGGCTGGTGACACTGGCTAAGCTCCGGCTCCAAATGAATAAGGAGCCTGACAGAGTGAGCTCAAGAAAGGGATGGGCCACCTCCTGCTCGAGGCAGGAGAATCATAGGGCCAAATCAGAATACGGGCAGGCAAGCAGCTATGATAAGCCCCAGGGTGTCATTGAAAAAAAATGCCTTTCTCTCACAATGAGCCTGTAAATTTCCACTTGATTGTGTGAATATTATTTTTCTCCAACAATATGAGTACACTGGCAGCTGTACACTAAACAGCATAATTAAATTTAACATAGTGACATGAGCTGTGTTTGTGATCCCAGTTGAACGTCATTGTGTTGGGTGGAAAAAAAATTTAATATGTTGTCTTGGATCCTGTCTAATTTTTGTCTTTTATTGCCACATCTTTCTACGCTCTATTCTTTCCTTTTCCTCTGCTCTATAGGAAACTGATCATCTGGGTGGATAGACCTCTACCACTGTGGGCACTGCAGGTCAGATAGACCACTATGCTCCTCTTTAAACAAGACCTCAGCTTGTTTACACACATTTCTGCGTACATGACTGCACACACAGTTGCAAAGCAAAATTTCTGCATCCCTTTTATTGGTTCATGGGCAATTAATTTATGCTACCTCATTTCAGAGCTTGAATACATGAAATTAGATCATTGTACTTGACATGTATTTACACTTAAAATATGATTACACACATATATCTAGACAATCAGACACCAGGCTGTCTCTGCTTCACTTAAACCTGTTCCCTCTGAAACTCAATCATCAGCACGCCTACTGATACCTCCCACGCTCTCCTTTCCATCTCTGCGACTCCTAATTTCTCTCTGCTGTGGTGTTTCTTTGATTATCTCAATTCTTCTCTGTGTCTGTATCTCTATATTTCATTTTTACGTCTCCATCCTCCACCCCACCACCCCCTTCCCTTTTCACAGGTGCTAGTGGCTTTCATCAGCTTTTCAGAAACGATGTTGCTCGTGTATCTAAGCTATAAGGTGAGTTACTCGTGGCCCCCAGCAGCCATTCTGAAGCCTTTTGTGATGTCTGTGGCTGTGATGTCTACATGTGGGTGTGTGCGTGTGTCTGTGTAGAGGGGAAGGGGGGGTTCATGTATGTGACATGCCTGAGGGGGGTGTTTGTCCACTTTACACTATTCTGTATGCTCTCTCTACTACACTGAAGAGTCCTTTCCTCCCCTGATGCTGCTTCTTTCCTCTTGGACTTGTAAAGACCCTCAGTGGGCTATCAGGCTTCGTCAGCATTGTCCTGTAATTGACACATCAGAAACACTTTCGGGGAGCCCCCCATGTTGATGCAGTGGGAGGCTGATCCATCAATGGGTTGCCCTGCCTTTGATGTACTTGACACTAGAGGCCTATGAAGTTGTCTCTGTGCAGATTACGCTGGAATCTCGAGGCCTTAGCATTTAGAGCTGACTGATTCCTGTGGACATACCCAGTGCCTGTCCACCTACACTAGACAGCTTTAGGTCAGCAGTATGCAGGCAGCAGACACATAAAAACAGCCACAGCTGACATCTTGAGTGAATGGCAAACCTTAGTGGAAGCTGAGAAATGCTCCTTCCTCTCTCAAATAGCACAAGAGAATTGTACAACCCTTATACAGCCCCATCTATTCTAAGGTGCAAAAGTCAGTTTCTCCCCTTCAACTCTTTGCAGTTAGGCTTTTTATATGATACAGTTTCTATGCAACTAAACTGCAACCTAATTCTTGTAGGGAATGTAATTGCAACCAGATTATGTTTTCTTTTAACACAATAAGGATATGTTGTGGGCAATTACAATGTACATCCTGAACCACAAATACATTCATACTGCTCATATCAACAAAATGTTCCGCAATATATATTTTTCTGCCAAAATATCTCAAAAGTCTTATAGTACAACAGCTAGTTTGTCTGGCTATAGTGTTATTAAATGTTTTATGGTTATATTTAGGAAAGCAAGGGTACTGGGTTAAGGTTAGAGAAAAGTTGTAGTCTGGCTTAATAGAGAAAACATTTTCATTTCAGATACAGCGTGTTTATTAACCTTTAAACAAAACCACATTCTTTCTCTGAAATGAACCAATGTGCTTTTCCTGCCTAAACACACATGGGACTCTGGAGCCTTGCGACTCACTTTCTGTTAATAAATGTAGCGCTTCCTTCAATCAAAAAACATAATCATCCAGTGCATTACGTTCCCTACAAAACCATAATTGAGTTTTCAGTTCAGCCGCATAGGAATGTAATTTTTTAGGAAAAACAGGGTTGGCATGGCAATGGAGTTTCCTGACCCCTGCCGTGTGGTTTGTGTTTCCAGGGCAACGTTTGGGAGCAGGTATTACGTGTCCCCTTCATTCTGGAGATGATCAGCGCCATTCCGTTTATGATCACTGTGAGTGGAAGAATATGTGTTACTGAGCACTGACAGCACAGGGAGCCTTTCAGGCAGCCGTTTGTTTTTAGCACTGAGTTCCCATCACCCCTCTACAACACACTTCACACGTTTAATACCTGCTACAGTAACGCAGAAAGGATATCACAACAGGAACATGCTGGCACAACCAGATATACTCTGACTATATACAATATAATGAAGTGATGAGACTGAAGCAAGCAGACTCAAGCTTTTTCTTCTTCACAGGTGATTTTGCCCTCCTTAAGAAATCTCTTTATTCCTGTATTTCTCAATTGCTGGCTGGCCAAACACGCTTTGGAGAACATGATAGTGAGTGAAGCACCAGCTATCTGTCCAACTTTTTCTCATTTCCATTACTTTCATCTGAGCCTCTGTCTTACATTGTTTTGTTGGCATGCACTTTCCCCTCTCTGTCACAGCAGCTATATCTTAAACACTCAGTCATGAAGATGAAATCAGTCACAAAGCATTTAACTTTGCAACCTAGATTTGGCAATTAAGTCTTCACATTCCTTGCCTCCAACTGTGCTATTCCATCCAGCTAATAAGCTTGCCCTCTGCTCTAAATATTTTTTCATTTCCTTTGAGGTGCATTTTAATATTTCATCCATTGTTTTTGCTGTCTGTCTTTTTTTTGATAAATCGATAACCTTTTGTCTTCATTTTAACAAGTAAACAATGATGCACTTGGGTTATTGTAACTTCTACACATTTATACATATCTTTCTGCGGGTTTACAGAATGATCTTCACAGGGCAATCCAGCGGACACACTCAGCCATGTTTAACCAGGTGGTGATACTCATCAGCACACTGGTCTGTCTCATGTTTACGTGGTGAGTATCCTTGCTGCTTACACTGAACTGAGAGGAGGGAAACTTGTAGGGAAAAAACATTAAATAGAGGTTGGAAGGGAAGCAGGGGTGAGGAAAGGAAAATATAAGGTGGACAAGCTGTAGTGCAATACATGAAGAAAAATATGAGACAAGAGAAAATAAAATACTGGTCCTGGAGCGAAGAAACGCCGTGAGCAAAAAGGAAATTGGTAACTGTGAGAGTTAGAAAGATCTAAAATGACAACTGGTGATTGTTTGAGTGCAGTGAAGCATGTGTCAGTTTGCTGCATACATGGTGTGAAAGCCTGAGATAATCCAGAAGATCCTACACACAGGATCAATTAAGTTCTCTGAACATCTCAGGGTTGACATTTGCCTTATAGATGTTTGTGCTATATGCACAATTACTATATAGTGTTCCACAAAGATGCTCAGGTATGCATCCACCTCCATCTCTACACATACACTGTATGCCGGGGCATGAAAGACAGCTCTTCGTGTATGGCCCCTCACAGGCAGCCATACCAAGTGGGTGGGCCCTCTATCTCAGTGATACACATTTTCTTTTCTTACTTTCTCCATCTTCTCTACACTGCCAACCTCCATCAGCATCTGCGGTATCCAGCACCTCGAACGAGCAGGCAACAACCTGACCCTGTTCGACTCGCTTTACTTCTGCGTGGTCACCTTCTCCACAGTGGGCTTTGGAGATGTCACTCCTCAGATCTGGCCCTCGCAGCTCCTGGTGGTCATCATGATCTTTGTGGCACTCATTGTACTTCCCATTCAGGTAAGAAACAACGTTAATAATCTGTAATACAACCACACACAAGTAGATACAAAAAAAATAGATGCGATTACAATTTGTCTGAGTATAATGCAAAGCAATAAAGAAGATAGCGCTATATAACAGAAAGTTTTAAAAGTGAGTCTTAAAAAGTGATCTAAAAACGACATCGATTTGATGAGCTGAGAAGTCCTGAAACCAAAAACCCATCAGTCTCACATTTTATTTTTAATTTAACTTTTGGAGCAGCCAACAGGGCTCTTACCAGCTGTCATCCACCTTATGTGGAGGTAGAAAAATCTCAGCTAAATTAAACACAAAGATCCCTTAAAAGCTATTAGTAAAATCTTAAAATCAATTCTAAATTTACAGGTGACTTTGCAACCTGTAAAAGCTGATTTGTTTTCTTTTATAAGCTCTGTGCCGTAAAGTTTTTTTTTGTTAAGTCTAATGATTCTTGTATGTCTTTCTTGCACAATAATATGATGACTCGTTGCATCCTACATAGATTTACCACACTATTTTTATTCAGAGAACAGCAACAGTGGATTGCTTACTCGCTCAATTCCCTAAATCCCTTTCCTGTCATTTAGCTGCTCCTCTGAGGGAAGCTCATGACACACACATAAACTATTTGTTCAGGGACTGATGAAAGGCCCTTCACAAACATTGTATCCTAATTGGTGTTCCCCATATGTGTGTGTATACCTTTTATCCCTGAGGTAGCTAGCAGACCTGTGTGTCTCCCAAAAGATGGGAAAGTGCTAATAGGAGGAATTTTGTTTGTGTGTGTGCTGTGCCCGCAGTTAGAGGAAGGTCTAACACATCAAACACACATTCATGAACAAGTGGTTTTGTTGTTGTAAATTTGATTTTTTTTTTTTGTGATGACCCTATAATCTTTGTTAACTTTTCTTTACTCAGAATTGTGTCACATAAACAGAAGGTGTAGGACTGCATCCTATAGCTCTTCGACGCGTACTCACTGTTTGTTCATTTCAGCTGTGACTGGTTGATGGCAAATATCTTCACAAAAACCTTCACAAGAACAAAAGACATTAACACGGACGTACTTTTGCTGAACTTTCATGACACAACTCTTAGAGAAATGATGATCTATACATCATGAACATGGACACCATGCAATCCTCTATTCTCTCCCCCCATCTTTTATCCATAAATATCCCTTGACATTTAGAAACTGGCCCCCCTTTTCCCTAACCCCAACCCTCACCGTGTGTGTGTGTGTGTGTGTGTGTGTACATGTGCCCTTCTGTCCATGACCAGTCTCCAGGGCACACCAGGATTCAGCATCTGTCTCTTGTTTCTATCACAATTGGTTTACATGTACCTGACCACAGTACACTACAAAACTACAGGAAATATTCCTCCTGAAATGTTTTTGTGTAGATTTGAGTCTTGAAAGAATATTGAATTTAAAATAAGATTTAAAAACAATTATTTGTTTGACTGAAATAAAGACTGTTACATCACAAATCTACCACAGCTTGTGTGATTGAGAACTGGCTGCACACAAATGATGGCTGAATAAAGCACCGTTACAGATGTAGAAGGCCTGGTAATGTTTCAGTTTTAACAGGCTAACATTATCATGGTACAGAATGGACTAACTTTATCTTGGACAAAATGATTACTACATGAAGAGCTGCGGATCTGGATTACAGCTGGCAGAGGGTTCAATACATCTGCTTGTTACCTGTTTAGTATTGACTCTGTGTCACTTGAATTAAGGAGATTCTTGGGAAAGAAATCTTTATGAGTAAAATTGTGTGCTATGACCAACTAAAGTTTCAAAAGAAATTAAGAAAGAAGTGTCTGTCTTGCATCTCTTTATCTATAAATTGCAATACTTTCTAACATCCACCTGTCCACCTGCTCTAGGCTCAGTCCTACTGTTATTTCCCTAATTTACCGTCCCCTGTTAATGTCTGCTATCACATTATGTTCAGCCAAATCTTGAACCAAATCTCCACTTATCTAATTTCCCTAAACACTCTTCCTAATCAGACAGCAGCACTATACAGCATTGTTTTCGTTTCATGTACCACCTGTATCCTCCCTGTATTCCAGCTAACTTAATCCAATTTCCAGCAGTTGAATGTGATGCCTGTCATCCTGAATGCAGTTTGAGCAGCTGGCCTTTCTGTGGATGGAGCGGCAGAAATCTGGGGGGAACTACAGCCGCTACAGGGCGCAGACAGAGAAACACGTGGTGCTGTGTGTCAGCTGTCTCAAGATCGACCTCCTCATGGACTTCCTCAATGAATTCTTTGCTCACCCCCGCCTGCAGGTCTCTACAAATGGTTTTAAGTAGGACATGAGGGTCTTGGGGTGTGTGTGTGTGGGGGGGGGGATCTTGTGTTTGTGTGTGTTTGTTGTCTGTAATCCTCTCCAGGAGCCTGAGCAGCTGAGGTTAAAGCAGAGGATTAGTTCACCAATAACATAAAACCACTGTTTTATTCATGTTGGAGCAGAGATGTGTGTTTTCCTGAGAATACACACACGTGTTTGTATTTCTGTGTTCAATACGAATGTGTGTGGAGGATCATTTCGATTGGACCCCAATATAGGGTTATAGGGAGAATGATTTTAAGGTTAAGAAAGTTGAGGCATGATGATCTTCACTGTCAGTCTAAGATAAAAACTCTATATTAATGTGCATTTACATTGATACTTGTTGACTTGTTCACATGTTGCATAAAATCAAAAGTAAAATCTAAGTCAGTTCTGTCTTTTTATTTTGTGTTCAATCATAAAAACAGTCATAAAACATAAATAGATTCACCCTGCTTGGCTCCTGAATTGACATGACAAAACTACTGATTCCTTAGTAAAGGGCTGGAACAAGAAGAGAGACAATTGTTGACAAAAAAAATTGAAAGTTATTCTTAGCTTAACAAGTTAGTTGTGCCACAAGAGGTGGTTTGTATGCAAGGGAAATTATATCCTGGCTCTGTGCATTACCAGTTAATGGTAGTGTGTGTGTGTGTGTGTGTGTGTGTCTGTGTAGGACTACTATGTGGTGATCCTGTGTCCAGCAGAGATGGATGTCCAGGTTAGGAGGGTCCTTCATGTCCCTCTTTGGGCCCAGAGAGTCATCTACCTGCAGGGGTCTGCCCTCAAAGACCAAGATCTGATGAGGGCCAAGTGAGTCAGTGTGACCAAACGCAAAAAATATTACATATCTAGTATTAAAGTATGTAACTCATGTTACATACAGCTCAGATAGCATTTAGTATATACTGTACCTTTCCATACATTTCCATTTGTCTTGACAAATCCAGTAAAACCTTTATTGTCACAAAATGAGTTAAGACACGTTGAAATGAAAGGCCACACGTGGAATCTGGAGCTCGTAATTAATACCTAAATCACCTACAGCCTTGAAGTAATAGCTATAATTATAGTTTGAGTCATATTGCTTATTGTTTACCTCCTGGCTTTTGATAATACAGCCACAGCACCTTAGGCTAGCTTTGTCACGGGGAAAGAAAAGGAGCAAAAGCCTGTTTATTAAATCTCCCTGTCTCCTTGCCTCCTACTATCTCATCCATAAATGGCGTGGGCTTGAAAGACACATTTGTTCATTTGTTGTTCTATTGTCCTGCTGCTTTTTCTCTTTTGTCCTCTCCCTCAGTAACATGACAACACCCTCCTTCCCGTGTCTTCTCTTCTCACTGCTTTCCCCAATTCTCTCCCTCTTTATTTATTTATTTCTCTTGCTCCCATGGCCACATGTTCTACTAACCGCCTGCAGGATGGACGATGCTGAGGCCTGCTTTATCCTCAGTAACCGTTTTGAAGTGGACCGCATAGCTGCTGTATGTTCCTCGCTGCTTCCCTGTCTCATGAAACACCCACATTAAGTCTTGCCTGATTATACAAATGAGCAAAAACATCTTGTAATTGCTTGCTTTTAATATTTATGTTTAGTGAACTGCTTTTATTAGAGCATTGTTTTACAGAATGCTCTTTATGCACAACATGGATTTAACTAACTTCTTTTCTTGTTGTTGTAATTTTTATTTATTTTTTTAACAATTTCCCAATAAAATAATAATTGCACTGTAAAAACTGATACTGAAAGTAAGAGAAACATAAACTTGATATAAAAAAGAAACTACACATGCCTATGTGAAAAATACAGGAAGCTGTGAGCTTTATAAGTGAGGTATTACACACCAGTTTGATTAATTCATTATATTAGAATAATGAATAAATCATACTGTCATTAACAAACACTCGTGATGATCATGGCAGCACATGATTTCCCTGACTTGAGCTGAATTAAACTTAAATAAGTCTAAATTGATGCAAAGCTAATTAAATGTACACAGTTATCTATTTTTATCTGAACTGGAGACACCACTTCTAATTTGTATGATAAAATTTGGAAATGACTCTAAGTGACATGATTTTACCCATTTCGCATTTGTAATAGGATAGGTATCCAAGACTGGTAATATTTTTAAGGTTGAATAACCAACCCTGGTTAATTTACCAAATTTACTAAAGTAAATTAGTACAGACATTCTTGGTTCCCACAGGATTAATCCTACTCACACTGGTGATCATATAGTGTCACCATAAGATTGACATTTGGTTTGTTAAGTCAAATGTTTTAATAACTTCTGTATGGATTCCTATGCCATTTGGTACATACATTCATTTCCCTCTCAAAAATGATTGTTAAATGGTGGCATTGTCAGTGGTAATTGCTAAAAGACAAAAGTAAAATGGTGATCATAATAATCAAAAAATGACTACATATCAGTATGTTAGCATTGTTACAGTTATTTTTTTAGCTCAAGCTGCTATGGCTACAGACTCACTTGAATTTTCATCAACTATCTCAAGGCCAGTTTTACTCTAGTCTCCAGTTTTCTACAGGCTTGAATGCCTCACCATAGAATCATATTCAACAAGCAAGTAATATCAGCATTGCTCTACTCTGAAATGTTGCATGAGCCATTCAGTTGCTCTGTGAAGTCAGTGATTTAAGAGAATTATTAGTGAGGAGCTACAATCTGATGCTGCTAATGATGGGTTTCTACCTGTCACACTTTTCTTTTCTCTCTCCTGTGTTTTCTCTCCATCCATCTCACTTATCTTCATTTCCAATTTTCTCAGGATCATCAGACCATCCTCCGAGCCTGGGCTGTGAAAGACTTTGCTCCAAATTGCCCCCTGTATGTCCAGATTCTCAAGCCAGAGAACAAGTTCCATGTCAAATTTGCAGGTGGGCAGTGAGTGTGAAATCAAATACGCTGCCAGTGAAGGTGTGTGTGTGTCTTTTTTTTAAGGCAGCTACTGTTATTTCATCACATCAGGATTCAGGCGATAATAAGATGACACTTAACTAAAAAAGATCTTGCTGGCTCAATTGTATTGTCACCAGTCAAGATAATAATGTAAAGAATGAGTGATTAGGTAAGCGTTATTATTTTGCTACTACAGTGTTGCATCACGGTGACATGGGAAACTGAGATGTCCTGTTTATGCTTTATTTCCAGTGTGTGTCATCAGCTGTCACATTCAATTTCCTACCTCACTTTGTCCGTCTGATTTGTAAGCTTTAAAAAATGTTGTTTCTGTCAGCGTGCTGTGCAGCATTAGAGCTCTGTGTCCTCCCAGCTCTGAAGAAGTGCAGGACAGATTGGCTCAGCTTGGCTGTAAGCCTTCTGAGGACTTCTTTGAGTTTTTACATTGCTTTTTGGAGAGCTTCCCTTCTTCTCCTGCTCAACAGAAGATGCCAGTCAATCATCTGCGAGTAAAAGAAGAAGAACCAGACTCTCTCTCATCCTTTCCTGTCTCTTATACATCTCTCTGCCTACAGCCCTGGAGAATGTCAAACTCAATTCTAGCTTGCCGCCTTCATCCCAGCTGTCTCTAGCAATGATTAACTTTTCACTTAGCTTGGCAAAAAAAATCCCCTCCTTTTGATGAGTTCTGCTCTTGCACTAACCTGGCAGACAATCTTCATTTGCCCCTGAAGTGCTGTTTAATCCTCTCACTGACACAGACTGACTTTGAATTAGTGAGGCAGAAATTGTTATGGTGAAAGATAAAATTATGTTCACAAGTAAACCAGCTTTTGTGTTGGGAGCCAAACGGCTATAAAATGTATGTAAATTGCTTTTATGAGTTGTCATACATTAATATAATGTTGGGCAGACCCATAATGTGTTAGGATATTGTTTGTTTTGAAATAACAAGCAGCCAAGCTTTTGTTGGTGTTATCAGGCATTTGGTGCTGAATAAGAAATGCCCTGTAGGACAACAGTGAAAAGTAAAGTGCCACTTCAAAGCTACAATATGCAACTTAAGATAGTATCTGCAGCAGACTCAAAGTCAATCCACACTGCTCTGCCCAGCCCTCGCTCTCACTTCCCTGCTGTGGTCTTCTACCATCTGCTGCACTCTGCACCGCCCTTCAGGTATTAGTCATTATCAAATTACAGTAAATAAGAATGCTGCAAACTTTATTAATCAAGCAGAAATCAATTAAATTCTCTGATTGGAAGTTACTACTGGAGCTTTAAATACTTCTATTCATGAGTTTGGACAAAGGAAATAATTATAATCATAATTACTTCTAATCCTGAAGTCATGGTAGGCAGACGTAGTATGCGGTCAGTCACATGGACATTACTGTAAGTACAGATGACATGTTTTAACACCACTATACTCACTAAGTGCTAGTGTGGGAGGCATAAATGAGCAAGAGATACAAGATTTAATTTGTTCCACAGGAATAGCTTAATAACGGCTTGCCGTTCATTAGGAAAGATCTGTCGGTATGATGCTGTAGCAGGGCAGGAAACCCTGAGGTGTTTGAGTAACCAAACAGATTTGGGTACAGAGTGTTCATTGATTATCTCCCCAGTTTATGTTTTGAACAACAATAGCCAGTCGCTGAGCTCATTGTGTCCACACAGCGTTGATGGCAGCTCACTCATACGAACAATAGCAGCCTACTGATTTAATTAGCTCAACCGGTGGACCTGTGGTCAGGTTGTAATTGTGTGTGTGTGTGTGTGTGTGTGTGTGTGTGTGTGCGCGCGCGCGCGCGTGTGTGTGTATGCACAGTGTGTCGAGGTCGGTAATTGGTTTCTCTCCTGTTCTGGGTCCAGGTACCTGAAAGATAGAGTGCACAATAGAAGACTGTGGTGAAGGGAAAGCAAATAAGAAAATGGGTAGGAAAAGGATCGCTGTGGTGAAGAGAGGTGCAAGATGGACATTGGAAAGTGGACACTGGAAAAAAGACTCAATTTGGTGTGTGACTACTGTGTCTGCTTTGGGAGTTAGGGACGTTTGCGTTTAGAGTAGAATGTGTGTGGAACCATAATGAATGTTGGTGCTCTGTAGAAAAAACATCAGTGTTTTGTCTTTATCTCTGCAGTCTTCAGATGTCCATTGCTCTGTAAAAAAAAGAAATTCACAGGCTGAATAGCAAGAGGCTACTCTGTGCGTTTATGTGTGAGCTGCATTGTGATGTACTGTTCAGAGCCAAAAGAACATTGGTACATCAACAGAATATCCTCAATCAGCAGTTTTAATCACTCAGCTTCAAGGAAAACAGACCTGACTTATTTATTAAACACTTTTTGTGCATTTACATCTGAGCTGACTTACTCACTGACAGCGTTTGATAGTTCATGTCAGGCACTTGTCCCCAATTATTTCCTAGTACAGAACACATATTGTACTTTTATGACCTAGTTCAACATTGTTGGTAAACAAGGCAGCCCTAATTTGACTGTGTGCTCATCACAGAAGATAATGCAATCAAGAATTACGCAGCGGGGGAAATAAATGCTCCCTGGGCCCGATTCACTGATTGGCCTACTACAAACATTAATCGCTCTATTGGTTTTTCCTTTCAAAGACGAGGCTGTGCGGCAACAGGTAAACGAAAGACTCATCTGTGTTTGTTCAGTTTGGTTGGTTGGCTCACAGGCAGGGCAGTGTTAAATGTTTGATGATGTGAGTGAAAGGTGGTTCAATAAGGTTGACACTGAATCGCTGGCTTACAGAAACCTGAGCGGTGGGCCATACTGGCGAGATAAAATAGGTTGTTTGAATATGTTTGACTCTGTGTTAGACAAACAGCAAGCAACATTTACAAGCATAAAGTTGTGATATACTGTATGCTTGGGTTTTACGCTCCTATATGGAAAAAAAACTGCAAATATTGAGAACTGGAGAACACATATAAAATAAATGGCTAATCAAAAAATAAATATTTCAATAAGGAAAATGGTTATTGCAGCACCATAATTGATTGTGATTACTCTCTGCTTGACTAAATATCACTAAGAGTAAATGATTAGATTTGTGATATTTTTGTGTGATCTTGATAAATTGACCCTTTGGGGGTTTTATTCCTTGACCCCACTGATGTAAGTTACACATGGATTAATGAAGTGATAAATCGTGAGGGAAAACAATCCGTTCCTCTGTTGCTCACTTACCCACACACGCACTGACAAAGCCCAGGAAGCTCTTATCCAACTGCACATTTGTATTCACTGCCATATTGTTCGGTTCAGAGTTGAAACCTTTATGAAGCACACTGACTGTTTGTGTTTTGCCGAGGCATGTCTGACCTCAGTCGCTTTGTCTCTCTTATTTCCTGTGTCTGCAGATCATGTGGTGTGTGAAGAGGAGTTTAAGTACGCCATGCTGGCTTTAAACTGTGTGTGCCCTGGTACATCGACACTCATCACTCTATTGATCCACTCCTCCAGAGGACAGTGGGTTCACTCACTTTTTATCTCCCTATTGCGCCTCCATTGAATTGTTCACAGTATAGTCTTATTCAGATATACAGTAGATATAATGTACAGGCTCAGCTGCTCATTGTCTCCTGTCAGTCAGTTATTTATTTATGAATTTTTTTCAGAACGGCACCCCAAGAGGCCTTCAAGCAGCGTGTAGGAGCCTTTCAAGCTCTCAACAGGTAGGATACACCCAGGTTATTTGTGCTTATGGTTCACCCAATTGTGTGTTGATTTACATCATTTTTTACTGTGCATAAATATATATTTAGGTCCATAGATTATGGCATGATGATATGTTTTATGGCATTTGGCCTCTCTACGCCACCACATTGAATTTGAAATTCAACACACAAGATATGAGTGAAGTCCGGACTTTCGGCTTTAATTCATGGGGTTTGACAAAAGTGTGGCATTAAAACCATTTTTATACACACACACACACACACACACACATTTTGGGGTGGGGTCATAAATATTGGAATTAAAGGTAACATAATTAAAAACATAAGTATTGCTTTTAATACTTTGACTGCAAAAATCCTTTTCAGTCAATGACTGTATGAAGTCTGGAAACCGTGGACATGACCAAATGCTGAGTTTCCCTTAAGATGCTTTGTCAGGCCTTTACTGCAGCTGCCTTAAGCTGCTGCTTGTTTGCGGGTCTGTCTGCCTTCAGTTTTGTGTTTAGTAAGTGAAAAGCATGTTTTATTGGGTTGAGATCAGGTGACTGACTTGGCCAGTGAAGAAAATCCCATTTCTTTGCCTTGAGAAACTCTCGGGTAGGTTTTGCTGTGTGTTTTGGGTCGTTGTCCATCTGCAGTATGAAGGAGTGTCCTATCGGTTTTGCGACATTTGGCTGAATCTGAACAGAGAGTATAGCCCTTACACTCAATTCATCCTGATACTTTTATCAGCAGTCAGGTCATCAGTAAACACCAGTGACATGGTTCCATTGGCAGCCATACATACTCGTGCCATTACACTGCCTCCACCATGTTTGATAGATGATGTGGTATGTTTAAATGTTTAAATTACTTGGTAAGATAGAGATTTGAAGTAAATCTGGTATTTTGTTGTTACGCTTCAGTCTTTCACTTTCGCACTTAAAGCTAGCACTAGCAGGTTATAAGGGCAAATTGTTCAATGCAAAATGTCTTCATTTAGCAAGGGAGAGACTGCATGTATACACAAAAACATCTTTTCATGTTTGTTATTTACAAAAACTATTAAAAATGTATCAGTGATTATATTTTGTTTTAGTGTAAATGTGATTTTTATGCTGTTATTTTTATTAAAGTGTGAACAGTAGACACAACGCATCTTTTTTCTGTCACCATTAAGGCAACTCTCTGTGATACTAACTTAACAAAAGAGTATCTGTGCAAAAAAAACAGCCTCTTCCTTATCAGACTCCAAAAGTCAGATCAAATAAAGACAGCAACCTAATCCAAATTACTAATGGTTTCTGTCATTTAGAGGTTTGCACAGAGTAGAACAGGTGTGTTTTCTTCCAATAATGAATAGGCAGGAAACATACTAAGGAAAAATTATTTCATTATATGTGAAAATATATGCATCTATATGTAAAAAATACTAATATAACTACTTTAGAGCTGGTGGCTGATGAGTTCAACATTCAAAAGCACAGTGTTTCATAAGTACGCTTCTATATCTGGATGCCATTTGGTTTATTGGCTGCTACATAACTAGGATTTGTCCTCCTCCCCTGCCTTGCACTTAGTTCTTGTAAACTGCAAATTCGCTATAACACTTGTTTATATAATGCAGTCTTTGTCACAGGCCTCCCACATTCACACTGCCCCCACAACCCTGCTTCCTGTTATCACCTCTTTAGCCTCCACGTCTAAAGCCATATCCCCCTGAGAAAACTGTTGTCCACCTATGTGTGTGTGAATGTGAACATCTGGGACCTATTGTTCAGAAAGGCTGGGTGTCCTTGTCCACACCTGTGTGCGGATTGAAGTATTAATCAGAAGCTCTGACAGAGATGTAAAATGTTACCTCTGCAAACTCAAGTGAAAAATCTTATGATGTGGCCTTGGAGCTCAGGCAGATGCTTTGTGTTATATATTCTTAAGGTCAGTCTTTCCCCACGTGGCCAATCATTGTTCTTTTTTTTTCTTAGGGAGGGTGGTGCATGCTCAGCAGACCAATGGCACCGAACCTACCGCCGCTGCTCAGCCAATGAGGTGCATCACATCCGCCTGGAGGAAAGTAAATTCTTTGGGGAATACCAGGGCAAAAGTTTCACCTTCGCCTCCTTTCATGCTCACAAAAAGTAAGCCATAATGCCAAAGCATAAGAAATGAAGACATACCGACATGCATGCTGAGCTGACCCTGTCTCCGTCTCTGCAGGTATGGAGTGTGTTTGATTGGAGTACGCAGACTGGACACCACAAACATCCTGCTTAACCCTGGTCCTTGCCACATCATGGGGGCCTCTGACACATGTTTTTATATCAATATCTCCAAAGAGGAGAATTCAGCATTTGTCAGGGGCCAGAGGGAGCCATCATGGTGTAGCACGGGGGGAAATGCCAGAGGAGTGCACCAAACCATCTACCATGGGCTCACCCGTCTGCCAGTCCACAGTATCATTGCCAGCATGGGTCAGTCAGATGAGCATGACATAAAGTGCAACATTTACACACTGACCTTCTGTTTGCAGTTTTTGTGTTGGTCAAACATGCAAACCTGTCATTAAACTGTCTTAGACCGCAGCACAGCTGTCAGAATGATGCAGTTTTCACATTTGTCGCTGGGTGATTCAAAATATTCATAGCATTGCAGAGGAATTCACATGTATCTGATTATAAGTCAGACCTGATAAGAGCAACTGCCAAATAAACCACATTGTGAGATACTGCAGTTTTTCAAAAACACCACCTGGTGGACAACAATTAAACTGTCCAGCTCACTGGTTTTCCATGCTTTTGCTTCTGTATATGCTGTGACGAGTCTTGATAATTAGATTGTGATTGACTCATGAGTTTTATAATAATGTGTGTTTGTGTGTGTGTGTGTGTTATAGGAACGGTAGCCATTGACCTGCAGGACTCCAGTGACAGCAGCCCAGAAGGCCAGGACCAGGGGAGCACAGGGATGGGCAGTGGTAGAGGAAGCAGGAGCAGCTCCAGGACGGAGATGGGTGGCGCTAACACTTTGGCTCTGCCTGCCATGAGAGACTCAATTGAGGAGAGGCGACACAGCATTGCCCCCGTACTGGAGCTGGTGGATGGTGTCAACAACCCCACCTTTGACCTGCTGGGGGACCAGTCAGAAGACGAAGGGGGAGAAGAAGGAAAGGAAGACAGCGACAGAGATGAGAGTGCCCACTGGTGGGGTCAACACTCTGAGTAAGCACTTAAGATGCTTCTTGAATTTGTGTTCACTGGCTTGTTGAAATGTAAACTTGCTCAGAGGTAACTGTGGGCTTTTCCTGCAGGTGGGTGAAGGGATACCCACTGAACTCTCCATACATCGGCAGCTCACCTGCACTGTGTCATCTTCTGCAAGAAAAGATGCCGTTCTGCTGCCTGCGAATGGACAAGGTATGGGATTTAAATGGCATGCTTTTTATTTTCAAGTTCAGATTGATGTCATCCTCTACTCTACTTCTCTTCCAGGCTTGTCACCACATACCATTTGAGGACGCCCGCTCATACGGCTTCAAAAACAAATTGATTATTGTGTCCGCGGAGAGTGCAGGGAACGGCCTCTACAACTTCATTGTGCCTCTGCGGGCCTACTACCGCCCTAGGAAGGAGCTCAACCCAATCGTGCTTCTGCTAGAAAGCATGTAAGAACAAATCTTCATTATTTGGCGTGATGCAGTGGCCATGTTTGTAAAACCAGCGTCAAACTTGAATAGGTAACCTATTAGTGTTATCCAGAATTATTGCTGTGGGTATGACAACTGCACTACAATTCTATGTTGTGCAGAATAGTAAAATGAGTTCATCCTTAAATAGCCAGTGGAGGAGAAAAACTGTTATTTAAGGTCACAGTAAATATGATTTGTGAAATGCTGAATCTTTTCAGGACAATGTGCTCCACAATCCTGTGTCGTGTTTTGTGGCTGGTACACAAATGCAGGGAGCCAAAGGAGAGTGGAATCCAATAAAAAGGCAATAAAAAATGCTGAGTCACTTCAGTGTAGTGCCGTTATTTTCAGCTTTCTCTGCAGGCAGTTTGGCTGTGCTGTATTTCTCTGACTGAATGAGGGTGGGGGGTCTCTCTCTGAAGGGACGTTAGCTCTTCATCGTGACATGTAGAAATCTCTACTGGTGGGAATCTCAAGTCTATTTGTATTTTGATTGTTTCAGACCTGAAGCAGACTTCCTGGAGGCAATCTGTTGGTTCCCCATGGTGTTCTACACAGTGGGCTCCATCGACAAGTAAGACAGTAAAGCATCAGGCTGATTTAATCTGATTTAATCCTCCTTTTTTACTGTTTCCTTTCTTTCATTCATTTTTAAACTTTATACTATTCTACCTGGCCCTTAATACTCTTCTTCTCCATCATGCCCTCGCACAGTCTGGACAGTTTGCTGCGATGTGGCGTGACTTTCGCAGACACTATGGTGGTAGTAGACAAGGAAAGCTCCATGATCGCAGAGGAGGACTACATGGCTGATGCAAAGACCATTGTCAATGTCCAGACCCTCTTCAGGTCTGCTTCGCCCACACTTGCTCTGCCGTCTCACACAATAGCATAAAGTGAGCGTTTTCACCCATTCAGATAATCTGTGCAATTTTTTTTTCTTCCCAGATTGTTCCCAGCTCTTAGTATCATCACAGAGCTCACACATCCAGCCAACATGCGCTTTATGCAGTTCAAAGTGAAAGACCACTATTCTCTGGCTCTGTCCAAACTGGAAAAGGTACAAACTTCATAACTTCTACCAAATCTCCACTCTTTTTATCTCATATTTCCCTTCAACACAGACATCAGAGGTCATAATGAAAAAACAGTGAGAACAATCTCACATATTGTTTTGAATTATAAAAGATTGCTATTGTTGCTTTGTTTTAATGAAAAGCTGCAGAGATCTTTTGTCACAGCCACTGTAAAGTTTTTGAGAACATTTGTGATGATTGTGATGATGAAGTGATTATAGCCTTGGGTTTTGTTCTTTTCATCCCTTTGCTATTTAACTTTTTTTAATATCTGTTGCTGTTAATTTTGTTTGTTCTGTGGCAGCGAATGAATTCCCCCAATGGGCATTGGGGGAACCATTTATTAACAAATCAGTAAACTTCAATCTGGGATCAACATTACTATAGGACAGTTGTTATTGAAATTTCTTGCAGTGAGCAGCCTCACAGCTGGAAGGAGCCTTTTCCTTCATGTGTGTTTTCATGGGGTTTGTTGTTTTGTTTAATTCCACATTAAAAATCTGAATTAGCATGAGAATAAAAGTCTGTTTGAGCATTGACTTATTTGCATGTTAGTGCATGTTAGAAAAAGGCTTCCGTAAATTAATAGTTTTTTATGAAAAAGAATTCAGGTTTCGTCATTTGCTTACAGTCTAAATGTGAGAAACTTTAAACACATGTTGTCTTCATTTGATCTTTTCAAGAACCAGTAAGAGCCAAAAGTCAAGAGCCAAAAATGTGTTTGTGTGTGTTTAATTTGCAGAAGGAGAGGGAGAACGGTTCCAACCTGGTGTTTATGTTTCGCCTGCCCTTCGCTGCAGGGAAGGTGTTCAGTGTCAGCATGCTGGACACTCTTCTCTACCAGGTATTTTGAACAATCACTGAATCACAACAATCTTGTTCCTCAGTGTTGCAAGATGCCAAAATATGATCTATTTCTGCTGATGTGTTTGCTGTGTGCTCCTGCCAGTCATTTGTGAAGGACTACATGGTCTCTATCACCAGGCTGCTGCTGGGTTTAGACTCCATGCCTGGCTCAGGGTTCCTCTGTGCTGTAAGTAGCCAAACACAAACATCTTGAGTTCAGTCTGTTTGGAGAGTGAGGTGCATCTAAAACTTTTATTCTGTTTGTTTGTTTTAAAGATGAAAATAACAGAGGATGACTTGTGGATCCGCACTTACGGCAGGCTCTACCAGAAACTATGCTCTTCCACAGGAGACATTCCCATAGGTATCTACCGGACAGAAGCCCACAAGCTTCCGGTCTCTGAGGTCAGCAGCTACTGTCATTTTTGTTTTGCTAACAAAGAAAGTCAAATCTTAGTTTTGATAGGTGTGTTCATCACATCACAAAGTTGCATAGTCGGAAAGAAATCATATCATATATTGTACTGAATTTGGGAGAACTAATATTAATTTTATAGGAAAGAACCAAGAGGTACAACTGTTATTTTGGTTACGCAAGAGATACGTATGAATTTCACTGGAGTGTTGTCCATCATTAACTTCTACCATGATAATAAAGTATAAATTCTTCTTCATTATTTTAAATCAAACAACAGCATTAGTAAATAACGTATTTAACCAAATTTTCATGATAATAGACCGATTTGTGAATGTGTGAATATGAAGTTTTGGGTATGTTTCAGTCCCAGGTATCCATCACAGTGGAGGACTATGAGGACACCAGAGAACCCAGAGAGCCCCTATTGTCCCGGTCCGGTGCACACCGCAACTCCACCTCCTCAGAACCTATTTCCACTTCCTCCCATTCCTCGGACCACCCACTGCTCAGGAGGAAGAGCATGCAGTGGGCACGGCGGCTGAGCAGGAAGGGGGGTCGGGGCTCCAGCGGGGCCAAGGGTGGACCGGGAAGTGCAGCAGAGAGGATCAGTCAGCAGAGACTGACCCTGTTCAGGCGCTCAGAGAGGCAGGAACTTAACGCTCTGGTGCGAACGAGAATGAAACATTTGGGTCTATCTCCTGCTGGGTTCAGTAAGTCTGCAGGATTTTGTGTAATAAATATTCTGCTGCTGATCTCATAGGTAGAGCTGTTGTTTACCAATAGTGAAATGTAACTAAGTACATTTACTCAAGTACTACACTTATGTATTTATACTTTATTTTTTTACTATTATTTATTTCCCTTTTTTTTTATACCAATACATTTCATATGCACCGTAACGTTATGTTTTTACTCCACATTTATGTGTGCTAGATATGCTATTAGTTACTTTACGAATTAAGTTATCTAAAACATAATAAAATTATAAAATACAATATATTGTTAAAAATTATGTAAAACTTTTATTTTCTTTGAGACCTCTTATCAAAAAAAAGTGTCCACTTTACATTTCAAATGACTGAGGTTAATTTATTCAAAACACAACACAAAAGCAAACATCAGATAAAATTCCAACAAAACAATGCATATTTTCTGCCCCATTAAAAATTTCACAACCCCCCTGATTTATCTTATGACCCTGTGGAGGGGCCCACACCCATTACAGACACTTCCTAACTAAAGTACCTAACTTCATATAACAAAAAAATGCTACATGCACACTAATGTATCATCAATGACAAACTAATAACGTTACCATTTTTCTGTAGTACTGAGTACTTTTACTTTTGGTACTTTATGTAAATGTTGCTGATAACATGAACATCTTCTGAGAATATGTGCTTTTATTAAATTAAGAGTTTTAATGCAAGGATTTTATTTGTTATATGGTACTTTTACATTGTTCTGTTGGTACTTTTAACTTAAATTATCTACTTCATTATGAGTACTTCTTCCCACTCTGTTGTTTACTGTCTGCTACTCTCTATGTATTCCACCTGTGTCCATTTTTATATAAATTTGTCTTCCTGTCTTGTGACTCACTGCAACATGGCCTTTATTCTGCATGTGCGGATGTAGCACAGCCTGCAGTATATCCTGTGCCTATTCTGTTTCCTGCCTTACACACCTCTTTTCTTCCTGTTTCAGATGGGATGACAGACCAAGGGAACAGACTGTCGTACATCCTCATCAACCCTTCTCCAGACACCAGGCTGGAGCTGCACGATGTTGTGTGAGTACACAGCACTAAATATAATTAATAGCGCTGTAAAATGAGCACAGCATGAAAGCTACGAATACTGCAGGATGCTATTTGCCTCCCTGTCTGTGCTCTATCTGCAGGTACCTAATCAGACCAGACCCCCTCTCACTGGTACCCAATCAGGGGAGCAGCAGGAAGTGCAGCGCTGGACTCTCTGAGAGCCACAGGTTCGATACGCAGGACAGCACCCATCTGTGAGAGACAGAAAAAGACAAACTGTCACAAACACTGCCATAGAGAGGAGAAACAACAACAACACATTCTTGAGGGGGGAAACAGAAATCAAGAACTGGTTTGATGGAGTGGGATGGAGCCAGATGGCACATGGCCCTCATATTTTCTCTACATTCAGTATCTGTGAACTCCGAGGCGCCGGACATGCATGGACCTTTTCTACAGTATAATGATAGGAATGTTTTTATTTATGCACCCTCCTATTTTCAAAGCGGAAAGCTGCGGACACAGAAGTGCATTTAATGAAAAACCTTATGTATTTATATCTGTGTATGCGCATGTTATGTACTGCATCATGTATGTGAAGAATGTGTGTGTGCGTGCCTGTGTGTGCGTGTGTGTGTGTAAGTTAATGAATCTGTATGTATGCTTATGGATCAGGAGCAAGACACTGCCAATTTATTCTGGACAGCCAAAGGAATCTGCTGCCAAATGAAAGCCAAGGGATGTATTTTTGTGTCTTACTCTGTGTCGTAGTTGTGTTTCGTCACGCTTAATGTTGTTAATGTTTAATGTTGACACTACAGTGCACGCACATCTTGTTTGTTTTTTTTGTGTGGTTTTTTTTGTGTTCATAAAGCCTTTTTCAAAGTTTTAATGTGTTGCTTTCAAATGCACACATTTGTTTTATGCTCACCAGCAGCAAATGAATCCAAAGAGCACCAGTTTCAATAATGGACACAGACAGTTGGGGACATTTCGTCAGTGTAGGACATTCAGTCATGTCGTTGTCTGAAGTATGTTATTGTTCTCAGTTATATAAGTTATCTCAGAAAAAAAACTGTTCCTGAGTTTATTGTTTGCCTGTTTTTCTTAAAGTCCCTGTCAGTCAGTGTGAGCTGTCCAGCCACAGCTTGCTTTTGCTGACATGCATGTTTGTTGTAGGAGATGGACAAAATAACAGGAATCAAATCTATCCAGTATATTAACCCTGCAATAAATTATGTTTGTGTAGCTTATAATGTAACATTTCGGAGACTGTGAGAGAGGTGTTGATTCAGTTCTGTACTAATGAAATGATATTATAAGCTTTACAAATAAATACTGTATTTATTGGAAATTGCTAAAAAAAAAAATACCCATTTTAACAAGAAGTTAGTTTGTTCATTTATTAGAAGAACAGGTAATTTAAATCATTTTCAGGAAAAGAAAATCATATTTCTCTAAGAACAAGTGACAAATGCACCACTGGAGTAAGATCATTATGCTAATTTATCAGTTTTACTTTATAGATTTTCAGTTGTATAAAGAAACATTAATTATACAGTACAACACTTGTTAGGCTGGACATTTCTACAGTTTGTTTATCAAGGATTTGCAAGCTTCTGTAAATCTTTTGCCAGAAATTCTGAATGTGCCCTTTAACACAGAAATAGTGCAGCCATGCGGTGTGAATGCACCCTTGCAAACACCACTGCTGTAGCTTCAGTGCCATTATAACAGATTAAAAAATGTAAATATTAAAGTGAGTCATTATAGCTTGTCATTGCTTTATTGTTGGTTTGAGTGTGAATTTGTGCAACTAGAAGCAGAATCTCTTCAGACCATTTCAATCTTTAGTTTTCAGATTGTCAGATGTAAGAAAAGATTGACATCGAAGTATTCACATTATTTTGAGTGTCTTTTTGTGTGGTTTACCAAGCTCACATTCCTGAGCTATTTTTTGCTTCGGTACATTAACAGAGTATGACTCACACTAAATGGCTCTAATTCATCTACATTAATGTCCCCCAGCTCACCAAAGACCACCCAATTCTGCGTTATGTAAGGTCAATCTGTGTATCTATGTGACTTATATAAGCAAAGTCTAGTGTGACTCTTTATGCTTTTAGCCAACAGGTCTTATAAGTTAGTGTACACAAAGTAGAGGCTGTGTTTTAATGAAAGTTTTCCTTTAGAGGTCTTTATGCTGGTAGTGCTGCTCTTTTCTCAGAGCTTTGAAAACCCAACGTGAATTCCACTCCTTCCATTCATCTAATCACCATCAACACCAGCATATCTGTTCCTTTTTATTTGCTGTCATGAGTGTGTCTTATGTCACTCCAAAATATGGTAAAGCTTTGTATCTTCTCAGTGTGTGAGCTCCACGCATTCCTGAGTTGTCATGATGACTTGCTTAACTTTTGAGGGAGTGGAAAACATATACTGATATTTGACAACATGGGTGTGGCCAAGGCAAAGACTAAATATCAAACACAGACTGAACAGTTCAGACTCAACAGCTCAGTGTGCTCAGACGGAGAACTTTGCAAAGGAAATGGCAGCTCACCCTATCAGCATTCTTATCACAGGGGCCAACAGAGGCCTGGGCCTGGAGATGGTTAAGCAAATGTTGGAGGCCTCCCAACCAGTGAAGAAGTTGTTCGCCTGTTGCAGAGACCCAGATGGACCCAAAGCTGAGGTGAAAGTCTTAACTTCCTCTATCTATTTCTGCTTTTCTAATTCTTCCATATGCTATGGATGGAAATTTTTCAAAAAGTCATCTTGCAAATGACAAAGTTGCTGAGAGTGACAGGACTCAGGAGACGAATCCTGCATAGTTAATTTTAAGTACAAGTGTGGGATTTTTCTGGCTGATCTGAGTCACAAAAAATGTCTATTTACAGGCCTTGCGAACAATGGCAAAAAAATATCCTAACGTTATCACCATCATCCATCTGGGTATGAACTCTACATTCCTCTGTCTGTTATATTGTATTAAGCCTCCCATTTCTGCTAACATGTGCAGGCATGCACTGACTCTGACTCTATGACAAGTGTTATATTTATCTGACTCTCCACTATTGACTACCACTGATGCTCCACGTTCTTCTCTCTGTCAGACACCTCTGACCTTTGTAGCATAAAAAAGTCGGCCCAGCACGTGGCCTCTGTGGTGGGGACACGGGGTCTCAACCTGCTGATTAACAATGCAGGGGTCCTGTACAGAGACAATCTGCAAACCACCACTCCTGAGAACATGCAAAATACTTTCACCACCAATGTCTTGGGCCCTACAAACATCATTAAAGTAAGTAAAGAGGTGAACCAACTGTAATAACTGACCATTTGAATACTGCACTTTATTTTCAGAATAAAAGAGTAAAATAGGTTGTTGCCATCTCACTGCACTTTGAAGGTTTACTATCTCTTGCTGAGTTTCTCTCTACCTCCTCGTGGTCATCAATAGGAGTTCCTGCCTCTGCTTCGTGCAGCAGCTTCGTCCAGTGGGAAACCAGGGATGTCCTGCAGTAAAGCAGCTGTCGTCAACATTTCTGCACGTCTGGGTTCATTTCAGGCTGTACAACACACATATGATGTTTTGTCTGTCATCTCCTACCGCATCAGCAAGGTAAGCAACAACCTACTAACAATGTGACCTGCTACTCAAAGATTTTGTCTTCACCACTGGAACTGTTTTGCTGTCACCTCAACTGTTCTGTCACTGGTCTTTTTATCTGTCTCCTCTTTGTCCTCCCACTATTCTTCTTTCAGGCAGGTATGAATATGTTGACACTGTGTGCTTCAGAGGAGCTGAAGAAGGAAGATATTCTATTTGCTGCACTGCACCCTGGCTGGGTCCGCACTGACATGGGTGGAGAGGGGGTGAGTCGAGTTTTACATTACATACCTGAACTTACAGTACAATATAGGTTTGTCCTGTCAGCAAAGATACAGTATTGCAATATAGTAAACATAGAGTACTTTTTTTATGATTTTAAGTTTATTTGATTAATTGAGAAGCACAGTATTAACAATGTGAACTCTCATAATGCTGTATTGAGTGATTATGCAATTGTTGTGCAAATTTTTTTAAACGGACGAGCAGCAGAAAAACTAAACAGGATTCATTCATTACAAAGTGGACTTCACTTCTGGCTCTGATTGGTACTTCACTACAGGAAGCACTAGGAGGAGCCAAAGGAAACAAATGTGTTCACAGAATATTTGTCACTGCCAGGATATAGGCTAATGACAGTTTCAGCAAAGATGACAAAACGTGATTTCTATAAAAGCCACCTACCCGTGCTTTAACTAACAGTAATTAGCACTGAACACGTGCATTCATCTTCATATTAACTCTCTCAATTGTGACCACCAGGGGGATATTGATG
The DNA here is from genome assembly GCA_032362345.1 of Sandelia bainsii. NCBI lineage: Eukaryota > Metazoa > Chordata > Actinopteri > Anabantiformes > Anabantidae > Sandelia > Sandelia bainsii. The sequence goes on from JAUMHL010000029.1 coordinate 12,063,637, forward strand.
CCCAGGAGAGTGTGAAGGGATTGCTTGGTGTGATGGCCTCCCTGACTGAGAGGGACACTGGAACCTTTCTGGATTATAGAGGCAAGCCCATAGGCTGGTAACTTTGAACAGCCATTTTGTAGGGCATCTAGTAGTTCAGTGGTTAAGACATGTATCACATAACCACAACATCCATGGATCAAGCTGTGCCTGGTGGATTTCTGTTGGCCTGACTTCCTGCTTCTTTCAGCTAGCTGCTAACAAAATGCATAACAAGCAACAAAACTGCTATTTAGTTCTTTATTAGCTGCAGTCAAACATGAATTTACCCTAAATAAAAATAAACCAATGATGTTCTAATTACTCTCCTTGTGTTATGTTCATTTTACACACAAACATGCACTGACATAATCTTCTAACATGATTAAATTCACACTTCAAATATTTCTTAAATTTGAAATACGTTAAGGTTCCATCTAAGATCTTCTCAAATTACCATGTCACACTGTTCCACACAGCCACTTTGGCGGGGCAGATCTTCAGCAGGTTGGGGTTATTCCCATTGATGTTAGCACCGGGGCAGAAGAAGGGGTATATCTTCTCAGTAAAGAGGTCAGTGAAAGTGTAAATGGGTGTCATGCTGACAGGGTTGGAGAAGGTCACTTCTCCAGAGTCATAGTCCAGCTGTACCCTGACTCTGGTCAGCTCCCCTTCCAGGTGCAGCAGTGTGCTGGGTCTTGTCATGGCCAAATACTCGCCCTCATAGTGTGAAATCATCCAAAAACCACTACTGGGACAGCCTGAGATACGGCCTTTCCTGTCGATGGACTCCTTTACCACTCCCAGCATCCAGTCCACTTTGTTGCCAACCTCCACCTCCCAGGCGTGGCGGCCTGAAGTGAAGCCCTCCGAGCCAAGCACGAACACAAAGTGGCCAAAACGTTCAGGATTGTCTGGGAGCTGCTTCAGAGATCCACTATTGGCCACACTGGTCAGGTCCGAAGAGAGGGACAACCAGGAGTAGGCAGTGTTGGGGTCCAGGGTAATGGGTGCTAAAAGGTAAAGAGGAAAAAGAGATATAGTGATGTATACTCCAAAAAGGTAATCAACTCCAAACTCCAAAACAGTTATGCTGAATTGGTTCACAGACTTATACATGCTGAGGTCTTACTATACTGGATCAGCTCCACCATATTCTTCCACACATGGTACTTGAGAGAACTGACATGATTGGCCACATTTATAAGAACGCCTGACAATTTTTCTGGATCATTCTGTGGGATCTGTGCTCTAAGAGAAAATGACACACAGGAGTGTAACTAGTAAGCTACATGTGGTATAAAGATACCCAGCATACTGCAGAAAATGTCTTACCTGTTCTTTGTGTTGGTATAATGCTGAAATCAAAAGAAAAAGAATTATAAAAACTGTTTGTGTGGACAGTGAATTCAGAGAGAGAAACATACTAAACCTGCTCACCTGAAGGAAGAGAGCATCGCTGGATGCTATCTCATTCTCAACGGCAATGACCGCATTAGAAAAAGTGAGGATATCTCTAGTGATGCTCTCAGACTTCTTCTTCACCAGCTCTTTCTTCTCCTCGTATTCCTGCTGCAGGGAAGCTAGTCGCGCCGCCGCCTCCTTCTGCAGGAACTCGTGGAGTTGCTCAAACTCCTCTTTGATCTGCTTTTCTGTGGCCTGAGTCTGGTTCTAGCACACACAGGAAAATAAGGAGCAACATTAATACACACTGAAATGATAATGAGTTGTAAGTCTGCTTTGCAAAGTTCTCATCTCAGATGTGAAAAAATGTACGTAATTCAATCATAATAATCATTATATTACCCCATTATGTATCTGAATTTCCATCCCGTCCCGAGTATCAATAAAGTCATTATGATAATTTCAGGATCCTGTATTGTACTTAATTTACAGTGGTATTCAAAGGCATCTTTTCAACACACACTTCAGTCAATACTAAACAACTCTGATTTAAAAAACCTTTTTAAAAGTTACTAAAAAGTGTCATATTTGAACTCATCATTTTAGAATCATTTTAGAAGCAAACATACTATATCTCTGACTGTAGCAGAATAACAAATGTCACACAATCTGAGAACTAACAGCACCATAAAGTAAGAACTCTGAGTCTCTTCTAACACCTTGGCTGGCATGTTTACACACTAACAGTGCACAGCTCAACCTCAGTGACACAGTTACATCAGCGTCCTGCAGGTCCTCTAGTGTTTCACGGATCTTAGTATTTATTGATACCTTGATGTGCACAGTTGTGTCATCACACTCCTGCTTGGCCTCATACAGGTGACGCAGATTTTTCTTCAGAGGATCCAGCTCTTTCTTGAGCTGTGCCTGAAGCATGGGAGCAGAGAGCATGTCAAAATGTCAGAGAATATGCATCCTACATTGATGCTGATGCTAAAGCGGGAAATGTTTGATCTTCCTGGCTTTGAGTAAATATTTTTCTAAGTGCTTTATGATGCTTAACCATTTGTATAGAGACAAATAACTGAAAACAAATTGCAGAAAGACAAGAGCACATTACCTTGAGATCCTGAGCACCTTCTTCCAAGGGACACAGTTGGTGTCCCTGGTGCTTCTTGGATGTGTGACACACACAGCACAGCACTTCAAAGTCATCCAGGCAGAAAAGTTTGAGAACTTCTCCATGTGTGATGCACTTCACCACCACCATCCTTGCCTCTTCCCCTGTTCCACTGACCCCTGCTCCTGTTCTAGCTGTGGCCATCCTGTGCACTTGTTCCCTCAGGAAAGTATCGGACACGTTCTTCAGGGCCAGGCTGACTGTAGGCTCTGTCAGGGAGCATGTCCTTCTACAGATGGGACACTCACGCTTAGCTTTCTTCTTGTTCCAGAACTGCTGCAGACAGCCCTGGCAGAAGCTGTGGCTGCACTTGAGCACCACAGGATCCTTGAAGATCTCATAGCAAACCGTACAAGTCAGCTCCTCCTCCAGCATGGCGCCTGTATATGAAGAAGCAGCCCGCAGTCGAAGAGCTGAAGGTGCCTTGGAACTGTTGAAGGAAAGTTTCCCAGGCTGAGATGAAGCTCGTGGCCGTGATGCCATGGCAGGTTCCTGTTGGTGATGTTGTGGTGGTGACTTTTTCTAGCTGTGGTTGCTTGTTGCAGAAAGTGTATTCTGTTAGGAAGAAGTGTTCCTCGCTGACCGCAGTGCACAGAGTAATCTGGACAGTTTATGAAGCACAAGGGTTATAGATTTACAGAACTTGAAGAACTGGTTTGCCCCACTTCTAGTGTATACAACATGTGTCACCACCTCTCTGTGAGATAGGGCAGACTCCAGCTGAGACAAATGGCATCTTTTTTTCTTCGCAGAAAAAGCAAAAATGTTGCTAAAAAATTTCTGCCAGTTTTTTATTTGTCTATTTCTGTGCGAAAACAATGAATGTAGGTGGTATTGTAGTACAACACTTGCAATGCTAGAAGGTAAACACAACTCATAATACCTGCATACAGCATTATTGCATATTTAGAATGTAAACATACTAGGATAATGTGTTTTGTGTTGAACTGGGACAGATCTCTTGTTTGCCACCTTCCTTGATTACCATGCTAGTTCTGCAAATGACCCCACTGAGCTCAACCAGTGCTATCAAGTTCACAAGGACGTATCTCGTTACCTGCTGATACTCAAATGAATTTGGCCGTCTAGTTAAATGTCATATATATTTCAGGAGGACACAGGAGGGAGAGGAAACACACATGCCCTCAGAAATTGTTTCTGTAAACACTGAAAAGTATTCCAGCAGATCACAGCATTGTTAGAGTTAAACAATCTGATCTAAATAAACATTTTACACTTCGGTGTACTCCCAGCTTAAAGCAACAGAGCACTGCGTTGTGTTTAGAAAAGACCAAACAGAAGGAAAACTGCATTTCAATGTTATTTCAGTATAATTGGACATTCCCAACTGTGTAATACAAAGCCATTAAAATAATGTGTTTTTCTCAGTGTTACACTGTTCTACATCAGTTTTATTACATAAACCCACTTAGATACTCATTAACTCTAAAGAATGAAACAAAGCTATAAAATAGCTTCATACATTTGAATATACTGAAAGGGTTAACACCAAAGGTGTTGTAAGACACAAGTTTACCTACGCTGAGTAGTTGGTGCAACATTGCCTGTTTTTCCTCTCCACAAACAACACAAGTCATTGTGACACACAATGGAAGTAGTTTAGTATCATTCTGATCCAACAGTTTACTTGATTTTTCATCACCGTCCACCAGAATGCATACTTGTGTAAAATGTGTAAAATGCATGAAATGAAAATGAAGGCATCTCTTTAATACTGCTCTCTTATCACTGTAGTGTCAAACTAATAAAGTAACTGCAACAAAAGATTAAATTGTCCATCTGTTACATAGGCCTTTTTTAAAATAAACATCACTTCACTTTATATAAAAACACTAGTTTAAAAAAAACACATCAACATGATCCACAGTCCTGCTTCTCGTTCCCACAGATTGACTTTCAACAAAATGTAAATTAACACTGATTTTCTGTAACACTGTCAAATATATGAAAAACTGGAATGTGCTGCTGTCTACACAGTTAACATCATCACAGCATGGAGCAAGTTAACAATGAACAAACACCACTGATCATTTAGTCAGAAGCTACAATGTACTATGACCCTTCTGTAACCACATTTTTAACAAAAGAACATAAGACCAGCAAAATTCATTATGTAGGATAAAAATATAACAGCACATGCTTATAAAACTGGTAACATCGAGTGGTTTGGGACAACACTGTAGTTCAGGGAGGCCGATACCTTTTACTGTGCAATAACTGTGCCACTCACCAGGTGAGGTACAGTGCGGTCTCTGTTCACTTCTGTTGCTGGTTTACAGCGCAGTGCAACACAGTGCAATGTGGGGAGAAAAAAATCACATTTGTTTTGTTTTTTTTACTAAGTATCAAATATCTACTTCATATTAGCAGTTGTCTTTCATTCTCCCATTTCAGAGAATTGTGCTGTACTTATTCCACTGCCAGCAACTACAACAGTGACATGCAGGTTCATATGATGCAGGAAATGCTCATCAGTGTGCCTGTAGTTTCAGGAAAAAGCCGGAAGACAAATAAAAAGCACTTGGGAAGTCATTGCAGTCTCTTTCTTCTCCCATTAATTGGATTTATCCTGTAGGCAGAGTCTCCCAATGGGGTACACTCTAAATTAACAATAAAAACTCATGACAGTAGTGTTGTGTTTCCTAGTAGTGCTGAATGCTGTGTGTGTCACACACAGGTAGTTCTGATCCATCAATTGCTATGGTTACACCCGCCCAACCTTAGCATCACCGATGGCACCCCAGACGTCGAAGACAAATTCATCTGGGAAAGCAAAGTCCCCCAGGGTTTCATCTAAAGCCTCAGCAAACTCATCTGGGTTCTTTTTGTCCTTTCCCAGCTCCACCATGGTAGCCGCTGAGGAGACAGATGAGAGGTCAGAGGACATTTAGCAAACATAAACCAGCAAATGACACAATCAAGTCATCACACAAAGAGAGCTCACACACACTTACCTAACTCGCTGTCTCTGATGCCCATGTAGCTTTCAAGCAGGTCGTCCACCTTCTCAATGGCCTTTTCTTCAAATGCAGAAGGCTGCAGGGAAAAATTACAACACACAAACTCAGGTGATACCACATAATTTCATTTTCTAAACAGTGCAGTGACCTGTTCTCAGTCAACACGACTCACCAGTTCCTCCACAGTAGCTGGACCTTTAGATCGCAGCCGAAGGGTTCCTCTGCCAGTCCCAAGCTGAACCCCTGATGCTGACCTGGACCCTCCAGACCGCTGGCTGATCATATCTACACAAAACAATTCAAATATCCAATCACTTTGGACACTCCTAATCAGACTTATATCTTTATTCTCCAGCTATGATATTGAGGATCACATCATCTACAGAGAAACTCTACCTCCTTTATATATATATATATATATATATACTCTGGACTATGTCTGGAGCAAAGGTCTGGACATTGTGCAGAGTTTTGCATCCACATATGCAGCACACAGCAGGAGAAAGACAGGGAGGAGAGGGATGGTCGCTGTGTTTAGCATGCAGGACACAAGTAAAACGCTGTGTTTTGTTTACAGCACATCAAAGTAGGGCCAGTTATATAATTTGAAACAATGTGTTGTGCATATAATCCTGGTTTCTTGGAGAAAAGAAACACAATACAATACTATAAAGCATGAGAGCTAGTTCCTAGTTTCTGGTGTTGTGCTGAGCGGATTGACTGAAAGGGAATGCCCACTTGCTCACTGTGAATCCTCCTGACTATTACCTGCTGTATTCACACATGGGCTCACACAGACATTACACAGACTTTGTCCTAGAGGGCTAGCAGGACAAAGAACGTCCAGGCTGACTGACTCGGATATTTGCGTTCTCGCATGCAGTTCGCCTGAGTAATATCTGGGGAAGTTCAGGGTTCCAGTGTATGTGTGAAAGCAGCAAAAGACTGAGGAGCATACTGTACTGACACAGTACCTCACAGACACTGTTGGGCTAAACTGTCAAACAAATTAAACACGCTAAACTTGTGTCTCAGATGATTTCAGATTTCTTCTTCTTACACACACCAAAGGCTTTGAGAGGCTCAACCAGCTTGATGGTAAAATCCTTCCCCTTGGGCAACTCCTTTAACATCTTGGCCACCTCGTAGTGTCGACAGCCAATCAGGCGATGGCCGTTGATCGACTCAATCATATCACCCACATTGATGACCTGAATCTTGTGAATGATGCTCCCCTCGCGAATTCTCTGAAAGCAACAAGACTCAAATTAGTTATTCAATACACTCTCTAGCTCATCATGTTGTCCTAAATATATGTAACTTATTCACATTACATGTGGTGCAATTATTTCTGCATTTAGACCAGAGTCATGCCTTTTCCTGGGAATACTTGAGTCAACAGAAATCTATTTTCTTTGCCATTTTAATGTTCCTCACCTTGATGAAAGCATAGCCAGCTCCATTATCAGTGATAGTCAACCCTAGAGCATCCTCGCCTTTAAACACCTCTATTTCCTTTTTCTGGCCTTTAATGTGAGCAAAAATAAAGTCCTCTAGGCCAATCTGACCTCCCAACAGTTTATCCATGTCCACCTTGTGAGTGTTCAATGTGCAGAACATAACCTATAAAGGGACACAGCAAACAAGTTAGAGTTACCAAAACACACTTTCCCCTGACAGACTGAAGCAAACCTCTTTATCCTCACATCCATCAAAATCAGCACAATGACTCACCTCAGATGGTGTTATCCCAAAGGCCTCACCAATCTTGGCATAGAGCTCTCGCACATTGCTGAAGCCCTCGATGCGACCTGTGGGGCTGCCATGAGCAAGCTGGGTGTGAAAGATAAGGCGAGGTCGCAAGCTGCTGGGTGGAGGAGGCAGACCTTCAGAGGTAGCACCTTCTCCCAGCCCCACAACACCTCCATCTAGGCCATCCACACCTGGTACATTGAGACCTGCGCGGATAGGCTCCGCTTCCTCGTTCTCGACCAACGGGGATGCTTTCTTCCGTCTTCCCAAACCCAGAGGCATAGTAGTCCAACAAGGGCAGCAGGAGGAGTGAAGGGAGAAAGGCTGCTCTGGGGAATTATGCTATGATCCAGGCCAAAATACACCTGTTCAGCTAAATTAGTTGGAGGTCTGTTGGATGTTTATGTCAAGAGTAATACTATGACCCTCCAGACCAGCTAAAAAGCTGTCTTAACATGACACTGTAGGCAACTACAGATTTACACATAGCAGTTCACATAGCTAGTATTTTTGCAATCCAGTTGACATCTATTTGTAGGTCATCCGCTGAAAAACAGAAACAGACACTCTTTAATCTTCATACATTTACCAAAGACATGAGATTTCATTTTTACCAACAGTTTCATTATCCATTACCACATTTCCTCAGAAAGAAATGTAATGCTGCTAACGTTAAAGACACATTACAACATTACTTTACTTGCTTGCCTCATCCTTAAAAAATACATATTGTATCTTGAACAGTAGCTTGGAAATCACGCAGAGCTAACGTTAGCAGCAGCAAGCTAACGTTAGCTCTGAGACACATTTCACACACATCTCTCACTTCTAGCAACACAGACACTGACAACCCTCATGTAGCCACCAAATTAGCATTTAGCTACGGAAGCTGAATCAGTGCCTGTTAATCTCTCTTGGTAGTTAGTTACAGCGTCACTATTTATGAAGTGCTGGGGTTAGTTAGCTTAACTATCGCTGTACGTGATAAGAAGGGAGTAAACATGGCAGACCAGTCATTCTTACCGGAGTAGGACTTTTAGCCAACTGTCGTTAGCTTTTCCTGCTAGCTTAAACTGCTAACGGTGGTGCTATGAATGATGGAAAATAACGTTACACTTGTCAAAAAAGTCCGCTATCTTTTTCTCCTCTGCTCCTCACAGGTTAAGGCCTTAACCTCGGCTGAACAGACAGTAAGGTAAGTACAGGATCCTTGTGTCGGTATGCTGCTGGAGATTTAGCTTACTGCAAGTCCCGCAGGGGGTGGAACAGTGACGCCTTCAGGATTCCTCGTAAATCACAGGCTCCCAGTGGAACGATTTTTTTCTGAGCACCCGAATACCATCCTAAATCAAGTTTAGGAAAAAAAAAGAATAGTAAACAACTCTGAACCTTAATTATCATAATGATGATAGATGTTATCTGTACTTCGAAGAGTGGAAAATATGAGTCATGACTTTACAATTTTGTGTTTAACTATTTTGATTACAGGCATTTTAAGCGTACGAGGGTATTGTGTTAAAGTCACGTATTAGGGACAAGTGATCAAGTATTATATTACACTAGAGCCATAAGTACTAGTACAGCTAATATGATATATACGCATAAGAGACCCTTCCTGTCCACATTGACAGTTTTATTTTAACACGTAATATCTGCTTCAAGACTTGACACAGTAGTAACTGTGAGAGCGCTCAAAGTCGTGGGTATATGCTGCCCTCTGGTGGTCACCGGGATTAACGGCACATGACAACTTCAGAAGTTTGATTTTGAAGTTACAAGTATTTGTATTTTTTGTATTTGTACTTTTATGATTTTGTGGTTGCCACAGAGTTTTCTGTGAATGGCAAATGCTTTGTTTGTACAGGTCAAAAAGAATATAAATAAATAATAAAAGTAATATCAAATTGGGGGCAATGTCATTTGCAATCACTATGCCTGTTCCAGGGGAAAAAACAGCTGCAACTTGGGAAATAGGTCAAAATAGTTTTTGTTTTTATTGTGAGGAACTTTTTATTTTTAATGTAGACTGGTATGTATATATAATTCAGAGAAAGTGGGGCTCAGCTCTGTGACTGAAATCAAAATGCACTGAGGCACAAACCAGTCTTCTTTAATACAATATTTTTACAAATCCTGATATTGTTTTTTGCTTATAATAATAACACTAGGTTGTACACATTAAGATCTTCTGTTTTGGTATAATGTTCCAGTTCTCCACTTTCACCAGCAGAGGACAATGAACACATTATTTTCAATAAACGCTATTATAGTTATGTGTACTTCCAGTCAGAGCATAAAATAAATAATATATTCTGTCCTACACCAAATATGTAAATAGAGCTGGACAAAACATTCATGTCATGCTAAAGACAACAGTGTATTCCATTATCAAAAATCATAAATCATTTGCAGTGATGTTTAAGGGAGGAGTTTTGCTTTAACTGTTAAGATGTCCTCAGTCAACAAGATATTTGCCAGTTGTGTTTGCCAGATCCTTTAATGTCCTTAAATGTAAATCACTAGCGTAGGACAGCTCTGTTACAAACTTCCATCCCATTATCAGTTCAAAGCTCTGTTGTTAAAAACTCAAAACATCTTGAAAATGTTCAAAACAACATAAACAAGAGGTAAAACAAAAATGATGCTCACATCCTTTTTCCTTAAAGATGAAAACATACGCTCTAAATCTGCCTGTACAAAGAAGGTAAACATAACAGAGATTACACATCTCTACATCCATGTTAAACCACATGTTCGTGTTGATTAAAAACATCAAACTCCAGCAGGAGCAGGGTGAAGCAGTCAGTCTCAAGACAGTCACACTAACACTAAAACAGCTCAAATGGGGAAATGAATCAACCTATTAGCTGACGTCCAAGACGTACAGGACAGAAATAGTTTTTAGGACTACTACTAAACTGTGAAACCACATATTTCCACACACTGTACATCATGAAGCATCATGTGTCAAGTATGAGCTATAAGAGAAGGAATGATATAACTCAGAGTAATCAAACCAAAATTCTGCTTTCTGCAGGCATTTAAATCTGGGGCTTAACCTTATTTTCACATGTCAATCTCTGTAGTGGTACCAGACTGATGAACCAGGTTTATACCATGTTTGAAATATAAAAAAAAAAAAAAAAGGTCTACATCCTCAAATGGTACAAATAATAGCTTAAGCACCACATGACAAGATGTATACATGCACTCTACACACTTTTACATACACTCACATATACATCTATATATATATATATATATATAATTTGGCACAAAAACTGAAATATTTTACATGATAAAGTGTGCACTCCTGGATAAACAAAATTCAGTAAAACTACACATTTTGCAAGACATTCAATCTTAAGGATGCACCAATCCGACCAATGTCTCCTGTTTGATACTTAAGACTCAGGTAGATGAGAGCAGTGCTTCCTCTTTCCTAATTCAACTTCCTAAATAAGACGCCATCCACTCGATGGCGTATTTGTAGTGCGAGTGCGACACTACACAACAAAGTTTCTCCGAGTTCACCTTAAAACTTGAAAATGTGAACGTATAGTGTGAGCATGATACGTGAAGGTAAGCCCAGTCTAATAAGCAACTTCAGTAAGTGTCAGGCTATAACTTCCAGCACACACCCTATGAGAATGGGTGTCATGGTGAAGCAGGTGACATCTTCTTTTGAGGAAATGAACTTAAACGAGAAGAAATAAATTATTTTTAAAAATTATTTTAAGGAGTTTGACTTTTTGAGAATTAAAAAATACATACAGATACAAAGCAGAGTCATTTTAAATGTCTTAATGCAAGACTGGAGATCTTTGAAATCTGTGTAATGCTATGTCACTACATAAAGCTCACTGGGACAATTTACTGCACATGTAAGGTATAACTCTAACTTTATATGACTTTTTTTAATCATAACTGAAGATGTCCATACACATTTAGGCTTGTGCATATTTGAGTGTATATTCCAGAGACTGTATGACTGTAGCCCTAAAAATTAGTCTGATTAAGAGCCTCTGAACACTACTTTTATTACGACACTGACAAAACTGTATTTAATGTGGATCCGTCATATCTAGCAGATACTGATCTGCTTAATAGCATGATAATCTGTGTTAATACCACCACCATCAGTATAATATTGTTCTGTCCCATGTCACCACTCAGGATCCACACAATACATAAGTATCAGTGTTATCGATGAGCAACCAAAATCCTGTCCTGCTGGGTAATGTAGTTACAGCTACATTCTAGTATGCATCATTGCACCTGAGGTATTGCTAATTACCTGGCTGTGTGTTACCTTAAAGCTTTCCCAAAAACTGCTACTGTGAAACTAAATCATCTACTAACGTACTAAATTTAATCTTTAAGTGGTGCCAGTCTACAAACTTGTAAATACTGTGTTTCTATAGCTTGCTTATCTCCTGTTTGTAGCCAAACAGCTTTACTTGACACCTTGCGTGACTATGAACATACAAATTTGATGTTTTCGCCATTTCCTCCATGAATCTGACATTGTGGCAGGCTGTTACTTAACACAGTTAGGTCACATACATGCAAGCGTGCACTTCTAATGGACAAAAGTCAGCTGTTTTGTCAGTTTATAAGTCATAAGACTCACTAAACCCACTGAATATTGGAATCAAATATGCCCAGGGTCTCATTCGTCTAGGCCAAAATGTGACTGTACACAGGAGTGTGTGTACTGGAACTGTTTGCTTCTTGGACTTTTAGGCAAACTTTTTATCATTTCAAGTCACGGTGGAAGAATCTCCTTCAGTGCATCGCGAGTGTTCTGGCCCAGTTTGTCTGGGAATTTAATGGTGAAGTCCAAGATCATGTCGCCCCTCTTCTCAGGGCACTTCGACAGTGGCAGTCCTTCTCCAACAATGCGTTTTTTCATTCCAGGTTTGACAACATCTCTGGAGGTCACAGTTATGGTCCGGCCGTCCAGTGTTGGGGCACTGACTGTGCATCCACACAATGCCTGGAGAGAAAGAGAATGGAAAACTAGATATTAAACAGATAAATCTACCAATGCTACTGTCACTGATGATCATTTTTGCTATCCGATGCATCAAACAAATTAAGTTGATATCAGTGTTCACTTACTTCTCTGAGTGATATTTTTGCAGGATAAATTATATCTGATCCCTCTCTTTTGAACACCAGGTGGGGTTTGTCTTTAACCACAAACACCACATCTGCTGGAATGTTGGTGGGAGTTTCATCTCCCTCCCTGGGAAACGTGATTTTTGTCCCCTCCTTCCAGCCACGTTTGATGTCGACTGTTAAAATCTTGTCCTCGTTGCGCACAGAGCAACCGTCCGGGTTCAATCTCTTGCGGGAAATTTTCATCTTTTTGGTGCAGCCTGAGAAGACTTCCTCAAGACTCACCTTCAACTCATGCACAACAGACGGGTCTTTCTTCTTTTCAAATCCTCTGTGGGGGCCTCCTGGGTGGGATTTAAAGGACCTGTGAAAGCCACCCAAGCCTCCCATTCCTCCCATGCTAAATGCTGCAAATGGGTCGTTAATGTCCATACTGTCATCCCCATTCTGGGAGAAGAAATGATTAAATGGACTTCGGCCACCGAAGAACTCAGCAAAGATTGCATGAGGGTCTCCGTGGAAGGTGTAGTTGTAGCTTGGACCACTGGCTCCTTCGTCTCCACCTCCAGCAGAACCCTTTAATCCTAAAGAGGAAGAAGAGATTGAGGAACATCAGAACTTTGGCTCTATGCTATAACATCTATAGGAAGTAGAGCATGAATACTGACTGGCTATTAAATAATAAAAAGGCATCTTGAAATGGCATCTCCATCCCCAAGCTTACCTAGTTTTTCTTATCTGGTAAATGTACCGCTAAGTGCATATCTGTCGCAACTGTTTAATAACCAATAACATCGTTATCTACGGCTATAACTAATTATTGTTTTCATAACTGATTAATCTGTAAATCATTTTTACAATTCTTAGGTCCACATAATGTGAAAAAAGTGGGGGGAAAAATCCAAATATATTTCTTTACTTCGCCTAATACTTCACTGATTTTCAACTCACTTCTTGTGGTTCTAGTTTGGGCAATACATGTTTATAAATAGCATAAAACTTCCCTCTGCTTTCCCTATTTTAGAATATTTTTCTGCAAACTTTTGATTGTGGCTTAGTCCTCCTCCATATAGCCTCACCTGAAATGAAAAACTCCTCCAGATGATCTACAGGGTTTTTTCAGCTAGATACAGCTGAAAAAACCCTGTGCAGAAGGCAGAGTGAAGTTGCATCTCATTCATATACTGTACGTGTAATCGACAAACTAGAACCACAGCAAGCAAGCTGAATATTCGTAAAGTTGACCTTTAACTGTCTTTTTCTTTTAACTAAATATCTAAAGGTCCCAGCTGTACCAAGAAGAACAGATACAGCCTGATAGAACAAATCTGTGCATTCTTTAACTACTTAAACGAGAACAATCATTCTAGTGATACAATGACAGCGCAGGCAAGAGCATGTTATTTCCAGCAAGTTCTGCAGCTACACCTATTGTACACACACACACATCCCGTTATAATGTCTGGTTACCGGCGAAAAAAGACAAGCAATGGCTTATTAGGAAGATGCATCAATGTATAAAGTAAATTTGACGGAATTAGAAAGTGACAAGTGCCAGTGCTGAGTTTTCTGATCGTAACAGTAAGTAAATTGTATGAAAAGTTAAAAAAAAAAAAAAAAACATATCAAGTTCCAATGAGAGGTTTAACTTACCTTCTTCTCCAAAGCGATCATAAATGTCTTTTTTCTTGGCATCGCTGAGGACATCATAGGCTTCAGCAATCTCCTTGAATTTATCTTCTGCTCCGGGAGACTTGTTCTTGTCAGGATGGTAACGCAGGGCCTGTTTTCTGTACGCCTTTTTTATCTCTTCTTCGGACGCACCTTTGGCTATTCCCAGCACTCTGTAGTAATCTTTACCCATTACAATGACCTGTCCGTTTTCTTCCACTTCACAAAAACATTGTGAACGCAGACGCTTCAGTTTCTCTTCAGTGCCAGTCACGCACACACATGTCCTGCGTGTGGTCAGCTGTCACTGGTCCGAACAATAGCTGCCTAGCTAACTAACTATCTAACTTGAAGGTTAACTAGCTTCGTCCATTTGTCACAGTCCGACGACAGCTTTTCGCCCTACACCAGGAGACGGCAGGAAAAAATGACATTTAATTTAAGCCACACAATATAAAACTATTTTTCTGCAGAAATAAGTATTCATGTGTTGCCGCCAACCTGGAGGAAACTTCTGGAAGAAGCTGGCGCTGCTGATGTGAGTCGTCGTCACCGCGCCGAGAGCGTTCACTCCCTGCAACTTCCGGCTTCGCTTCAACTGAGGTAGACATCAAAAACTGGCCCCTACTGTCTTTAACTTAAAAGCTTAAAACACATTTATGTAGCAGAAACACCTCTTAATGACATTACTCTAGCCTAAGTGTTTAGATTGAATTGACTGCCACGTTCCACGACTATCGACCTATTACTTATTTTAATTCCAGTACGCATGCGCCATGGCATTCACCCTTTCCACGGGTACAATGCTGATCCTCCCATAGACTGTACATACAGATGGGTCCTCCACATTATCATAGGCCTCGTGTAGACTCAAAAATAAAATATAGTGGCTACTGTATAGACTGGTTCTAAGTGTAGGTAAAATAGAGATTGAGTCATTGATATGCTTAGCTTATTGTTTCAGTTTATTAGGTACACAAGGGCAAAACTAATGCAGTCCAACACAGCAGCCCACAATTAACCCTGCCTTCATTAAAGTTAAGTTATTTAGTCTACCCTGGACAAAATATTACAACTTTGTATCATGCAAGACAGTACAACTGCACTAACAATGTCTGCTTTTAAAATGACCATAAAGTTGAATGAACATAAAAAAATTAACATTCATTAAGCTAAGATTTATTGCACAAATGTAATAGACTGCATTTGTTTTTGCCGATGAACCTAATAAACTATTAACTTAGTATATGTACAGTAGTCTATATGTTGACATTAACACTGAATACATTTACATGATGACCAGAACAAGATAACCAAAACAAGCAAGACAAACAAACACATTGCATGTGCATATTGATGCACTGTGTGTGTTTGTGTATAGAAATTGTAAGTGCACCAAGATTATTTGATAGTGTGATTGCACAGGATTGCTCTGAGACCCCACATGAATAAATTATGTGTTTAAGGATGTGTTGATTTGTGGAGAAAAACTGTCCTTGTGCTCAGTTTTTCACTGGTTGTGTTGGTTGCAATGAGCTCTACAGCACCCACTAGAGGGGATGAGAAATAAGTTATGTCCAGTGTGTGAGTGGCCTGCAGCGATTTACCCTGTTTCCTGACTGCGAGGGAGTACTAATTGCTGAAATGAAAGACATGTGTATACACCAAGCATGTGCTTCACCAGTCAAAACCTTTTGAAGAGAGGCAAAGAGAAAAAAGATCATTTTAAATCTTGACTAGAGTTTGCCAGAAGGCACATGGGAGACCCTGAAGTCTGTTGGATGAAGGACCTAACACTGTACATAATCACAAAACACCATCTCCACCTTGAAGCATGATGGTGGCAACATCATGCTGTGTGCACGCTTCTCTGCAGCAAGCCCTGCAAGGCTCATTAACGTAGAGGGTAAAATGAATGCAGCCAAATATAGTGAAATCCTAAAAGGAAGCCTGATACAGTTGCTTAAAGGAGCTGCAACTTGGGAGAAGATTTGTTTTCAAGCAAGACAGTTACCACAAGTTTAGAGTTAAACCCACACACAAATGGTTTCAAAACAACAATGTATATTGCTAAATGTTAGTGCCCAAGTCAGAGCCCAGACCTTAATCCAATTAAGAATTTGTGGCTAGATTTGAAAATGTCTGTCATTTACAATCACCATGCAACCTTGCAGAGCATGAGCAGTTTTGCAAAGAAGAATGAGGAATGATTGGAGTATGCAGATTGACACCTGCAGTATCTACATAGGCTCAATGCTGTAATTGCTGCCAAAGGTGCATCTACCAAATACTGACTTAAAGGGAGTGAATACTTAAGCTATCAACTATTTTCTGCCTGAATGAATTTAGATCACTTCGTAGAAATCTGTTTTTATTTGTTTTGAAGAAGTACTTTTCTGCGCATCAGTGTCGAAAACGCTAAATTAAACTGGACATGGTATCATGTTGTACAAGGCAGTAATAAAGACTGTTTCTCTAACCACAACACTGTGAGGATCACTGATCCCATGGTGCCTTGTACTGTAGCATACCTCTCCAGTCAGATCTAAGTGTTACGACCTTTAGAAAAGAAGCAGACGCAGTTCAGATTATTTTGAGATATTTTCTCTGTGCATTTCAGTTCTGATAATCAATATAAGATTTTTCTAATACAAGATGGTCTTGGAATGCAAACAGTTATACTGCTGGTTGCTGCTTTTTTGGACTACCAGTTATTAATAGACCACAGAGTATAGATATGCAGTTCGGTAGACGATAAGTTGACTATTTGCAATGAAAGGCAACTCTGATCTTCTCCCAGTCAGCATTTTCTACACTTTTGTCTCACCACAAACCTCCTTATTTTAGAAACAATGTTGTTCATTCATTGTTCATTCAGCACGTAAACCTTGAACCACACTGAAATTAACATGCTTGTCTTTGTTGTGGAGTTCAAGAGGTGAAAAGAAGCACCAGGTGTTAAATGGGATCTGTCGCTGTGTAACCAAGTGAGGAGCAGAGCAGATAGAAGATGTGTCTTATACAGCTCTGGATAAAATTAAGAGACCAATGCAAAATTATCTGTTTCTCTGATTTTGCTATTTAAAGGTATATGTTATATATATTATATGAGTAAAATTAACATTTTTGTTTTATTCTATAAACTACTGACAACATAACTCCCAAATTCCAAATACAGATATTGTCATTTAGAGCATTTATTTGCAGAAAATGAAAAATGACCAGAAAAGGTCCAGTGTTTTCAGACCTCAAATAATGCAAAAAAAACAAAACAAAACAAGTTCATATTCATTTTTACACAACACATTACTAATGTTTTAACTTGGGAAGTGTTCAGAAATCAATATTTGGTGGAATAACCCGGATTTGCAATCACAGCTTTCATGCAGTGGTCTCTTAATTTTTTCCAGAGCTGTATATCTCTTTTCTTTGAAAGTGTTACATGTGAGCAGTGACAGTTTTGACCATCAGTGCTATTAAATGGCAAGAGAATGTGACCCTGTAAACTTTTTTTTTTTTTTTCCAGCGCCTGCACTACACAGTTGAGTTTCTATTTTAGAAGTTAGTTTACAGGTATCCACTATCACATCACTGCAAACAGCACACTCATTAATATCAACTTGGCCACTGTGTTTTTTTTATACTAAAAGAAACTACAGCAAAGTAAATACCTGGCATTAATGAGTTAACTTGAGTATTTGCATACTGATTTTGAGAAAATTATTAGTGATACCACTGTTTTGGTCCCATGTTTTAATATGTTATTTCTCAGTAGTGACTTTTCTTCACTTTTCAAATTCAATTTTGAGAATAAGATGAGTTTGCAGCACTTTTATTATTGTTGGGATGTGACATGTCTCTGCGGCAACAACACTTTATTTAGACTGATAGGAGAGTTTTATATAGCCACCTTTCCAAGCTTAGCTGATTTAAGGTCTAGTCACATGCTGATTTCTTACAAGTTTCATCCTTTAGAGTGACACATTCCAAACTGTGGATATCGCGTTAGTCAAGAAAAATCTTTGCAGATCAGCCAAATGCTGTTGTGGAAGGAAATGTAGCACCAAGCTTTGGCTTAAAAATGTGTGCACACTGCTTGCAGAGATGTAGCATTGTATTGGCTAATGAATAGTATTAAGTGTGACTGCAGCTGTTCCCACCCCACTCCTATTCATACACTCACACACATTTATCAAGTGGTAAATTACTTGGCAGGCAACCCACAACTGTCAGCATCACCTTGCAGCTAAAACAGGTTAATGTAATCATTTTCAACCCATCTTTCACCCCACACCTTTTTTCACATGTGACAGAGTGAAAGTTTCCTTCATCCTTTTGAGCACAGATCCCCTTCCCTGTAATTTATCCACGACTACTGCCAAGCCATTGTCATGCCAATACGCCTTCCTTTCCCTATTTTGTGGGCTCAAGGCCCCCAAAGCCTGGAAAAGAACTGGGGGAGAAAAACATTGGAGGGAATGGGGCTGGAAGTGAGTAGCACCGGTGGGGGCCAGGAGTGGGGTTAATCCAAAACCCAAACATTGTTCCATCATCTAATCAGGGTGGAAATGGGACGGACTGGCTGGAATACTAACATTTAGCTCAGGGCTAGGCCATTTGAGTTTCAGGAAATTTGGCTTGTTTAATCAGAGGGGCTTATCAAGAGCGCAGGGGAACAGGAAGCATAAGGAAGGGAACCCGGTGTCTGAATTCAGACTGTTTAAACTCTTAGGAAAACAAGTTCAGAAGAAAGCAGTCTCCTCTGTCTGCATACAAGGTGTATATTTTGAATGTTAAGACCACCGTATGTTACGTGGCCGTAGTTAAGTGCTCGTGTTTGTTAGAAAAAAATAGTCAAACGACATTTCATTGTTTAACTTTTACTAGTTTGAGCATTTTCTATGCTACTTTTAGTGCTTCTGACAGCCCACCTTGTTCTTATCACAGCTGAATATACAATAGCACTGGGCAGGCCTGGAAAGCAATGGCACTGTCTGGCATGTGAATGGCTGCAGTGTGGGAATGTGTGGCATATTTGCTAAGCTGTTTTAGACTCATTGAGTAATAATCACAGCCATAAGACTCGGTTAAGGCTCATTTATAAAGAAAACCTTAGATCATGCGGATTAGGTTTGAATTTTTTTTGTAATAATTTCTACCACATCTTATGACTGTAAGAATATAACATTTCTAAAATTTGGTAGGTTGATCCATCATATTAACACCAGGAAAGAAATGTCGCTATGTATAGATAATATTATCCACTTGGGTAATTGTAACTCATGTTTAGGAACCACTGCTGCAGTATAATGTTCTTATTGGCAACAGAAGAAACCTGTCTGTGAACACATGGACCAGACGATGAAAAGGGTCAGAGCTGTTAATCACTGCAGAAGGTGGCAGTGTTTTTCTTGGGAGAGATGAATGGTTCCAGTATGCGACAACAGCTAGAAGCATGAAATGCGAGTTAGTAACAAAGATGATTAATAATATGTTGTTTTGTGAACCAAGCAATCAAGCTTATACTTACCTTAAAATGTGTGGTGTGTTTCAACAGTAAGAATGTCTGAAATTGAAAATAGTTAAAGTAGTTCTTATATCTGCATTTGACACACATCTCCAAACCAAAAAGCCCAACCAAAAGAAACATGTACAGAATATATTTGCAAACAAATCATGTGAAAAAAAATCAGAAAATGTATTCTTTTACATATGAGCTCATAAGTGTCCCGGGGAAGGGCTCTCAGCTACTTTGACCATTCTCCCAGCACAATACACTGTAGACCATCTCAGATTTAAAGGCATTATTATGATTAGATAAAATCATTCTGTGACCTTTGCTTTGCCTATTTGCTAGTTAAATCTAAAGAACAAGAATCAGATAATGGGGTGTGTGTGTGTGTGTGTGTGTGCTAGCTATACAAAACATGTAGACAGATTTATTTTAATTGCAGTTCATTGTAACTGTAGTTCCCCTTTTCCTTTATTTCATTAATTTTTTTCAAGTCTCGTCCCAAAATTAATTTAACATCCTCCCCGATCTTATTTATTTCAGTCCAGGGCGATGGAACATCCTTATCCTCTGGGGCTTTTACATCTGTGAAAACCCAGCTTTCATGATATAAAATATACCATGTTGTTCATAATTGCCTAAAAAATGTTTTCAGACGCACACTTGCTCTTTACCTTGTCAACATGAAGACATATTGAGCGCATCCCTGTAGTCTAGGAGCTGTGCAGAGAGTCTCCTGGTTTTGGAAATCTCTCAGCTTAACTGTCTTTTTCATGAACTCTGAATACAACACTGGGGGAAAAATCTACTTTATACTCATACTTTCATTTTGGAGACATTTGAAAGATGACCTTCTTGTTTACTTGTCATCTTCCTCAAACAATGTGTTTATGTGAACACTAAGGCCATTAAACATTTTATCTTTCATGTGAAAGGAAGCACAAAATAAGAACCATAGCCAAACCTAGAAATCTAAGAAGGACCAAAGACTGCTGTAAACTGTGTGAGAACCACTGAAACATAAAGAACAAAGGTTTTGGCATAGAGTTTTGCTAGAGCTTTGGTGTTTACAATTAATCATTTTGAGAAAATAATTAAATAATCATTTTTTAATAATCGTGTCACTTGGCATTGCTTCACTCAGGTGTTTTGTCTTCAGAATTTTAAATTAATTCTCTTGTTAATTAACAATCTTGAGCTTTTGCAATGGATTTGTAATTGAGTACAGACTCAGCTCCTCATAAAATTGGATTCACAGTCATTGGCATTACTTTGCAACCTAAGGGCTGTCAAAAAAGAGTTGTCAATTTTACATTTAAGGTGGTAATAATTTTTTAAAATTCTACTGCATGTTGAAAGTTAAATTTGTATTTTTCTAGAGACCGTGATAGTTAACAACTTGCTAATAACTTAGAACTAAAAACTTACTCCATTTGGCATCCACTGGCACTACGTATGTAAAGTTTGATTGACGATAAGACTCCACCTTTCTGAGGACCTCTTTAAAGGTGGTTGCCAACATACTTGGCATGTCACCAGCAAATTAACAGTAACTTGGTCATGAGGGTTCACTTCCTTACTGAGAACAATAAAAAGAAACAAAACAATAAAGGATTGAAGAACACAGTTGTAATTTGAGCTCTTGCTCTTGTGTCTTTTTGAAGGATTATTACTGATGTATCTCGTGGCTCTCTTCTATCTTGAGAAGTGTTTGATTCATAGCTCTGTTGAAGTGAAACAAAAGCTGAGGCAAATCTGGAAAACTTACTCAAAGTTCCTTGCTTGTCTTTGGAAATTACTGGTGCTGACTGGTAAGTTGAATATGACAGTGTCTGCCTTCATGTGTGCACAAGTTTGTGCGTGCACATTTCCTTGTAATTAAGGACAGGTGATACAGGTTTTGCCTGCAGGCAGCGTTTGGTGAGAAGTGGGTAGTAAACTATTTTGGTCAGTGTTCCTGCATCACTTCAACTTCTCAAGACCACAACTGGATTGTATGAGCAATGAGATGCAACAGCACAACAGTCACGGGCAAGCCAGCACAGTAGTTTATAATTTAAAATTTGGGCAAAACGGAGACTGCTCTGACATTGATATTGGCAAAATGCACAGAATTCAGATGCTGTTATCTTTATCAAATGACATTGTTGGCTACTAAACATCCAGCTAGCTGGCAACTTAATTGTGAATCAAATTTTATTTGCTGTGTTGGTGTTAAAACAGTGATATGTTTTTCATCCATTACAAAAGTCTTCAATAACATATGGACCAAACTTCCAGGTGGTCTCCAGATTTACAGTGCTAACACAAACAGACATTTATTCAGAGCTCAGTGAGTTCATCTTGACAGACAGTGGACCTGTCTCCAGGGACGAAGGTGTGACATCGAAAACGACTCCACCGTGGGGAGGCCAGTGCAGCTGACAGAGCAGTAGCCCCCAGGGAGCTGTTATTTTACCGTTTCCAATTTAGCGTGTCCAATTTAACTGACAAAGGTTTGTGTAATTACAGTATGCTGAGTTTGCTTCCCCTTCTTCCCTTGTTTCAAGTTGTATTAAAATATTTTTGGACAAGTTCTGCAAGAAGAAATTGTCTTGTCGGTTGTGTTAAACCAAACAGCAGTGACAATGAGTTTTTGTTTGTGTCAAAAATATATAAATGGTTTGCAAATGACATATGACAAAGGTTGCTTTGTCATTTCTGGTTGTGGCATTTGTTTTTCTGTTAAAAAGTACAAAGAAAAGATTTGTAGTTTGATGTCTGCAACTTTGAATGAAGGATTGCAATGGAAATCATCCCCAGTGAGTGTAGCTAAAAGCTCGACAAACATGTAAGTGTATTGTAGGTTCTGCTCAGATGAAACCAGTGCATCTTGGTGAGTAGGAGCAGTACATGACTAATAAGGGGTTGTGTAAGGTTCCCACGCCAGATTGATTCTCACAGGATCCTCCGTGTGCTTGGGAACATTTGTACTTTTCTGACTAAAATGTGCAAAAATGTAGTAAAAAATGTGTTTGCGTTGTTAATACAAAATAATAAAAATCAGTCATCCATTTGAAAGGAAGTTGATCTCCCTCCTCATACTCAGTGTGTTATACCATTGACTATATTGTACTGTAAGCTGCTGTATAAACCTGCATGCACTAGAAACTGCAACAATCTGGTAGTCTGGAATTGTTCACTTAAAATGTTGTTTCTACAGAAATTGCAAGAATGTGCTTCTGTTCAACTGATCTGGCTCTGAGGGATTTTTCCCCGCTCTTGAACAGCACATTTATTTATGTCTTCCCTTCCCTTTTATTGTGCTCTGCATGACTACAAATCAACATAATTGACTGCTGCTGCCTACACCGTGTGGTTGGCACATGTGAATGGTAAACTTGTGGAAATCAAGTACAAACGTCTTGCGTAACATTCTGTTGCACACATAAATTTTTCTAATGTCGCTCTTGGAAAACCGTTTGATACTTTTGTAGCTGAATGCTTTCTGAATTAATGTTTGGTCTTTTATGCTGACAGAGGTCATTATTCTTGTTCTTTGGGGTGGTCGCTGAAGATGTCAGACAGAGTTTTATTCTATGAAACATGGTCTTCTATCCATAAAAAATAGCCTAAATCATCTGCTGTTATCTATTAAGGCTATGAATATTCCTCTGAGAGTCTGGTGGCTGGTCTGATTCTGGGATTGGACTCTTGCGGCCCAGTGCTGATTCCATTGTATAATACCATGCCAATTATGTTCTATTAACTGTCATTACATGTGATGAACCCTGTTTCATTAAAGTCTTTGTTCATTGTCTCCTGCCTGGGCAAGCGACTCCACTGTGGTTCTGCTTAACTGATTTAAACCTTCAGTTGCTTCCTCAGGACGGTTGTTCTCAGCTCCCGCCACAAAGTAAAGCTGGGGTGTTTACTGTCGGCTTCCTGTAAACACATGCAGACATCGCACAGCGGTTAGTGCGTGAAAACTTTTTGTGTCCAACTCTTATAAAACTTCTGCCAACTCAGTGAGACCTCATGATGCATGCTAAAAGTAGTCAAGGAAGAAAAAGATGCACAAGGCATCCTGTTTACCAGGCCCACATTGGCTCCAGATGCCTTAAGTACCACTGTCTCTGGAAGAGAACACTTAGATTTCTTTTTATAAAACTGAGAAATCCTCACGTTTTATAAGCTGGAATCAGACAATGTTGAGCATATTTGCTTAAAAAATAATTTTAATGATTAAATGTTTATCAAAATAGTTTTTCATGGTCTTTTCGATGATTTCTAATAGATTGATCTAAAAGCCTGCAATTGTGTTTTGGTCATATAGACACGACTGGTATAGGGTGAGACCATCATCCCAAACTAGGTAAATCAGATTTTAAATGCTCAAATTTGTATTTACTTTATTTATTTATTTTATTTTTTAAGTAGATTTGTATGCTTTGTAGGAAATATAAAACATGCTAAACTCACTGTCAACTGTAATCTCTACAGTTCAGATTAGACTGAGGATCAGTATTGGATCTCAGCCCTTCTTCTCTTGAGCTCTACTATCATTGTCCAAGGATAAATATGCCCCAAAACAAACTCAAACCAAGACACATGAGAAGCTGGCTAGTTTAAATACCTGCTTTAGTCACCTCCCCCAAGCTCTGACTCCCCTTTCCCTCCCTCAGATCATCCACCAACAGCACAGCAAGATTCCTGTGTTGGTGGCAATGGTGTCAGTTTGTGAAAAGGTCCAGGTGATTGATCATGTGAATGTACCACTCCTGACCTTTGAGTGAACCTGTTGAAACTCTGTGTTTAGGGGACCCCCAGCCATATGAAAAGTCACAGGCTACTAATTTCAGTACATGTTGTTCTTGTTTTGTTTTTTTTGGCAATTTATTTCCATTAAATCCTATTTCTTACAAAGACATGGGCAAGTTGATAAAAACTTGGCAGTTGGCTCAGTGTTTCTGTGTTAGTGCAGTGTTCTGCCTTGTCATGAATCAGTTGATTTATGTTCTGCAGTACTGAACACATTGAGTGGTTTTATTGTTCAGGATTGTTTGTAGAAGACACTAGACTACACAAGCCTGCATATCATGAAGTTTGTCTTACTGAATGACCAGGTTGCACATGGTGGTTTCTGTAATGTTAATCAGAACCAGGGACAGATTAAGCTCTTTCCACCAAGCTGAATTAGCGAGATTATTGGTTGTAGGCCAGAAGACGTGTTTACATATGCCCTTGAACTTGGATGCATAGTTTTGGATTCATTCAGTATTATGCAACGCACTTAAAACAACATCCTGTAAAGTAGAATGTTTTACACTACAAAGCAGGCATGTGACTATAAAGCTGGCATGTGGGCCGGGAACACACCTCTCTGTTCATGTTCACCAGCCCTGTAGCTAACAGCTGTCAGCTCCTTAACAGGCTGATCACATTTTGCCTCACGGCCTTGAAATAAGTAGTGTTTTACTTCCCCAACTCACGGAAGCAAGCTTGTCTACATGCCTTGAGTTATTGGTTGTTAATTTAATTCAGATATCCAACGCAAGGCCTGTGAGATTATGGAAGCACTGCAATAGATCTGTTTTCACTGGATGGCCCTCACCACAAAGGGATTGCAATAAGCTTGTTTAGACAAGGAGTAAAACGTACTGATAGAGTCATGAAAGATGCTAGATGATGGAAAGCTCTTGATTTGGTTGAGTATACAGTGTTTCATCTGTATCCTGTTCAAAACATTGTATTTTTCTTGCAAGTTATTATTTCAATAAATTGTCGAGTGTTGAGTTTTAGACCATTCTAGACATGACTGTAAAGGAGTTTCCTTTCGTATTGTCTTAGTAGCTGAGTAGGTTATTGCAGCATCCCTGGTTTGAGTTCGGCTAGGGAAATTTGCTGTATGTAATACTAATAATTATAATTGATACTTTATTAATCCCCTTGGAGAAATTCTTGTGGACAGGCTGCCCCCTTTGAGGCGCCAAGGGTTTGGCGTTCACTGTCTTGTCCAGGTACACTTTGATGTGTGGCCAGAAATTGGGGGAGGCACCGGGAAGCGAGTCACCAACCCTGGGGTTTGTAGACTACTGCCGACTACCCTACCTGGTGCGCCACTGTCGCCCCTATCTTCTCCCATGTTTCTTCTCTGCCTCCATACTAACTCTGTCAAATAAAGGCAAAAATGCTCCTCTCATCATATTGGTTTGTGTTCTAGAACATGAAAGCACTGTCTCTTGGGTATTATCAAGCTAAAACGTCATTGAGTTTTCTACTTTATAGTTCATCAAAGCAAAAAATAGATTCACACACTGCTGTGTCCTCTGAGGAACAGGATTTGACAAAAAGCTAAGTTTGCTTCAGAAAAGTTCATTCATACATTTCTAAACCAACAAAGACTTCCTTTCTTTGTGGAAAATGATAGTGATGGGTGCTTTGGAAATGAATTCATGAGAATAACTTTGGTCTGGACATGAAGGGTTTTCAAGGGGAAGGAAGTTAAAAAGGGGGAAAAAAGCCAACAAGCATCGTTTGATTGTTTGTGAAACAATGCGGCTGACATTCCTCTGAAAAACAACAAAGGCGACACATTCCACCTTTTAATTGAGTTCCCTCATATGACCCTCCAGTGGTCTGAAAACACATTTGGATCCAGAAGTTTCCAGCATTTTCAGGATGCATCTTTCCACAGTGGTGTTTGACTTAAAAGCTTTCTAAAGCTCTCCTACCAGCACCACATTCATCATAGACTGCTGACACTCTTCCTAGTGTTCCCATCCAATTTTCAGTTTTGTGATCAGAAAATCGTGATACATTAGTCTGGGTGGTCTTCTGCAGGCATTTTATTATGTCTTTGGTGCAGATGAGGTTTCTGGTTTGGTGTTTATTGACCACTTCAAAGGACTTTATGTTCATCTGCACACCATTCCATTAATAAACACAGAATTTCATGCAAAAGGAATCTGCCACCACAACTTTTATAGCAATGTTATTATAGCTGTAGCTTCCTGCTGTAACTCAACATGTGTTTTATTAGTGGGTCTTGTCATATTTAATTTTGTTACAGTCTAGCATGGCCAGTGCATGTGTGTTACCCTTGTTACTATAAAAATTAATCAATTCTGCATTATATGTTAAGCGTTCCCTCCAGCCAGACAAGAGTTTCATGTGCTCTTCAGCTCAGGATGACACTTATGTGAGCAACAGATGTACATGAATCAACATCTCTGCAGTCGCTGCCAAACTGAGCAGCAACATAATGAGGACATTTTATACAGTTCTGTGCCAAAGCCAGGACAGAAGAATGTAATTTATGGTATTGTGGATGAACCCCAAAGGATAGAATATTAATTGATCTAATGTTTGAGACTCTGGGTTCCAACTGGAGGTTTGGGTCCAGAAGAGGAGAATGAAATTAAATTTAGGATTTATTGGATGCATCAAATCAGTTTTGATGCAGTTACATACATATTTAATGTGTGTGATCATTTGTTCCTACAAAATTATGAGTGTGATCAGCTTCTGTTTCAAATTGGAACTTTATAATACCACTTGTAGGATCAATTTATAAATAAAGTATCAATTAATTAAATTAATTTTAGTTTTTCCTTTGCTGCAACACTGTAATTGGTCCTTTTTAAAGGTGTTGTGACACTATAATCTCTTTCTCCACTCGGTCTCATTGACAAGGTTAGTGAAAAACTGACCTAGTTGTTAGAGAGACTGCTCTAAGCACGTAGGAGTGACAAGATTGATCACATTGACTGTATGATGAGGGATTCTGCATAAGAGTGACGGCTTCATGTCAAAGTAGTAAAGGGTCATCCAGTTTTAGCAAGCACAGTTCTAAAATCTGTCTGACACATTTATTGGGGAGCTCATAAATCGAGGTCATCTAGTCAGCTGCAGATTGTTTTAAGCTGCAGATATAAAAGTATCTAGGCCACTAAATCTTTACTGAGATCAGACTGAGATTCTACTTTCTTATGAACAAAAACCAGGGTGTGCTAGTCCTTTAAAGACTGCTAAACTGTACATCCACAGTGATGACCTGGAAATGTTTTTTACCTCATCTACAAGATTATAATCCTTACAGCACATAGTAGAGTTATTGCCATTATTGTATATAAAATATGAAAATGTTATGAACAGCTTCATACAATAAAATGAACATTTCTCAGTGGCAGATCTAGAGACAGAATTAATCTCATTGAGTTAAACCTTAGTGGACAGGGCCAAAGAGGTTTTTTTCTGGGCAAGTAGTAGGTTGCCACTCATGCAGCACAGCAGCATTCACAGACAGCTCACTGATAACAGAGCTGGTTACTCGCAATTCTCTCCTTTTATCTGCCAGTATCACCAAGACGTTCACGAACTGATCCATGATATTAAAGAAACAACTCTGTAAATATGTGAACGTCAACGAACAAGATTCTGCATTGATTGTGATTTGATGTGCAGTTTTGCATTTTATGTAGATGATCACCAAGGCAGTGATTACCTGAAATTATAAATAATAAATTTGTGATTGATTGATTTATTGATTTGACATGCTGCTGTGTGTAGGAGAGAGCAGAAAGAAACAACGGACTTGGATTTTTTGTCAGTACAAATGCAGTCTCCCTAGCATCAGGGTTCGATCTTACTAATATCCAGTACCATCAGGAGTAATTGATTGATTGTTAATATGACTTTTGCACCCCACTTAGAACAGTACTGAACTGTAAAGTTCTCCTGTAGGTCAGTCAGTTTCTACATTGCTGGATGATTTATATAATCAGTCTGCATCTTTTTTATTGATGTTTAATTCAACAAATAATGTCTTTCTCCATAGTAAGTCCATTAAATGTAATCATGGAAGCCTATATTTTTGTACTGTGAGGCAAAATTGAGACTGAGGCTTCACTCATCCATTTTGTGCTGTCAACATTAGACACAATACATTTTTTGCAAGTGGTGCTGCAATAGGGAATAGTGGCAGTGAATAGCTAAATGTTGACACAGGGAAAATGTTTGCCACTTTTGTTTCCATGTTTGAACATCTTTATCTGCCTCCCTTTCTGTCTAACTCCTGGGCACCAAACATGATGCCACAATGCACCCTCTATCAGTAGACGTGAGGCCTGCTGTCAGTCTGCGTGCTGACATAAAGCAGCTCAGTTCTTCTGTAGCAGGTCCAGGCTCCCTTACAAGCCAGTAAGCTGACAGAAACACACAGCCGGACCAGACAGATCACATCTCTGCACTTTTTCACTACAGCTGTGCAAATAAATGTAGAAGAAACTCTCAGGAAATGTAATCTTGTAATTGTTTTTGCTTCCAAACCAGGCGTCCAGAGGGAGCCTCTACTCTCTTAATGGCCGATTGTCTGCCAGTGTTTGTGTGGATAAATTGATTTTAAGTGGGCTTGGCTCTAAAAGGTTTTGCAACAGCAGATATTTTTGAGTTGCTGTGTTTATGCTTTTACTTCAGGTGTTTGTTTTAACGTAGGACATTTACACTACTCACAAAAAGTTAGGGATATTTGGCTTTCGGGTGAAATTTCAGGATGAACCTAAAATGCGCTATAACCTTTACAGGTGAACTTAATGTGACCTTCCCTAAACTTTTGAATGCACAT
This sequence comes from Sandelia bainsii, assembly GCA_032362345.1. Lineage (NCBI taxonomy): Eukaryota > Metazoa > Chordata > Actinopteri > Anabantiformes > Anabantidae > Sandelia > Sandelia bainsii. The sequence goes on from JAUMHL010000029.1 coordinate 12,092,883, forward strand.
GTCCAATGTTTCAGTACTTTT
>JAUMHL010000029.1:12093003-12137498 GCA_032362345.1 Sandelia bainsii
ATGTTTTAACTTAGGAAGTGTTCAGAAATCAATATTTGGTGGAATAACCCTGATTTGCAATCACAGCTTTCATGCAGGGGTCTCTTAATTTTTTCCAGAGCTGTAGGTCTAATGTGAGCACATTGGCATCTGACACTGGGCAGGGCTGTATGTGGCTTCCCAAGGTTAGCAAACCAGTGCAGAGCAAATCAGGCAACTTATATTTAGCCTTGCAAATGGTGCGCTATGGATTATGTCTTAGGGGTCTCCGGTTTCGTCTTCAGTGCGTTTTGTAGCATGAAGGGGGGTTGTGGATCATGAAGAGGCTGCTATTCAGGTGAGAACCAGATTTACTTCATGTTCTTAGACCAGCAATTCTTCTACTCCTGTTCACTTTCTTTCCTGCTTGTTTGACTGCGCTCTCTTACACACATACAGTCCATCTGGGAGGAAAGTGTCTCACATATTTCCATATACTCTTCTTCTGAAGGTGGAGGGCTATTCTAAGAGTCAAAAATACTCCAAAGAAGACACACTTGAGTTGGACAGACATTTCAGCTGGAAGTTACTACACATACCAGTGGAAAACAACCAGCGTCACTGGACATATCTCAGATTGTGTTTTCGGGCTATTGAGGTTTGGGATCAAACCGGGTCATGGATATACTCGCCTTAGAGGCAAAGAATGTGAATGGAGCAGAACCTGAGAAGAAATCTGCACCAAGGCCAAAAACAAAACCCCCTAAAAAGGCCAAAAGGATTGTTTATTTTGAGGTGGAGATTGTGGACTTAAAGACCAAGGAGAAACTCTTACTGTTGGATAAGGTTGGTGTCGAGGTTTCTGATTACACTCTCTTTTTATACTGACCAAAGTGATTTTACAGGACTGATATTACTTGCACTAACTAGTCCAAGAATTCTGTTCACACATATTAAAATGTCCAAAAATCACTAGAAGGTGTATGAGGATTTTTTGCACGCCTTAGATTAAAAGATCAATTACTGCAGTTTGGCACTTGAGTGATTTCCCTTTAAAGTTTCATGATTTAAGCAACTTACATCCGTGCTAAAAGTAGCGCAAGCACATACTGTGATTTCTTTGCAAAGAAGTCAGAGGGAAAATGTTTTAGCTCAAGAACTAAAGAGTCATCACTGATGGCAGATGGGTAATTTTACAGATAATCATCTACTTCACAGACAGGCCAGTGAAGTGGAACTATTACATTTCTATTGAACAAGGGGGCAGTTGGGAAGTGAGAATTTCCTCTTCATCTGAAAAAAAAATTCTGTTGATTAGCAGCTTGTGTAAATGTGCCTGGTCACATCAAAAATTATATTTATATTATATAATTATAATATAAATATAATTATATTATTTATACTGGTAAATGAAAATGGCAAAATGCATAATGGTGCAATAATGAAAATTTCTGCACTAAACACAGTAAATGCGAAAGCAATAATTTCTGATTTTATATTTTTAGCACAGAATCTTACTGTTTTGTAAATTAAGTTGTAAATGTCAATATGACAGTCTCTACTCTAATGTTGCTCATGATAACATCAAGTATAATTTATTTTTACATTTTGATTTCAGGTGGAGCCAACTGCCACTGTTTTGGATATCAAATCTTTGTTTCACAAATCATGTGAGTTGAAAAAAATGAAGACAATATTTCAATTTTCTATTTGGTTGGTCTTAAATTACAGTAAAAAAAAAACAAACTCCTCTAGCATATCAAGTGTAAAGTCTCTTTCTATTTTGACAGATCCAAAGTGGTATCCAGCCAGACAATCCCTGCGTTTGGACCCAAGTATGTGCACTTTTTTTCCAATAAATTCTGCATATATTCAACTCTGCTGAATGACATGTGTAGTTATGACCTTATGTGATGTAATCTGGTCATATCTGTTATGTTTCTTAGAGGCCAAGAGTCTCAGGGATGAGGACATTCTCCAGACACTTCCTGTGGGAACCACAACAAGCTTTTACTTTAGAGACCTAGGACCTCAGGTCACATGGGGAACTGTGAGTCCACCTAGGCATGTGATATGTAGGATCATACAGTGGTGTTTCATGTTTTAGTTAATGATTTACATTAGTGTAGTGCATGTTTCCAGTATGATGTGTTTATAGATCAATTCCCACCCTTCTTTGGTTTTCCATAATAGAAATAAATTTATTGAGATAATTGGGTTTTGAGTATGCCTTTTGTTGATGCTTCTATTTTCAAGCTTTGGCCCTCTAAACAGACAGATTTCTAATACCAGGAATGCCAGGTTTACATACTTTCCTTGTGGATGTGTTGAAACATATCCAGAAACTGACATCATCAGCTTTCTCTCACCTCCTGCTCTGCTTGTCCTTTGTCCCAGGACATATAATCTCATGGCCCCTTTTCTCCCAAAGGTGTTTATCCCCTGACTTACTCACCCTTGCGCACCCAGTCTCTACATTCCCCGTCCTTACAATCTCTAACACAACCCCCAGTGCCCTACCAGTCTTCAGACTGATGCCAGGGCGAGTGGAGGAGAATGAAATGTCCCTGCTGAGATCACTAGTAGTCATTGGTCAGGCATTCTGTGCCAGGGCTCTGGTCGAGGTGCTGATTCAGGGATTGACTTCGCTGTCAGCTGTGCTGCTTCACTTGATCATATCAGTGGTGGAAAGCTGGTATTACAAGCTGTCTTACAGTGTGATTTGCGCCATGACCACATGTTGAATACTCTTATTGTTACACTGAAGTAGATCGATTAGCTTTGACAAATGGCTTGTTGGAGAAGTTAAAGCTATGCCGGTGTCAATGATGTGTATGGTATTTTCTCCCTCTGCCAAAGAGTTCAGCTCTAACAAGAAGAAAGTTTTTTTACTATATAGTGTAGCAGCTTTACAGAAGTTAATTTGCAGTATTGTGAATTATAATGCTGTTCATGAATCATGCAGAGTATATTTTGTGCTATTTATTTCTGACATTTTTGCACTTTTCTGCCTTTTCTTTGCTTACTTCAGGTATTCCTGACAGAGTGTGCAGGTCCACTGATCATCTACTTAATGTTCTACTTCCGTCTTCCTTTCATCTACCCTCCAAAATATGACTTCACCAGCAGCAAGCACTGGGTCGTACAGTGAGTATCAGCTTGCTCATGTTTCCAGGGATCTGTTGTGATGCTGGTGTTTCACACAATCCCAGGCTTTGCACAAATGTTCCCTGAGCATGACAAACAGCCGCGAAGCATATTGCTATGTTGACAGAGAGTCAGAGCCATGCGTAATGAACTGCAGAGGGGCAACGTATTAATCAGAGCTAAATACTGTACGTGTGTGTGTGTCCTGTTGCAGCTTGGCCTGCATGTGTCACTCCTTCCACTACATCAAGAGGATTCTGGAGACCCTGTTTGTGCATCGTATCTCCCATGGGACCATGCCTCTCAGAAATATATTTAAGGTGAGTGAGTTGCATATTTTTACCTTTAAACGCGATATTTATTATTGACTGCTGTGCTCTTATTCTCAGAAATCTAAACTAAATGTATGCGAAGTCTTATCTTGACAGTTTGGTTTATTTTAATCACACCTTCTATTCCAGAACTGTGGCTATTACTGGTGCTCAGCAGCTTGGATGGCGTACTACATTAACCACCCTCTCTACACCACACCCTGTAAGTAGGCTGCACTGAAAGTCACCAGTCACAATTGACTTCCATTTGATCTATCTATATCAATTTTACTGTAACACACTGACAGATTATGGGCAGCAGCAGGTGAATACAGGACTTTACATTTTCTTGGTAAGTTTGAGTTATTGATATTTGATATTTGTCTGGTTCAGTAAATTCATTTTCCAGACATATAACTGCATAACTTAATATTCCCACAGTTCTGTCAAGTGGGGAATTTTTCCATCCACATTGCACTTCGTAACCTCAAATCTCCAGGTATGCATTTTTTTCAACAATGATATATTGTGGTAATTAGCTTTTTAGGTCAGTGATATTTCCGTTTTTAAAAAGGAGCCAGCATTTCAGGACAAAGCAGTGTTTCATTTGTGTTATCATCGCAGGGTCAAAAACAAAGAAGATTCCTTACCCAACGAAAAATCCATTCACATGGATTTTTTGGCTGGTCTCTTGTCCAAATTACACGTATGAGGTGAGAACATACATGAATCAATTAATCATACGGATACACATTTTTTAAAGGTTGTAATAACAAAAAATAACATCAAAGGTACCTGGTTAAGCGTTCACAATAATTGTCACATTGTCAGTTTGTGTATTTATGAATTTTCAATCTGTATGTAAGAATATGGATAATATGATTCAAAGAGCCTTTTGTCGCTTATCTCTTTATTATGCGTTTTGCAGAACAAAATGTTTCTGTCAGCTATTAATCTTTATGTGCACCCCCACTTGCCTGTAGTGTTATTATAAGAAGCATTTCTGCTGCCATCTACTGGTTATATCCAACACTTGTATCATAAATCTCAATGCGCTCTGTGTGTGTGTGTGTTTCTGTGTGTGTCTGTGTGTGAAACTTCTTGCTCACAGCTGGGCTCCTGGATCGGCTTCACAGTAATGACCCAGTGTGTGCCTGTGGCTTTCTTCACTCTCGTGGCCTTCATCCAGATGACTGTGTGGGCCAAAGGCAAACACCGCAGCTACTTAAAGGAGTTCAGAGATTATCCAACCCTGCGCTCCTCCATACTCCCCTTCATCCTGTAGAAACCTGGCAGAGAAGGGAAAACAATGGTTGCATCACACACCAAACTCCTCACTGACTGGGTCTTTTTTAGGGGCCCCTCAATCCAAAAATCTGAAAGTGTGTGCTAAAATTAACAGTGCAGTTTCATTTTGGTCAGATTGATTTCATGTAACATTTTCTTATATAGCCACTAGATAAGAGGAGGAAGCAGTTACAGTTACTCTCAATGTGGGACTGTTACAGGCAAGTGAAGCCTTCAGAATTACAGCAAAGTCTTAATTTTATGTTTTATGTGATCTTGAAGAGAAAGATACAACAAAATATTCTTTTTATTTTGCTACTTTGATGAGTTGTAAAATTTGTCATGCAGAGTGCTGCTTGGTTGTTATAGGAATCACATTATTTCCCGAGCTTTTCGCAGCCTAATCAATGAGTTTTCCTGCAGAGGTGAGAAACAAAGAGGCTGATCTGCATTATCAAACTGGTGTGCAGCCTGGAGCTGACTAACTGTGTGGCCTCATGCAGCTCACTACTGATTTGTCTGATCCATGTGACCTTTAGACCACGGTAGTTAGTAGGTCTGGATTAGAAATTACATGCCATTTCCCATGTTTTCTGCTATGGGTGAGGAAAATCTTTTCTTTTCATCTGTACAAGTCTATCAAGTGTATATCTCATTTCAGAAAAATTGAAATAATAGAGAGCGGTCACAGCATGGACCTCTTACCTACATAATACATTGCAACAGGTGTTGAGTTGAACAAGACAAATATCTCTGTGCATTGTCAATTCATTTTCCTCTCTATTATTGTTGTATAAATCTAATGCTAATGTACTGTACAATTTGTGCAGCTAAAAACAGTTTATCAACTTTCTTCCCGACTGCTTTTCTATTTTCACTGAATGTACATGTTCACAAAATGCTCCATCAAGTGAACATTGAGATTAAACAAGGAACTTTGAAACAAAAATCTTCATGCTGCAGCTTTTGTATGCGAGGAAAACATAAAATGTTGAGAAATTTTATTTAAAGTGGAAAGTTTGTTTACAATATTTGAGACTTGAGAGGGCCATTAAATACTAACCCACTGAAACAACTGCTTTTATGTGATGTGCTGACAGAAGGATAATAAACTGCATCACAAAACGAGTGACTGAACAGAGAGACACAAGCTTTAATTGTGACTCTGGAAGAAGTCTCAGTGTTACAGATAAAAAGGGAGATACACTGGAGATGTAGACTACATCATATGGAATGTTACAATTCAAGTGGCTGGCTTAGATCAAAACTTAAAGTGACACTGGGCAAATAATAAATGGATGATAACATAAAATATTGCATTTGATCAAGGTATCTGCTCTGTAAACAGGCATAAAGCAGCTGTATTGAATTTAAAACAATACACTCAGTTTTACAATTACAATTCTCACAAGTTTATTACTATGTTTTGTTTATTATATATAAAAGCTCATTTCAATTTTTTTTCCTTGCCTCGTCTTTCTGCTGTTCCCAAAAACACAACTGTATTAAGTTGGACCACAGTCATTTCTAAATAAGAACAAGAACAATCATATTGCCTTGCCAGTAAGTAGTAGTATATCATATTGGTTATATCTCAGTATTACAGAGACATTGAAAACATAATCCAACATCAGCAGCTATTGGTGGCGTGATAAGTCAGGAATCAGGCTCTGATCCAGATCCTTTGATAGTCTGACTTCCTCAGCACTTTGATGACATTTAAATCAACTCGCACAACAACACATGGGCTTTGTATTTATCGGTGTGACTGTGAAACCGGACTAACAGAAGATACTGTAATAGACACTGGGAGGACACTGAGAAATTTCAGAAACACAATGATACATTTTCTTGTGGACCCAAAACTGTGACACCACTTTACTCACAGCTCTACACAGCACAGTCTTATCTGAGTACATTAACCCATAGGCGGTCCACTTGGTGCAAGGCTCAGCCCTCTTCACTGGCTCCATTCTCCATCTTTTGCAGACAGCTCCTCCACTTTAACATACTCTGAACATAGCAGTGGATTTCCTTGACAGTGTGGTCACAGGGAATGAAATGAAAAGCAAAGACCATAATGAGAGGTAGGATGACTTTTCTGTCAGTTTCTGGTCATTTCTCACAGTGAAAGTTAATTCCACCGCAGCCTTTCCCCCTCCACTCCCCCTTTACATATATTGTGCATATGAAGGTGGGTGGCAAGATCCAAATGGGAGAGGGCACGGCATACATGTTTGGGTCAATGTAACATTGTCTCTCTATCATGTGAATCCCCACTTCAGAGGTCTTCGTATTCCAGGAAGTGGGTCCTCTGCAGCACCTTCACGTGGCGCTCGTAGATTTTGAGGGCAGGGCCGAGTCGAATGGACAAACCTGTCAACACATCGCTGCGCTGCATTAAGAGAAGGGACTTCCCATCAATTTCCTGTCGGGGAGCGAAAAATAAATACTTTGCTCAGTTACCATCACTGTTAGGTTTGTAAATGAATGCTAGGAAAAAAGTGTGGAAAGTTATATTAGCTTTTTAACTTTAAATCACGTGAAGAAATTGCACTTTCTATTTCAGTTGTGAAATCTAAGCAATTCCTCCTCAAGACAAACTGTTTTATTTCACTGCAGCCTTAATGTATATTTTGATAAACACATACAAAGTGATACTTGTTATAGGGTACACTACTTTTGGACAGTGCCACACAGCCCTCATTAACTGCCTCTGAAAACACACTGGATGATGGCTTACATTGTACACAGCGCCCTCTGTGGCAGTTGTGTGCACTAACCTGTGTTCGAAACGCCACAGCCTGCTCTGGAAAACCTGCAGCTGAGAAGTAACTGGCCACATCTGCCACAGTCCACTGCAATAAGTTCTGGCTCATATTTTCCTTCGTCACCGAGCTGAAGGAAAATCAGACGACAAAGAATCAGAAACAATGATGACGTTCAACAGTGGGTAATTTCTCACTTTATTATTATCTTTTCAAGAATAGATCGAAGACTCTTGTAGCTAACTACAATTATTTTAAGCACAGTCCCTCACAAAGAAGAACTGATAGGCTAAAGGTTGATAAAACAGTACTGAACTACTGTGGGTGGAGGGAGGGGATGTGATCTGCAGAATTTGCCAAAATGTATTTCTGGTGCAGAATGTAATGACAGGATACTCACACATCATCATCTTTGCTACCATTCAGAAGACCATCTTCAGACACTGTGAAGGGTGATATATCCATCTTCTTAAATGCACCTGTACCAAAATGGAAGTTAAATTATTGTCAAATATATTCATAATTTACCAAAGACTTTTATTTTTTTATTATATATATATTTTATTTTATATATCATGGCATATTGTTGGAAAATATTTCTTCAATGAATCTGTGAAGCACGGCAGAGCCAACGAGCATTCAGATTTTGAAGTCAGATGGGTTCTGCTCCTTCCAGCCATACAACACCCCAGCCCAGCACAAATAGTGATACAGTACTCACAGGGATAAAACATTAGTATAGTTTGTTGCTGTTTTTAAAAAGTCTCTAGCCACTATTCCCGCATTAAAAGCCACCATGTCAATGATCAAAATTCCAACAGAAAAATCGATTCTGAGGGCACCCCACTGCAAACCCAATAACTTGTGTTGATTTTATTAAATGGTGACTTTTCTTTATTGGAAATCATGAAGCATTAACTTCAGAACTGAATCAAACTTTCTTGGTTCTGCCGATTTCCACCTCTACAAGCAACCGTGCTTAATGGTGCAGTATTGCACAAGAGCAGTACAGCAATGACTTTTAACAGTCAAAGTGAGATCTGCCTGGACAAAAGGTAGCAGGACAAGCATGTGAAGCATTCAAAACATAGTAAGAAAGCCTTGAGGAAACCTCTAGTGGAAAAAGCTGCATAACAAAAACAGAAGATGTCCTTAGTTAATTCCCCATTTATTCCAAAATAAGAGAACACTCTAGTGATCAATCTCCTCTTCACAAAACAGTTGCAAGATATGCAGAAGCTTTATAAAACAAAAATGAGAAACTATGTAACTCACAGTTGTCAGATGGCAACAACAGTGTCTGTGGTCGTCCATCAGATACAGTTTTTGTCTCATCCTGTTGACCAAACAAAACAGAAGAAAACCAAATGCAACATGAAAAATGTCAGGTGGTAAGCAAAGATATCAAAGAAGCAGGAGACATCCAGGTGCTGTTGTTTGTCACAAAAGAAAGAGAGGCCAATTACCAGGCGTGCTGCATAGTCTGGTACCAATTGGTCAGATGAAAGGCTGCTCTCTTCCACCTTGCCTCCATCTTCTTTCTTCACGTTGTTCTTTAAAGCACCTGGGCTTGTAGTTACAGAGTGGATTGCTGGCTTCGTGGCTGCTGCTGACACAGAGTGAACCTTAAACATTACTAAGGCTTCGCTAAGCAGTGAAAACGTATTATTTTCTCCTGCAACTCTGTGTCCAGTTCACATAAACTTAGGAATCTCTACTGTCAACAACTATGTCACCCAACAATTAATCATCTAGGTAGTTAAAAATTCCTGTATCTATTCCATAACTAGAGCAAAGCTAAGCTTACACATAAAACAATATTACACTGTGCCAGTGCATATTAGACTGTGTCTAACAGTGGGAATACCTTTGTCTCTCTGCATTCCTGGGTGCTGGCGCTCCACTGGGCAGACAGCCGAATCATAAGCCCAGTCATTGTGTGCGAGGGCCCTGGGGCTGGAGGGGGGCAAGGAGCTGGGCCTCTCACCAGCCTTCTGGAAAGTGGCACAGTCCAGCCCTGAGCCTAAGCTGCACCCTGGGCCTGGGCCAGGCCGAGTGCCAGAGGGAGAGCAGGGGGCAGAGACGGTTCGCACAGAGTCACAGTGCACCGCAGCATCTTCATCCGTGCGGTCAGCAGTGGGGCCGTCCTGCCTGTCCCTGCTCTCATCAGCCCCCTCCTCATCTGCATTACTGTCTGTGTCCATAGCCACAGAGGTGTCAGCCTGCAAACACAAGCATACCTGAAACATGTCATTTCCACCCCATTATTTATAATACTGTAATTCATTTCTAACAATGATTATGTGTTTGCATGTTTAAAGTATCTTAGATGAGTGCAGACTTAAACAAACATAGCTTACATCAAGTATGTGCTAATGTTTTTGCCTGTACAATGTGGAGTGGGTAAGAAACACATTTTATCAAGTGGAAGAAAAGCCACCACAAACATTCAAGTTCGTTATCTGAAAACAAGTTAAAGAGCTGGTAAACCCTGCGAGCCTACGAGGGACTGTTATCACGATTGAGTACTAATTGTAGGCTGAACGTGTCACATGAAAAAGTGCTCATACAGATGTCGTAATGTGACCGCTGTGGTGCGAAATGATTGCCTTTGAACGTCTCCGTCCCTTTTCCGCGGTGCAGTGCTCACTCCGCAGACAATCTGAGCCCTGCCACCAAAATTGTGTTTCCAGGCAAAGAAGCACTTGTATATATGCGAATGCTGTCCGATTGCTCACAAGTACTTTTAACATACGCACTCATTCCTGTCGTACGGGGCTTGTGTCGACGGCGCCCCGAGTGAAAAATTACCTTGTGCTCGACTGCGTGTCCAAGACCCAGCAGTCGAGCACAAGAGCGCACTGAGCCCGCCCCGCTCCCGTGAAAAGAGCCGCTTATGGCAGTCACCCACCTACTGCATTTCACATAACTTTCACCGAGACACCGTCACAAAAAAAACAAAAAAACACGATGCCCCACGGATCTCAATACGACACGATTTTCATCTCGACTCACAAACACAGCGCAGTGCACGGCGCGTCGCTTTCTTTAGAGGCCTTATGATTTATAATTCTGATATATGGGAGTATAGAAAGGGCCGATGGGAGGCGTTTTTTGTTTTTTTCTCAAATTTCCTCCAAAGTGCGCATGGAGTTGGTGAGCCGCGGTAAAGACCTCGCCATTGTGTCTGCTCTTTAACGGAGCGCTCCCCGGGGCCGAGCCGCGGCAGAGCAGACCACAGATAACCCCGAGCTTTAACTCGACGGGCAGATCAACGCAGCACTCCGTTCACAACGATCACCAGTCGCCTCGATTACAGTCCACTTTGACTTTGCACCGGGTCAACGATTTACAGTGAAAGCGACGGAACAGAAAGAGTAACGCAATTGAGTCCGTTATCGGACACGTCACTGTAGACATTTGACCCTCATATTCGGGTAAAACCTGAATAACATGCACCGAGAACCAGTCTTTTCAAAGTAACGAAGCATTCGTTTTTGCAGCGACACACGTGTCTTTCGGAGAACAAAGTCAATTTGATCTCAGCTTAACCCAAATCGGACGAGCGCATCCGCCATCTAGCGCCGGACGAACAGTTTGCGGTCGTTTAACGTTAGTTCAGGTCTCACGTTGTCATCGGCTTCTGGGCTCTATCACATTGCGATACTGTGGGTCATCTTAAAACGCTGTCAGCAGATCACTGACAGACACAGAGAAGAGATGCAACTGCTGTACGGGACGATCGAGGCCATAACAACAGCCAACACCGAGCATTAGACGTGACCGGGCTTGGCAGTGTGTCCGACAATGGATCTAGAGGTTCGACTTTATGCACTGCGTTGGCAATCTTCCATCACTCGACAAACAGGCGCATTTTGCATAGATGAACTGCATATATGTTTATTATAAGTACTTTTGCATCGATAATGGCCGATTTGCTTGTTGTTTACGGGACAAAACCTAGTGATGGGCATATTTTAAAGTCGAGACGGGAGGGGTAAAATCTAGTCGTGGAGAGACAAAATTTGTCTGGACATGGCTCTGGTGACATTTGGTGTTTTGCCTTGGATGGCTATCCTCGTGTTTCCCAGATAAGAAAAAAAAACAATCAACAACCCAACAATGTCCCAACGTCCCCCCATCAAGCTCCTACATCCGCGGTGTTGGAGACTTTTTTTCCTTCACCCACTCCCACATTGACAAGTCACTGAGAATACAAACAGGCAGTTCCATCACCCGACTTTCAAAATAAAAGTGTCATCGGCAAGCGCCTACATTGACGCTGTTATTTTGAAAGCGCGTTTGCTCACTTCCGGTCTCCATTTGTTCGCTTCTTGCTAGCTTGACACAGCACCCTCCCCTTCGCTCAACGCCGAGTTTGGGCTTGAAAAGCGCTTTCTGCTGCTGATAATGGTGGCTCGACCGGGCTGTTAAGGACGGTGCAACTTTTCCTATCTTGTGTTTGCCCGTCTGCATCGTCCATTGAAAATGCTTTTCAACCGGCGCTACGTGAAATATGCCGTAATGACTACACGCGCACCTTCTGTTGTTTTTTTTCTTCTTCTCCACCTCGGTAGCGCTCGTGCGAGGTCCAACCGCCGCTCCCCGTCTGCGGCAGTTTTGGGTGCACTTGCAAATCACTCCCCTCACCACTCCCCACGTACAGACAAAAAAAAGACGTTTATTTTACAAACAACTCAACGCCCGTACCCCGCTTTTTTTTTTTATCTCCACCTGTTAATTTCGCATAATGTGATATGACAATGAGATGCGAGCTCGTTAAACGTGCCTCGTCTTCGCATCAACCTCCACATACCTCCAAATCCTCCTCGTCCTGGTCAACAGGACCTAAAGCGCTGTCCCCGTTGCTCAAGTCGGAATGACTGGCTTCTTCCACCGCGCTCCTTCTCGCAGCCATCGTTAACGTTACATCGTCTTTTTTTCTGCTTCTCCTCTGAACCTTGGCGGCGTTTCGGTACGAAATAGAGCCCTTGTAGTTAACTTTCAACACGGTTTGTTCTTGAATCAGTTTCTCCAGTTCTGCGCAGGTTCGGTCGGGCTCGGACCCGTGTCGCCTCCGGACCATTCGGCAAATCCTCTCCAAGTCCGGCCGGGCTTTGCGAGACCGCAGCGAGTCGATAGTGTCCAGGATCCACTCGCGGTACTTGGGTTCAGACATGTTTTTGCCCGGTTCGTTCGCCTGCTTTTTCGCTTTTGCTCTACCTCAGTGCGTCAACCTCATATGTTACACACCGTGTTTTTCGTGAGCCGCGGTCCGAGCCCAACTGAGAAGCGGAAACCTCGCTGTACGCCTCCTGCGTTTGCGTGTGCGCTTAAGGTGGACCGACGGAATTACGGCGAAAAGTTTCACTCGAGAGGGCTTTTAAGGTGGAATTTGCAGTCCTGGACGGGATCGAGCGCGCGCACTCGGCCGCCACGTGCACACCATGAGTGCAAAAGATGACTAAAAAAACACGTTTGATGTTAACTGACGTTCCCTTTTATGTTCGTGTGTTGTATGTATGTTTTCACTAACTTCACATATTCAAATGGAAGAATCAGAGGCGTAGCTGGGACTTTGGGGCTCCGTGCCCTGTCCCATAAAAGTGATGACTCTCAAAGTTCAAGGCCTGCTTTACCTGTCCCTTTTTAAAACAGTAGAATATTTTAAATAAAGTATATAATTTAGTGTAATGTAGACAAATGTTTCGATCTTAGACTAGTTAGTCCCACTAAAAGCCAAAAACCTACAGTAGGCTTTTGGATATAATAAATCATCATGTGTATGAAGTCATACTTGCAGTCAGGTCTGTATATTTGGACAGGAACAATTTTCATCACTTTGGCTTTGTTCATCCTCACAGTAGATTTAAAAGCATCTGTTTTTAAATCTACATTTAAAATGTCATGTTTAAAAAATATTGGATGAAACACAGGAATTACAAAATTTGCATTCATAGACAGCATTTTATTAGAGGCACAAAGATATTTTCTAATATAACCATAAACTAAATTGTTAGTTTTAATACTTGGTTGCAAATCTTTTGCCGTCAATGACTGCCTGAAAGTCTGGAACACATTGACTTCACCAGATGCTGTTTCTTCACTGGTGATGCTCTGCCAGGTTTTTACTGCAGCTCTCCTCAGTTCCAGGTTGTTTTGGGGTGTTTTGCCTTTAGAAAGAGAATCACATGCTCATTTTGATTCAGGTCAGGTGAGTACCTTGGTCATTGCAGAATATTTCTACTTCTTCACCTTAAAGAAAGTCTTGGGTTGCTTTCATAGCATCATTTTCCTTCTGCTCAGTGAAGCACTATCCAATGATTTTTGAAGCATATGGCTGAATATGAGCAGATAAAGTCTTGAACACTTTTGAATTCATCCTGCTGATTTTCTCAGATATCACATTATCACAAAATACAGGACACCAGTCGCTTTTGCAGGTTTACATGCTTCAAAGATGAGGTGGTGTGGTTAGGGTCACGAGCAGCTCCTTCGTCTTGAAACTCTCCCCAATTTTACGGTGCAAGTAGATTTTTGTCTTTTTTGCAAAAGCAAAGCTACACACACAATTAAGTGGGTCTTACAAGAATTTGAAAATATTTATATTCTAAGCACATATATATTTTAGATATTTTTACTCTCAACTTTACTAATTTGCATTATTTTTACATATGAATTTATAAATTACTTCATTGCTTTTCATTCTCTCATGGACTTATTCACTTTATTCTAATTGCTCTCCAACCATTTTAAAGTCTCTCCAGGTCTTTCAAGTGTAACAGACGCAGATAGGTGCAATCCCAAAAGTGAGTGCATTGAGGGTGGGCATACATTTGGAGAGGGGTGCTGAAAAGCTTGCTGGTAATAGATCCCCTACTGTGACAAGACGAACACAACACTGCATTAATCAGCTGCACCTGCCAGTCTCTTAAAACATTCACAATAATACATGGGACAGTAAAAATGCAGCATCTGCTATCACCTACCAGTGTTCCTCTCCAGCCATGAGAGCTGTATGAAGCTGCAAGTATCTACCTTCACAATGTAATTAAGCTGACTTGTGAAAGGAATGCTCATATATAACACACACACATATTAGTCTTAACAAGTAAAACTTTATTGGAATGATACATTTTGCAAAATATTACTTTATGTATATATTTTTTTTAACATACTCATTGTGTAGTAAGGATATCTGTCAAGTTCTCCAGAGGGTAAGATAGTTAAGACTGTCAAAGGCAGGGATTATAGAGTTTTGTTTCCCCAAAAGGTACAATAGACTACACAATCACTGTACCCAGGTCATGAGGAAAAGATAATTATTTTTGCTTTTTAATTTTTTTGAAAATACAATTAGAAAATATGAGCGCAAAACATCTCGGATGTAAAAAGTGTTATGTTTCAGTAAAGAGTGTGTGGAAACCTGATGAAAATAAAGAGCAAACATAGGAGAAAAAACTCAGCTGATAGTGTTTAGTTGATACAATTGAAGACAACTGACAAGGATTTTATTTTATGGGGGAAAAAGGATTGTGAATGCCTTAGTGTCTGAAGTGGATTCTTCTACCCACCAGCTCTAGTCATTCATCAGAACCAAGACCAAAGACACTACACGTGCTCTCTTCAAAGCATTCGCACAAATCAATTAAATAGGAGATTTGGAAGGGTGTGGCATGTGCTTCACTATTTGCAAGAGAGACTGGACAGGCTGGTTGGTGATCCACTGAATTGTTCAGTGTGATGTTCTGATAAATCAAAAGTTAAGTAGTGATGAGGCTATTGGCTGTGGAAACAATGGTTTGTCAAACATGTCTCAGGTCCAGGGCATGTCTTGCTGTTGGGCTGCTTTAATATATGTGAGAAAAAAAAACAAGCTCACCGGAGAAATATGTATTAAAAAATACATTTCCAAAAAGCATTGACACATCTCCATCAGACAATTCTAGACATTCAAAAATGTATCCTGCATTTGACCTCAATTACATTAAGAGACTGCAAAAATAATTACTCAAGCTTACTGAAATCATTTAGAGTCAAAAACATTCTCAAAAATGTCATGTTACAAGACTTCAGGACAAATAGACTGATGCACATCAAACAATTCACAGAAGCTTTTCAGTGAGAGTCTAGCACCTATAGGGCCTTATAGAGGATGGGGGGGAAGCAAATATCCTTCATAAAACCAAAACTGTGTGTTCAGTCAACAAACCAGCAATAAGATTTGGTCTGCGATTGTCTTGCATCGACAGAAATAAACTTGGCAAAAGGGGACAACTTCCTTAGTTTGACTTAAACACAGAAAGCTGGAAATTTGAAACAAAAACATTCCAATTTCAGCAGTCCCAAAATTTGGTTTGAATGCAAATTTATATGAAGGAGTTGTAAGATATATACAAGAGGAAGGGAGGGGGAGGGTTATCAATGTGAGAAGCACAGGTTCAGTGACAACTATCAGCAAACTGTTACCCTACAACCGAGTAATGAAAAAAGCCCAGAAGAACTTTCTGACACATTTACCTGGGTCTTATTCCATCTTCAGCATAGAGCAGCCGAGAGTCCTTTTTAATAGTTAAGTATGTTATCCGTGATCTCAGGTACCTCAGCACAAATAAAGCATAATGCTCTGCTAGCTTTCTTTAAAGTGATACAGTATTATACAAAAATAACATGCACATTTTGTTGAAACATTTTGCTACTTTTTTTGCGTATTAAAATCCACCACCATCAGTTATACATACAGAAAACCTTGCAATATTATCGGTTTGCAATTTTGGCAGAATTTATATTGTTTATTTATGAAATCTTAATACAGTTTCACAGCTATGAGACAATAGTGTAAAATATGGATATTTTATGTTCTCTAATATATATGTGTGTATATATATACACACACACATATATATATACACACACACACACATACATATATATATGTGTGTGTATGTGTGTGTGTGTGTATATATATATATATATATATATATATATAAGTATGTATATGTATGAATTAAATAAACAATAGTCAGGAGTGTGATCACAATGTTAGTTGCTGCTAAATCACAGCTTTTTAACCCACCCTTGAGCACTAAATAACACACAAGCACAGAGATTGACATAAAAAGGACAAAATGATCACCAATAGGATTTTTTAAAATGCTCTATTAAATTCAGCCAAGACAAAGACAGTCTTAAATGCAGACCTCATGTATACCATTTCTTACAGGTCCCCAAAAGGAGTAAGACCTAGATGAAGTTTACTGTGATAAATCATTTTCACTCTGATCAAAGAGGTCACCACTGCTTCTGCTGCAAGCAGTGAGTGCATCATCGACCCAATAAACACGCCACATCGAGCAGTCAAAGGCAGCTGCAGAGTTTTCAAGCTTTCAACCAAAATGGGCACGAGGGCCAATGCCACCATAGCCAAAGCTGTGCACCAATGCTTTCGACACAGTTTTCCAACAAGTTGGCAATATGATAGGCACATCTGTTGGACTTGGTATTGCTTGGAGAGATTCAGGATGGAAAGATGAAGGGGGAACCAGAGTGACAAGATACAACCATTCTGAGAATCTTGTTGAGTGGGCCTGTCCACAAACAAACAAACAAAAAAACAACAAAAAAAGCCTAGCAGATTTAGTACCTTAACACAAAGTCAATGTCTCAACCTGCAAAGACTGAAAACGTGTCATTACACCATCAAAAGATCTAGCTGTCTCAAGAGCCCCAACTTATGCCTGTTCTCCTTAAGTCCCTGCCACAAACACAAGAGGGACAAATAAAATGAATAGGTAACAGTTGAGAAACAATCAGAAAAGGCAACACTGCTGGTTCTGTTTGATCTTTCTTCACTTTGCCTACCTTTCCACTGGGGGGATTTTACATTGTCATCATTGTCATTACATATAAGCAAGCTAGCAGTCCATCCTAGCGCTTCCTGTCTTCAGACCCCCTTTACTTTCTAAATCCCTGTCTCTCTTGCCGCTACTCATGGTTGGAATCTAGAACTCAGCAAACTCCTTTGCACATTTCTCTGTGAAGGAGACTCTGATTTCCTCTTCCTCATAGTCATCGAAGTTGCTTGTGTCACCAGGGCCTTTGCACTTAGGAATAAAGGGAGCTTCCACCTGGAACACACAGGACAATCCAATCATCAGAATGATCTAGTTCAGTCTAACGGAGAGTACAACAGCCACAGCATGCACCATAAACAATTAACAAATGTTAATTAAAAACAGATTCACATCCATTATAATTAATTAATACAGATATCAACACTACAAGCTTTTTTGTTTTGTTATAAATCAAGACAAAACAAATGAAATGTATTTTTTTTTATTTCATCTTCTTATTGTGTATATTGTTTGTTTACACAATGTCAGCAGTCAGTATGTGACTGGTCGGTAGGGATCCCTCTGTGTGCAGCTTTCTCTGATTAGTCATTTTATTGTACCCATTTTTTATGTGGACTTTGTGAAACCATTTGACAAATGTCACTCTGATTCACGCTTTACATGTATATACCTGAAGTTTCTGGATTCTGTTGGTATTCAGAGTGTAATGTAAATATACAGAAAGATGTGTTCTGAAAATTAAGAGAATTTCAGAAACTGAGGTGGTATATGCCTCTCACCTTCCTCTGGTAAATGGCAATCCAATCAGTGGTGGCAAACCACTTGTGGCCCTTGATATCATTGACTCCATTCCTGAGGTTGCCAAAGCGCTTGGTCAGATCCACCTGCAGCAAATTTCTCAACATATCCTTCAAGTCTGAGCTGAAGTGGGAGGGAAAGCGAACCTGCAAAACATTAAAGCCGTGTGAGTGTGTGTTTTCAAGCACAGCGTGTTATACCTCAAGCTAAATGGACTGCAACACTCTGGTCTACAGCTGTAGGTTACTGCAAACCTGAGGAGTACAGATTAAAATGACACTGTGCCCACTAATGTTAACCTTTGCTGTGATTTTCCTGGTTGTGCCAAGTCTGCTTGTTTGCAGTGTTACACGTTCTGGAGACTCTTGTGTTGCATAAATCTTTTTTGTCTACAGAATTGCTTGTAACTGTTTTTTTGCCATTCTCACTGACCAGTTATGACCATGCATTGAAGTCATAAATGACAGTCATGCGGGAGATGCTGGAACTGGCCCGTCTAATGATAACTATGATGCCATGTTCAAATACACTAAGGACACTTGTTAGTTGACGTATAGAAAATGTATGAGTGGTTGTATATACCTAATAAATTGACATATCTGTGACCATGTGCTGTAGCAATGTACATGTACTGTGAGATCACCAGGTTATACTGAATGCTACAAGTGATTAGGTCTCTGTGCCAAGACAAATACCAAGAAAACAAAAACATAAAATAATAACATGCACATAATATCACCAAGACAACTGTATTTCAAGGGGCAGGGGAACTGAGGAGTTGAGAGTCTGTCAGACAACTAATTTGTCTACAAATTAAGTGATTTCAAGGCTTAAGGCATTTGACAATATAGTTTACAAAAACATTTCAGTGGTTTCTTTGAAATAATACACTTAATACATGAAGCAAAAGTTGTTAATTTTGTTAATCTATGAATACAATAATAAAGTTTGCTCTCATCTGACGGAAATATTACTTGTAAGAATTATTTACTTAAAATACATTATGAAATAATTTTAGTTTACTATATGTTATCTAATATAGCCTGTAAACAATAACACCTCAGTTGATGAACTGTGAATCATGCACTGTATGGGCCAGGACAACCATTCTACTCATGGCAATGAAAAGAGATTAATTAGATTGTGTTCTCTCAACTCACCTTCCCTGATACAATTTTCTCGTAAATCTGAATAGGCTGGTCTGCAAAGAAGGGGGGGTAACCAGCAGCCATCTCATATATCAGCACGCCCAGAGCCCACCAGTCCACTGCTTTATTGTAACCCTGAAAAAGACAAAAGAATTAAGTGATGACATACACTCAAAAAAAAAAAACAACTCACACATAACAATGCTGACATTAAGCAGCAAATTGGTCCTGTCAGTTCTATAGTTCCTGGTTTCTTAAATGAAGCCCCAGGTAGATATAAGGTTTCTTCTGCTCTCATTATAAAGAGCAGTGTTGTTTGCAATGGGCTGAGGTGAACACTTACTTTACTGAGGATGATCTCTGGTGCCAGGTATTCTGGGGTCCCGCAAAGTGTCCAAGTTCGGCCCTTTACCCTTTTCGCAAATCCAAAATCTGTTACCTGAGAGGGAGAACGTACAACTCTAAGTACTGATTATGTACTCCAAGAGCACAGAGTCAAACAATAAGTGCTGCTGATGGCTAAGACAACAAACACGGGATCCTTGCCTGTATGTAACCTTGCTGGTCAATGAGCAGGTTCTCCGGCTTCAGATCTCGGTAGATGAGATCCAGCGAGTGAAGGTATTCAAAGGTCAGTACAATCTGGGCTGCATAAAAGCGGGCGTGTGGCTCACTGCAAAACAGATCAGCCACAATAATTATAGTCAACCAGCAGTGAGTGGAAATATTTAGACTGAGTTAACTACAAGTCAATTTACCTGAATCTACCGATTCTCCTTAAGTGTGAGAACATTTCACCTCCAGGTACGTACTCCATTATCATATACAGATTACTGTTGTCCTGTAGAGAAAGGAGCAAAGTCTTACTTCGACATGCAAAACACACACACACAAACATGAGGTTAAAGTGCTTTAAAGACAGACATGCATACCTTAAAAGAGTGCTCCAGTCGCACCAGAAAGGGAAAGCTGACAGCTTGCAGGATGCGTTTCTCATTCAGTGTGTGCTCTATCTGCTTCAACTTCACAACCTTAGATGAGTCAAGACATACACATAAGTTGTCAAAACATATACATAATAAAAAAAAGGGGATCACAATTTTTTAAAAACGTTTGTTTTAAACAAACTCCTCAATGCCCCGTACAGACAGGTATCACCTGTACCAATATTGTAAAGTAACAGTGACATGTTGCAAAGGCTGAACTCTTCTGATGATGACCAATTGGTCAGTAGACTTATGCTGCTGAAGGATATCTGAGCATTTCTACGACTGTTTGACAATCAGGAGATGCACTCGTAGTGTTTTAAAGACATTGGATTCCGTTAGTCACTTGTCCTTGTGGTGCTAATAACCAGCAAGTGATTGTAGATAAAGGATAACTGTGATTACACTTTTAACAACTTACAGTTTGTTAGATCTGAAGGATAAATAAATGCATAATTGATGGAACACAAATCTACTCTACACTTTGTAGGCAATCAATTATTCTCAGACTGTCATGAGAATATTCTTAACACACTTTCTACATTAGTGCTGCAACAGCCTGCAGTTGATCCATTCAGATCACCCTCCACGTTTCGGCATGCATGTGAACTGCAGAGTTTAACAATCACAATGTGAAATACAGTTTTACTGCCACTGTTTGAAGTAGACCTAATGATTCCTTACATTTTCATGCAAAGGTGCAGTGAAAACATACAAAGTAGAGTGTTTCCCCCCTCTTAGACTTCACTTGGGCACAAGTACTTTCATGACTTTAGTGCATTTTAGAAAAATGGTCCCACCTGTGACTTAAAATCTGTGATGCAACTGTGACTTTTGTGATCTGTTACACTCCTTTTCTGTCATATCAGAAATAATTAAGTCAAGCATTCACATTTATTTAAATACTGTACCTTCTGTTTGTCAAGTATTTTCATGGCGAAATGCTGTCCCGTCTCTTTGTGTTTTACCAGCATGACTCGACCAAACGAACCAGTGCCTAAGGTCTTCAAACGCTCAAAGTGGTCCAATGCCGCAGTTTGCTGAGGAGTAGAAGATGATGTCAGAAAGATCAGAGGATGCAAACATACAACACAGCCTAGTTTAGCTGTTTAAATGCTTACCTAAATGAAACCTAGATTATAATATACTGTCATGTCAGTATTTACTATAATTACTTGTTGTTTTATGTGATTTTTTTTGTTTAGTATACAGTTAATCAGGGGTGAACCCATTACAGATAGCATGTTTCACATTAGCCCAGCAGAGGGTGCACTGCCCCCTAAAGTAAATAGAAATGAATTTGTTCATGACTTCCATGAGCCTATCCCAGAAAGTGAGTGTGGAAACAGAAGACAGGTTAGTTTAACATTCATTATAAAATATTATCACAAGAAAGTTTCTCAACACACAAAAACAACAGCATTCACAGACATACAATAAAAACTGCAATTATACTGTACAACACTTTACAGTAATAATTACAGAACAAAACAATGAACATGATGATTACAAAAAATGGGAATTTATTTAATTTTACTCTCACCTGTGCTGGATTCTCCCATTTCTTCAGGAAATCTTCTTTGGCTTTGGCAAGAAACTCCTTCACTGTAATTAAAGACAAAGTGGATATTCATGGGTGAAAGTTCTGTTGTAAAACCCACCAAGTCCAGAATTGAAGGCATTTTGGATAAAAGGTCACCACCAAGACCCAGAGAAGACCATAGCTCTATTTTTTTTATATGGATACACATTATGTGCAGACCCAAACAACTGCTTCTGTCCCATCAATGACAGTGAGCAAAACACAGTAAAACCAGTGGAATTCGTTTAAACTAAAGTGTATTGTAACATCAATGCTGCTCAAGGCAAAATGCAAAGTTTACCAACAGAACAGACCACTATAATTTTATGTAAAGAGTACTAGTTATTCCCTTTACTACAGTCATGTGGAAAGGTTAGTAGCCCTTTTTAAATGTTGTGTGCAAAAAACATAATACAAAGCACATAACTGGAGCGGGTCATAGTATTAGGCAATAAAACCTCAGACGAACAAGAACATATAACTCTTTCCACTGTGCCATTATTTATTTAATAAAAATGAAGCCAAAATAGAAATAAATGTGGGCAATACCCCGTATAATTCAACAGCTTGTATATCCCCCTTTGATTCTTTTATTTTTATTCTGATGTAGATTTACTACTGTGCTTTGGATCATTGTCCTGTTGCGTGACTCTATTTCGACCAAGCTGTAGCTGTCAGACAGACGGCCTCACATTTGCCTCTAGAATACTTTGGTATAGTGAGGAGCTCATGGCTGACTCAATGACTGTAAGGTGCCCAGATCCTTTGGCTGCAAAACAAGCCCCAAATAATCACCCGTCCACTGCCGTGCTTGACAACGGGCGGCAGTGTTCCTGCTGAAATGCTGTGTTTGGTTTTTGCCAAACATGGCGCTGTGCACTAAGGCCAAACAACTCCACTGTGGTCTCATCTGCCCATAGGACATTGTTTCAGAAGTCCTGTGGTTTACACAGATGCTGTTTTGTGAACGTCAGTCGTGCTTTCATGTTCTTTTTAGACAGAAGAGGCTTTCTTCATACCAGCAAACTGCCAAAACTTCTGCTTTTATAGATGTAGAGTCAATTTACATTCAAATGACAGTCAGCATCTAAACCATAATCCTATCTAGTATATAGCTGTTTTCACATATGCACTCTGGACAAAGTCTGAAGAATCAGGTCTAGACATGGTGCAGAGTTGTGCGTTCAAACATGCAGCACACAACAGGGGACAGTCCGGGACAGATACGTTCTCACTCAGGAAAATAGGCCATTTGGTTTTGGTCAGAGGCGGTCTCTGGGTAGAGCTTGCAGAAGAATCTACACCGTGGAAATTAATTATGTTTTGTTTGCTGCACATTAAAGTAGAGCCCGTTACATGATTAGAAATTACACATTATGCATGCAACTCCGGTTTCCTGAAGAAAAGAAGCGCAACCCAACAACATAAAGTAAGGTACACATTTCCTATACTTTTTGGTGTTGTGCTGAGTGGATCGACCAAAAGGAAACACCCACTCACTCGTGGTGAATCCTCTGGACTATTAGCTGCTGTATTCACACATGTGCTCACACAGGCATTACACAGACTTTGTTCTAGGGAGCTCCCAGGATAAACTCCGGGTAATCTCCGAGCTGACTAACTCAGACATTTGCGTTCACATGCAGCACACCCATTTGGTTGATTGTTGATTTCAATTGTAAAAACAATATTTCGAGTCTACATTTTTCTCCACCTTACATGAGGCTAAATGCCTGTAGAACAGGGGTTGAAATAATGCCTGACGTAATCCATTGCGTAAATCCGTCGGTGTCATAGTGTCTACATTCATCCCAAATTATGGCAGCTCCTACTCTCCAGCATACTAAAAATTGCAACTTTATTCCAAAAAGCCAAAACAGTATTATCTAAAATATGTGTGATTCTCTAAACAGAGATCAAATAAATGGCCTAACATTACCCAAAAGGAAGCACAACTGCTATGCAAGAGCACCTCACAACAAAACATTTCAGGTCCTCCAACCTCAAAAGACAACAGCATTAGTATTTATTCCACTGGACTTTGTCTGATTGTTGGTTGGTCACCCCCTGTTGCGTTCTTATCCGTTCTGTTTCAGACAAGAAATCAATGGAAAGCTCCCCTAGATCAGATGCTAACAAGTCTGGCAACACTGCTTTCTTTTTGTTTGTTTATGTGCATATAGCTATAAAACTAAACGACATTGATTCTCATTAATATTGCTCTGAACGTCAGTGTAAGGAACTTTTTGCACATAAATAACAGGAGCGCATTTCTGATTACAATCAGCAATTGTCGTGTTAGCATTAGCAGACTCTCATCACCTCGTGTTTGGTGTATTCAGGGATTCAGGGTGAAGAACATCTGCATTTGAGATATAATCAGAGCCCAAAAGGTGAAAGTTCAACTTTGAAATGGCTGCTTCCTTCATAGATTTCATGTTAAAATAAGCGAATAGCACATGCATGCTATTCTAAACCAAGAGACTTATGCCCGTGGACAGATTTTGACAACCTGTCACACAGTGTCATATGCAGAAGTTCATTTTTCTTGCCCTTATCTTTATGAGGCTAATCATAGTGTTCGGTGGGAACATGTAGATAACCTGTCCTTCCTCATTCCTCCTTACTCTGTGCACTAGTTTGAACTAGTCACTCCAGCAGTTCAGAGTGTGTGTCCTGTTAGTCTGGGACAATATGGTCAAATCTGTAAATTTAAAATTGGAAAAATTGTTAAAACTGGACCAATACTGCTCTTTAAAATAAAATGTTGTACACAACATTTACAGAAGATAAACCATGTTAAGCCTTTCGGGATATGGTGGAATGTCTGTCTCCCTAAATAATCAATAATCAACAGCCTGGGGGACAGTTTAAATAAAGCCAGTCAGCGGTCAATAGTGAAAGTGCACAGTAATTTATTCATCAGCTCTGTGATATCAATATACAGTTTACAGCTTTTGGAGTAATATGTGGAGAAAATTAAGATTTTTATAAACAAGCAGCAACTATGAGAATATTCAATCATCTCTCGCACACATAAACTCAAAACTAAATTAAAGTTTAATCCTCTTCTAGCTACTGAGATTTCCTGCAAATTCTCCCAAGACCTGCAGCTCCAATAATATGATGGGAGAAAGCCAGCGAGAACAGCAAAGACCAAAGTTCACATAAACATGTCAAGTGCACTGTTGCTCTCACAGAGGGCTATGGAAGCAGACCGGTCACCAGGGAGAAAACATTTCCCCTGAAAACTGCTCAACTCCCACTTCCAACAAAACGAGCCACAAACAGAGCTACTCCTGTTATAATGTGGAACTGCTTGAGGAAAGACTTGGGGAATGCTGCTAGAAGCTAAATCGACAGCTGTCTAAGGAAATGTCTTGATCTTCATTCAGTCTCTCTGTTAGATTTAGAAGGCTTTGCTGCCATGACTAACCATGGGAATTTCAGGTGAAATACTACAATTCAATACCCTGATTCTCTTGTAATTCTAAATTCCTTACCATCTGGGATGACTATGGGTACCTCTGGTGCTGCAGCATCTGCTGAGCGCGACCCTGATTCACTTGAGCGCGAAGATGACTCCCTCTTCCCTGCATGCCTTCTGGAGCTCTTCCTGTCACACATCAGTCCTGCAAAGTCTCCCCTGTTCTTCTTCCTTGGCCTCTTCCTCACAGCGACTGACTCATGACCTATCCTTTCCCTCTGAGAGCACTCTGGTCAGATCAGCAGCCCCACTCATCCACAGACAACAGTTGAGTTTCTTTGCCAGAAGGGTGTTTTCAGTCTTTCCTGATACAGTCACCTTGTTGGTAACCAGCTTCAGAAAGTCGCATCCACATTCAGTGTGCAGTAAACATAGTATAGAGATCAGCACTGCTCCCATTACACTCACATAGATCAATTGGACCCTTGCTTGGTTTGTATCAATATTTATTCTGTACACAAGGTACTCTCTGCTGTTCCCTCTCATGCCAAACACACATACAAATGCACGAACTCACACTGGCTATATATTGATCTAAATGGGGGCATAATCACCAGGGGGAGGGGCATAAAACACTAGCTGGTATATTTATTCAACCCAGAGAGGAAGTCCTATGGAAAACTAGGCCTGAGTGAAGACCCTTGAGATGATGTATCTAGATGCAACTAAAACTTCCCCTAATTAGCAGAAGAGATCAGATGTCACAACTGTGAAGAAACTTTCAGAGTGGATCTGGGTGTTAAAAAAAACAAACATAAAAGTGGCTCTCTCAGGAGACACTAGCGAAGAAGGAATGCACCAACCACAGTGAAACTTTTTCTCCCTGCCCAAATGCACCAGAGAGTCTGTATAGTGCCAGCGCTGAATCGATCCTCCAAAAATCAATCTTACATCTCCCCTGGGCCTCACTGGCCCACTCTGACGCAGGAACAGAAGGGTTATATTAGGGCGAGCTGACCGACATTTAACTGTGGAGCGCGCCAAAACAGGCCCCAGTCTACATGAGGCCTTGTTCAGATAGCATTCAGCCCCAAATGATGCATACAAAAACAGTCAGAGGACAAACAGAGCTGAATGTAAACTAGGAAGGTGTTTGCATGTGTGTAAACTTGAGAAATCAATCGTAATCAACAGCTGAATCCTGGCAGGGGACAATTTATGATGACTGTTGAGAAAGAGCTTACTAACAAAACCACAAATGGGAAACTATTTTAAATTTTACTGTTAGCACTGAATTGGCTAGTCAAACTATTGACCAATTTAGAAGCAGAGGAGCTAAAAACTGAGTTGCTGGTCACGTTACACTTGTGTTCTATTATATTTACACTGTGTTGCATGTTGGGGGACTGCGGCACCACGTTGCAAGGTATGTGATCTGTTTACCTGTGGCTGCAACAGAGGTTACCTCTACACCTTTTATTTTGTTTGACTAAAAGGTTGCATAAATTATTCTCATTTAATAGAGAAGAGATTAAAAACATGAAATAAAAAGAAAGGTACCCCACTGAGATTCATGAAATTACAGAAGAGTATTTGGTCAAACTACCAAGATCCATATGACTTAGATGCCCAAGGACTACAGACCCTGAAGCACTACCTCCACTACCCAGATATTATCTTGTTTTTGTACTGAGTGTATACACTTTGCTTGAGTTTAAAAGTTAGAAATCCCTACGTTCATGAACAGTTTTTCAGAGGCTGTGTCCAAGATCTGCACAATCTCCACATGGCGTGCGTAAATAGAAATTCAACACATCGACTTTACATTCTCTTTATATGTCTATATCTCTTTATACATATGTTGGGGCTAATGAACATTTACACATTGTGTCTAGGATAACAAAAAAATCAATTGTTCCTCTGGAGCCCTTGTTTCTGTAGCATAATAGCATAGGCTTTATTTGTGGCAGAAAAAATGTCATTTCAGTAGCACTATCTATGTGACTGTAGCTTTAAAAGACCAATAGACAAAGATTTGCACAACTACAACACCTGCCAATGTGAGAATCCAGAGGAAAATACTGTTCCTTTCCCATCGCTGAACTCCATTCCTTTTGTTTTTCTTTGCTTACTGCTTGATTTTGCATCTAGGGACTGTTCCCTAGAAGTATGAGAGCTTGCCATCTTGCCAGTGCTGTAGGCTTATCTGTGGTGGCTGGCATTTCAACATTAAGGTCCACTGGTAATCAGTGGAGGCTTATAACAAAGCCCCTTTAACTGGAAACAGGAAGTGATGAGCGATCCCAACACAAACCTGCCCTTGTTATACAAGCCAGCTGTGTGCAGAGCAGAGGCAGGACATGAACTACACAGATAACACCGGTGAACACATTTTCAAACAAAATTTTGTTACCTGAATAAAACTGAGTGCCTCTAGTTAAACTTTACTCGCTGAACATAATGGTAAAATCAGAATTTGTCTATCACGTAAGGTTTTAGAGAGACAAGAGCATTTTATATTTAACTGCATTTTAACTGCACAGGGTGGTTCACATGTCTGTCAATGTAAAAAAAACAATAGGAAGCTGGTTGATATGCCCTCTTTTCCTATTGGTGGAGTATATTGATAGGCACCAAACTCAACCAACCTACTCTACTCTTCAAGTACAGAAAACTAGATCATTTTCATTAAAACTGTACGCCATAAAACCAAATGGATGTCGTGTTTGTGATCAGCAGGTCGAATTCCATAAGAATAACCTATTCATTCAACCTAAGCTATAAATAGTAAGAATTGCAGGTAGCAAATATTATGTTGATCATTGCAATCGGAGGGAGTTGCGCTTTAAAGGGTTGTCACCTCATTATGTGGCCAAATTCAAAATGCACAATTCAATGCTACCCTTACTCATGTCATAACTGGTTGTGAGCACGGATATTGTGTTTGTACAGGAAAATATTTCCAAGCTTACAAACACTAGAACTAAAATTGGACACTCTTGAAGGAACTTTACCAGTAGATAATGACATACAAGTGTTAATAATAAAATATGTGTGCTTGAAAAGGTTCATTATTACACTGTGGATCAAATTCATTCATTTTGTATACATACACATATGCTCCATCAGACATACACACACATGCACATCTTGGCTGAAACAATATATTCCAGTACAACCAATGTACCAAAGCCAGCAGACACTCATCAGGTCATGAGATGAATTTAGTAGCAAACATCAGCAAGAAAAAAAGTCTAATCTGTTAAATGTATGAGCTTTAGCTCAACCTGTGACTTGCTAAGCTCGAAGGACACTGCATAAACCACAGCTCCACCCCTAACCCATACTCCTGTCTAGCTCCAGAATGAAAACTCACACCAGCAGCAAGCCTCTAGCTCCTCCTGTGGTTGGTCATGTCTGCCTTCTCCACAGCTTGTGTCCCCTAAACAAGGCCCAGCTCGGTGAAACAGCCTTCCTGCCAGCCTGTGAATAACAGACATCATATAAGGCCGGAGGGAGCCAGCTGATAGCCAGTGTAGAGTCTTAACACTGCAGTATGTCTGGATGGTCTAAAAAGTGGGAAGTCCAGAATATGTAATGCAGTGCTGGAAGGGTACAACTTTAAGCTACCCTGACTAGCTGTGTTTGGTTTATAAGGCAGTAAAGGCAACGACCAACTGTGCTGAGCCTGGGCTGGACCTTCCTTGCTCCTTCATTTCCTGTTGCACTTCAGTTTTTGTCCGCCCTACTTCTTCCTGTGGGCCAGAAATCAGCTTTGTATACGAGTACAGTGGCTCCCCACTCATCTAAATCAGTCTAAAAGGTTCAGAGAAAACAGAGCCTGTACAGCTGAACTAGCTCTCAACACTCTTTCCACTTTCCATAGAAACCAGAATAGGCAACCATATTGTCCTTAATCTCTAGCTAAAAATATTACATTGCTGAGTTCGGGCTTTGGACCCCTGGTCTGCACCTGTCTCCCTCCTGGGTCAGGGTGTGCCCACAACAATCAGGCGGATAAGGATGTGAAGCATGGCATGTGAACAAACCTCCCACTGGCAGTGTCTTCTTTGGCTCTCATTACTTCTAAGGCATTAAAAGAACATACCTTTACACTGTAACACAGGTGAGGCCAATCATGGTCCTCAAGGGCCACTGTCCTGCTTTTTTCCCCCCAACCATCCTGCAGTTTCTGCTTTGCTGATCACACCTGATCCAGGTAATCAGCAGTGGGTAGGGCTGGGATAGTTGGAAAACAAGCACGACAGTGGCCCTCAAGCACTAGGATTGGCCACACCTGCTATAACCCCTGAATGTCATGGGCCATATTACAGGGGTTTCCAGTGATAGGTTCACATTACAGCGGGACTCGAGGCCATTCTTCACATCTACTCTCTACCAGCAACAAGTAACTGACACTTATTTTGCAGATACCTGTTCAGACTTTGCACAGTTGAGTGTTATTTATAGTGTCATGGATAGAAACAGAAAACGGTGTCCTCTCAGGCCTGCTCTAGTGCCAGTGATACTGACTGTAAGAGTGCCTGGATGGCATGAACAGGCTTCTTATTATGAAATGGAATTTCATTTTCCCTCATTTTGTAGCTAAAATGCGAGGTTCAAGCTGTAATTACCTGCCGTTTATCTTGTCTGCATATGCACATGTCTCCTTATAACTGTAACTAATGAACCCTTATAACTAATGAAAAGTAATGACAGAAATTTGACAGAATTATGAACACCATAAAAAGTTGTGGTGAGCAATGACTAGTGAAAGCAAAGCATTCTTCCCTGTCGCACGCACAAACATGAATGCACACAAACAAACACACTCAGTGATACATACAAGTGCCATTGTTTTAAATACTGCTCATCACATGATGTTCAAGAGACTTCTCAACTCCAAATTTCTGCCTGGGGAGGATCACCCTCATGAATCATATGACCCTTTTCCTTCTCTGATAACAACCAACTCCACTCCACTCCACTCACTGTCAAATACAGTGTGGGTCTCAATGGCCACATCCATTTAACATAAAGATTCAACATATGCATAAACATTCAACACATCTTCATTTCTGCTTCAAATATATGCATTTCCTACACACCCCTTTTTCTATACAGATGTTTTGTCCTGAAATAACTGGATTATAAAATGTACATGAAATCAAGTCGACACAGGGATTCAAGTGTACAATGTTTAGCAGTCTTCCATTGCCCTATAAGAGGGTAAAACATCAGAAACACAAAAACCACAAAGAAACCTCTGACTGTTGTATAAAGCTAGTTGTTGTCGTCCTCGTTGGTACCTCTGAACACAACCTGAGGCTTTTAATCACGAGCTTTCCCACAGAATCTGCAGCGATAATAAATAATCTGCTGTTCAGTTAAGATGAAAGCTGTAAAAGAGCCTGGCTGGAGTTCAAATGTGGAAGTGAATGGCCAAGGATACATTTCACTGGGTTTTAGATTATATTAATAATAGCGTAAAAGTCTGCATATTTTGCTCACCTCTATATATAATCACGATGTCTCATTGTGGATGGTATCTGGGCCTTAATGCATTATACATGTGTTAAGCTGTGCTTTTTATTTTGCTGCTGTCGTGGGAAACAGGAAATGACTAGAGCAAAACGAACCACCGACAGGCGGCATGTTATAGCTAGCTGCAGCAGCTACGGGTAAAGGGTACTCACCACTCTCCATCTCATTGCCCTTCTTTGCGGTGGGCGTGTTGCCCATGGTGGCAGGCTGAAGGTGGGGTCCCTGGGTTCGGACTGAGTTTTCTTTTGCAGGTAGTTAAATGATGCTACACCGCTAACGCAGTCACTACACTCAATGGAGCTGAGAGCTAGCTACTAGCTAACGGCTACCATTATTGACTAATGAGTGCAAATATACCTGCTGCAATACTTGTCCGTTGTCACTTCGAAAAACTCCAGTCAAGCAAGCATATCAAAGTCTGCAGCAAACACTAATTTAGGTTGGCTAGGCTAACACGGTAGCTAACTTTAAGAGAGATGGCAAGTGGACGTTCGCGTTAGCTCCTCAATTTCCAAGCGAGCACGGACAGCTTAAGATGTCACTCGGCCGTCCTTTATTTCCAGATACGACTTGAACTGTGCAACATCCAGTCCGAAACATTAGCTAGAGCGTCGAAAGCAGTTTTCCGTGTTTCTAGTGAGCAGGCTAGCGTTAGCTTTTAGCGTCCCTCGTAGTTGTCTCCTGGCCTGAACTAACCAGGTGTTGTGTCAGTGTAGGCAGGCCTTTTCGGTTGAGACCTGGATAACAAAAGTGGTTCCCAGATTATTCCTTTTTCTCCGCAGTTGGATAATTCAATTTGATATCTTCTTATTACTTTCTAATTCACCCGTTTCCTGGGTTCGACCTTCTGATAGTCGATTCCTAAGATCAACAGACCCCTTCCATTAATCTTTAGACGGCAAGGGAAACTCCAGTCATCCATCCATCGGGTCCCGCCTCTGGTCAGGTCTGATTGGCTACAGACACTTGCGTGACAAATTTCGCAGCTCAAGCGCTGATTGGATAAGCATTAGTACAGCCAATCATTGCATTGATGCGATTCGTCTATCAAAATGCCATGTCCCGCCTCCCAGACTTGCTAGTGCCAAATATGCCCAAAACTGTAACTATGCTGTATTTTCCTTTTTGCTTTTAAATGCTGTTATTTGTATTGATCAAACTGAGTTTCGTCCTGGAGAGAAATCAGATGCAGCGATCCGGCAATCATGTTTGCAGTGCAATATTTTCTAAAGCCATTTTGGCTGCCTAGCCACCCTTTTTACCCGACCGACCTGATTGGATGTGACGTTAACACAGTCTATTTTTAGTTTAATGTGAAAATATAAGAGGAAACTCACACTGATGCGTTACAGAAATGCCACGCTGTTGTGTTTACGCTTACAAAAAAATAGAAGTACTAGTGTGTTATGTAGTTACACAGACAAAAATAAAAATTAAGTGTGTTCCCACTTTTGCAATCAAAATAGCTTAACAATTATGACACAGACACTTACAGACAAATATATAACAAATACAATGTTATTTTATTTGGAACACAAAATAGCAAACAGAAAAAAATGGAGTGACAAAGCTGTACCAAGCCCCCCAAAATTCCACAATGTAAGTGGGAAAGGTTTAAGTCCAAAAGGAATTTGAACACAAATATAATGTCAGATTATTTAAATTCCTGTACAGCAACATATTGCAATTTATTTACCTATTGCTTCAGTGCTGAAATCCTCTTAAATGGGTACAAATCCGTTTTGCACCAACAAAAGGAAGGAAGGTAAATCACACCACAGCTTTCTGGCTCTACTTCAGTTCAGCTGCTTTATTTTATAGTTACCATTTTCCCTTCCATGAGTTTAAACTACTTCAATACTGCATTCAGTATCATACTGAAGAAGTCCCCAGGTATCTGATGATTACTCCACTGGGATGTTCATAATCTTTCTTGAAACAAACTCTCATTTGAAGCTCAAGGTAAGAGTTCATTTTTGACAATGAGCTTCGGGGAAATAAGGGCAGCTGTAAGGCAAAAATCTGTCTGTACATCCAAGAGAACGTCCACACGCATTCTTCAAAAATATGATCTCGTGCTGTAAGTCATCACCTTTCATGCTGTCTTTCGGGTCATCTCTATAAGCAATCCATGGAGTTATCTGGAAGTATACCCAAGGGTGGGGCTTTGCCTGGGAGACAGGATGGAGGGAGCATTGAGTTTGAAGTTGGATCTACATTTTCAGAATCTTCCATTCGCTCTGCACAGCCCTCCCAGTTTATATGGAATCTTGTAACACGTGGGTTTGATGCCAGAATATTTCTTTGAAGCTGGAAAGGAAAGACAAAAAAACAAAGATATTTTTTGTACAGCCATGAAGGAATACACCTTTACAGCATGCAGTAATCATATCTAATAAAAATACAGTGAATATGCAAACTAACGAGGGAGGCAAACAAAAAATCCTTCGCCAACCAAAAAATTTTCTAACCTACATGGAAACACAGACATCAGTTGAACATTTTCACCATGTGACTGATAACTTTTCCTTTAGCTGCAGCTATTTTTTGCTAATGTCAATATTAGTGCTATCAGTTAGCAGATCAAAATGAGATTTTAATGACCAAATGGTATTTGTTGAATAAAGAACTATACTATATTACCTACATTAAACTACAGTTCTACAACTGTAATCACTGCAGTCAAACATTCCAGTATTTTATTTTTCACTCGTAAGTGAAATGTTTCATTTCAAATGTCAGCCACCTTAAAAATGGGACACCTAGAAACAAAGTCTTATGTCATAACAGGAAAACTCACAGTGGCTTACTACTGAAGTTACCACCAGAATGAACATAATTGTTTACAGATTAGTAAAATTTGAGCTTAACTAGTTACATAATTAGGAGAACTTGAGAGGATTATCAGGGATTTTTGAAAAAAGCCAAACAACCATTTATGCAGATTAAAAAGCTTCAGTATCAGCTTCAGCCAGCTTCCATGCAAGGTGACTACCTTTGCTCTTGTTATTTTTATGGTTAATACAATAAAAAAAACATCTTAAAAAGCAAGGACTAAGAAGTGTATTACATCTTTCAATTCAAATGTGAATATTAATCAATGTGTTTATGGTGTACTTCTGAAGAACATTAGATTGACAGATTGACAGTTCATAGCTAAATTCTTTAACAAATCTTCTTCATTCAACCTTATGAAATATTATTTAACCCAAATATTACTTCAAACCAGGGAAATGAGCAGTCACATGTAATCATGACAATCAGAACTATTAGCCTGACCTGTGTGTAGTCTGGCTTGATTGGAGGATTTTCACGAAGCTCAGGGTCTGTGTATTCATTGTTGACATAGTAACCAATGCGAATAAACTCCTGGCCACGGTATGTGCAGGTAATCAGCACTACAGTTACACCAACCGCATCACTCTCAGGAATTAATCCAGTGTTTGGGGCATCGGCCTGTTGGGGGGAAAAAAAGCAAAAATATAAATTAGACAATAAATACAGAACATGCTGTGGACTAAGTACTCAATACATGTTTAACATGCTGATTACTTGTAGAAGCAATCAAATTAAAGCCTCACCCATTAACTACACTGGTCCCAAGTTTTTGAGTTCTTTCACCTGGAATACACTCATTGATTTGGCTTCAAAAGTAATTGACATTTGCTGTCATTTTATTACACCTATAAAATAAAGGACGCATATACAGTGCTGTGAACAAGTATTTGCTCCCCTTCTGATTTTCTAATGTTTTTGCCCATTTGTCACACTTAAATTATTCAGATCATCAAACTAATTTTAATAATAGACAAAGATAACCCAAGTAAGGACAGAATGCAGTTTTTAAGTGATGATTTTATTTATTAAGGAAATGAAATTATCCAAATTTACATTGCCCTATGTAAAAGAGAAACTGCCCCCTAAACCTAATAACTGGTTGTGCCTCCCTTGGCGGCAACAACTGCAATCAAGCGTTTGCAATAAACATCCTCCTTCAGGATTTTTTGTTAGAGAGCAGAATTCATGGTTCCATCAATCACAGCAAGTCGTCCAGGTCCTGAAGCAGCAAAGCAGCCCCAGACCACCATACTACCACCACCATGTTTGACTGTAGGTGTGACTTTTACGCCAGATGTAACGGGACGCACGCCTTCCAAACAGTTCAACTTTTGTTTCGTCAGACCACAGAATATGTTCCAAAAAGGCTTGGGGATCATCATGAGTCATGAACTCCGACCTTAACTGAGGCAAGTGAAGCCTGCAGTTCTTTAGATGTTCTTCTGGGTTCTTTTGTGACCTCTTGGATGAATTGTCGCTGCGCTCTTGGGTTAAGTTTTGGAAGTGGGAAGGTTAACCACTGTTCCAAGTTTTCTCCATTTGTGGATAATGGTTCTCACCGTGGTTTGCTGGAGTCCCAAAGCCTTAGAAATGGCTTTGTAACCTTTTCCAGACTGATAGATGTTAATTACTTTGTTTCTCACCTGTTCCTGAATTTCCTTAGATCGCAGAATGATGTCTTCCTTTTTGGGATCTTTTGGCCTACTATACTTTTCAATTCAATTCAGTTTTATTTATATAGCGCCATGGGAAGGAGGAGTTGCCAGAGGTGTGACTGTTACATCTACCCACACCCCTCCCCTGCCTTTGTTTCACTTAACGAGCATATTCAAGGAAGGTATGAGGTGAAACCAACCTGGAGGATAAATTTGTGGTCACTAGCCAACTTCCCTCAGATCGACAAAGTTCTGTGGATGCAGAGTGAAACGTCTCTACCTTACAAGAACGAAGTCCAGTTGCCATGACTCAACTTTCAGACAACTTCTCCTGGATGACTGAGAATCTTCACAGACTTAAGTGTGATAAATATGCAAAACCATAAAAAAAGCAGGAAAGGGGCAAATACTTTTTCACAACACTGTAAATTTATGTCATTCAAACAGTGTTTGCACTGACTGATGCATGTCTGACTAATCATGCACTATTCAGGTGTTTATGTTCCTTTATAGTCTCACAGAGACTTGAGATGATCCCACTGAAAATGTGTTTTTGTTAAGTGGAAACTGGCTTTTGGAGAATCAACTGAAAAGTACATTTTATGTAGAGTAGCCACATACACCATCTCATCCAGTTTCATGGGCACAAAAAGAAATATCCGTAACTATTGTCACATGGCCAGATGAAAAACCAGTGAGTCATTTCACAACTGCAGCAGTTGCAGTATCTGATCTTTAAAGATCTTTTTACAAGACTGACATACAAAGACAGACAACCATTTATACTCATATTCACACCTATGGGCAATTCAGAGTCACCAGTAAGCCAGAGCACACTGGTAGCAAATGGTTAGTGTGCATACCATGTAACCACAATATTCCTGGTTCAAGCTAAGCTGGGGACCTTTGTTGCATGTCACCCCCTATGTTTCCTGTCTATCTCTCTGTTGTCAAGCGATCAAATAAAGCCTAAAATGCCTAAAAAAAATCACTTAAAGCAAAAGAATGCCCTACTTTAATTAGTCTGCTCCAAGCAAACGCACCTGAAACACAAACATATGTCTCCCAGCAGGTACTGGTCCAACCAAGACAGAGTCAAGGACTTGGTCATACTCTTCACTCTCTGCTGAGCCAACATAGATGATCTTCCATTCCAGGTCTAAAAAATAAAAACATGTCAATTAAAGTCATGTAATGCAGACACACACAATAAAATAAATTTAGGATACAAACGTGTACAGATTAACTCACATGCACAAAATTGCAGAGAACAAACCACAAGTTGAAGATAATGTACTATGAGCAGTACAGCAAACTGCAAAGTTGTCTGAATACTCACTAACAATGTACCTGTAACACACTACTGTGTTAAAGGTCACCAATACCTAAGAAAGTCATTTTAAGGAGCAGAATGCTCTGAAATATTGTCTGATTAAAATGGATACTGTACAATATTTTTACAGTTACACGCAATTTTTTCACAATGTTAACGGCTTTTCAGCACAGAGGCCTGCATGACTAAGTTGAAGGTAATTAATAAGGTGGTGCACTTTTAAGGCGTGAATAAGCCATTTTAATACTCTGTATTAGAACATTTTTAAGTTTTACTGCACGATGTGATGCGAGTTAAATAGCTTTAAGTGTGTCAAGCTGTGTAACGTTGCATTAACGTTACTACAGCTTCGTAAGTAACTAAAGTTAGCTAATGTAGCTAATACTGCGTTAGCTGTTAGCAATCTTATACAGGCTGAACTGGCAACAGGTTCACGGTTTTAATTTACGATAGTGCCTTACTTACCTTCTGGGAGGTCCTCCATACACTCAAACGTTATTTCAAACTGAAAGGGGTTTCCAAAGGGACTCGGGTTATCCAGGACAGCCACATTTAACACCTGCACCTTCGCCATTGTTGCTGGAGCGCTAAAAACGGGGCAAACCAAAAACAAACGTTCAAATCAGTTTCCCGGGGAATGCTTTAAAAGCAACACTACAACTACACAGGCAATTAACAGGGTGAACGGTATTATCTGACAAACACCTGATGTTTTCCCAATTTAATCCTCGTTTATCCAACTAAATACACGTTACTTACTTTGTTAATGCTGTGAATAACCAGCTTTCACTAAATTTGACGAAAGATGTACCGCTCTCCCGCCGCTCCGACTCTCCTACCCAAGAGCCACCGCGTCTACGGCAAGCGGAATGTGCATGTAGAAGAGACGTCTGCATCAGTAGAAACGCAAAGCTTTTCTATCGCCTCGTAGTGGTGTGTTGACACGAGCACGGTTTTACAAAAAACAACAGGGTATTACTTACATTAATTACCACAATTAACCATTAACATGTTGGAAGCATCGTAGGGTGGCTACTGTTTTCTTATCAACAGTGCGGCAAGATTACTTTGGGTTGGAACTAAGTACAGTAAAATAAATGTTATGGTGCTTCATCCTAGGAACAGTGGACAGGTACATTTTACAACATAGCTGAAAGCAGTTCAGTAGTTTTCAATATTACAGTAGCCTATATGTGTATGCCCTATGTCCACTGATTTGAAGATAGATTTATCTGTCAATAATAACAATACAAGACTGCAGTTACCCAGTCCTGCCATACAATTAAATAGTTGAGAATATAAATACAATAAAGCTAAAGGCTTGTTCCATGTGGCCCACTCAAGGGGAAAGTAGGCTAAGATGGTAAATGTTCAAGTCAGGCAAGACAGGGCAAAACAATTTAATATTTCAGTCCTGCCACCTTCTTGGCTGCTTGGTGAGGTACGGTAAATAAGGAATAATGTTGGAAAAAAAATTACATAAAAAACCTTGACTTGTTTTGGTTGTTGGAAGGTAATATATTGAGCTGGTTTATTATTAAGGAGTTTTTAGTTTTGACACAATTTATAAGAACTAACACAACAGCAACTAACACAATGCGTAATAGGACATTTCTGTCATGGAAAATTAATGTTTTGGAATGATGTCTTTCTTAATTTGTACGACTGTTTATTGTGAATCTTCACGTGATGCGGTGATTGTTGTTGCTGTCCAGTGTCCTGTCAGCCCTAATGGATTTTACAGCACAACCTTCAAAAACAATCCTTAAGACAGCTCAACAAAAATCTCATTCACAAAATTGTCTGTATTTCTTTAAGCAGCTCAAACTCGTGCATACCACAAGGGAAAGAATGACAATCACACCACATAAAAGAAATACTGTTTTTAAAACTGAATGCGCTCTCTACTGGCCAGTATGTGAAACATGAAGATGCCTCCCAGGAAATCCACTCAGTCTACAAAAAAATGCCTCTTAGCACCTGATCTAGTGATTATTTACTTTACTACATTTTTACAGTTAATTGAATTAATTTATACTGAACCTGACAACTACAATTTTCTGTATTATTTAATAAAATGTAAAATAAAATCTGTAATTCAGTGCACTGTATTGTGTATTAAAATAGTATACATATATATTTAACTAAACATGACCCAGGATAGATACAAACACTTTACACCAAAGATACTATAAATCACACAAATATTTGTAATATTGAATGATAACAGTAAAAAAAATTGACAGAAATTATGTGCTCAGAGGAACCTTCATATACTATCTCAATATTTTAAGGATTTTCCATATCAGTACTCTGCTTTTCTAAAACGCCTCAGTTCATTCACACGCTGTTCAAATAAAAAGTATCTGACCACCACAGATTAGGCCTGAAGCAGCCTCCATTTCTTTTGCCCCTGTGAGTCCGTGAAGAGGAGATTAGGAGAGGATTAGAGTCCACTGGACCAGCTGGCTGCCGAATTCATCCTTCAAATATCCCAGGAATGTTCATATTCTTTCAAATTGTTGGAAACCATTAAACCTGATGGAGGCGCTATTTCATGTCGCCACCATCAGCCAGGTTGCTATAGGTAAGAGGGGGGCAGCGAGTACAGTCTAACGTTGTACTCCAACAGGTTGGAGCATGTGAGAGCAACCAAGGAACATATAGTAGACTATTCAAAAAGGTTCCTTTTAAATTAACTGTGTGTAACTAATTAGGTATAATGTGACAGAAATGTCACTAAAGTTATTTTATTTAGATATCATGGTATAATTTGAGGAGTTTTTTTGGTGGTAATAGGAGACATTGGGTCTGATCTGCTTCAGTAAACTGCCTTTTTCTTGGAACTTTGTCTTTTGTTTTTTCTTTTGCCGTTGTACAAAGGAGGATCTGTCCGCTTTGCTGCAGGTAGATAACTGCTCTCAGGTAATGTAACATGAAACTGAACCATGTGACCAATGGCGATTTGAAGAGTAGACGAAAAAAAAAAAACTGCTTTACATAAAACTCC
The DNA here is from genome assembly GCA_032362345.1 of Sandelia bainsii. Taxonomy (NCBI): domain Eukaryota; kingdom Metazoa; phylum Chordata; class Actinopteri; order Anabantiformes; family Anabantidae; genus Sandelia; species Sandelia bainsii. The sequence goes on from JAUMHL010000029.1 coordinate 12,132,650, forward strand.
AGCTGGTAGTGGAGTCGAGGATGTAGTTTGATGCCGAATGATTCATTTAAGTGTTTTTAAACCTTTTTTTGTTTTGTTTTAGCATGTGAACTGTCATTCTAATTCGACTGAACCATTTGTTGCAGTTTAATTTTTGACAAGGTGAGGCGGAAGCACCATGGTTCATTCGTGAGGAATCAACCTGCTCGATGTTTCCCGTTTTGCTTCGATCACCTGAAAACAGCCGGATCAAGGGTATGACAATGTTTTAATTATACTTATGGAAAAGTAACTGAAATCGTATAATTTTTTATAATACATTCTTGCAACTGAGGCGGTGTTGAGCTATATTGAGTTTTCATGAGTTATTAATAGCATATTATTTTCATGTAGCCTGAGCTGATTTGATGGTGATTCAACATCAGGCTGAATGTGTGACTCAGTGACTGTAGTGTTAGCTAAACCTCAGATTAAAGGAGCCTGTAGAACATACTGTATGTCTTTACTGACAATAATGTCTCTTCAGCTGTTTGAGTGGACGATAAAACCACACAGTGAATGCTGGACCTGATGAAATGGACCAGAGCTGATGCCCCTACAGTCCCTGTCTGCCCCTAAATTGGCCCTGCTGGTCACGGGTAGAAATGGCAGTGTGTCCATATGTGCTGGCCCTTCCTGGATCTGTGGTCGGGAGTGTTTTACTGCTGGTGCTGAGCAGTAATCCAGTGTGGGGTGAGTCAGTAACCATCCCTCCATCCTCAATACTCCCACACAAATAACCCATCTTTGTGACCACACCTACACACACATACATACACACATAACCCTACAGTGATAAAAAAAAACAACATTCCACACCAAATGTGAAACACGCACATACTTGTCACCGTGTTGTAAGAACATTGGACTTTAAGAATTGAGAAATACATGAGAAACAGGTTGGGTATATTCAATCTTTGTTTATAATGAGTAATTGTATAAATAGAAGAATTGGGTTTTCTCTTTGGAGCATGGCTGCCTCTTCCTGTGACCCCTGTTTTTTGTTATCAAGTTGCACTTTTGTCCTTTCAAAGTTTGCTATTTGCCTTGGTGAATGATTGACTCCAAATATGCTATGAGAGTTGGTTTAAGTTTCCAAAGTAGTGCTTTACTATTAAGGTCATTCAAGTTAATTTTGTAAACAAAACACAGAAGACAGATGTGATTTTCCATATTTCATGTTATTTAACTCAGCTGCGTGTATAGCTGCAGTACATTCTGCATTCCTGAGCGTTCTGCTCCCCCATACACACTCTTCTCAAGCAGTTACTTTGTAGTTTCATGATGTCACAGTAATCACATGGCTGATCATGGATAAACTGTCTGGGAACAGCACAGGCATGGTGTGATATCTGCTTTTTGTGTTTGTTACCTTGAAAATGTGCACAAGCCTAAAAGCAATTTCTGCAAATTGTTTCTCTTTTTCGGACTTGTATAAAATAATGTTGTAACTGTGCTACAAAATGAATTTAACTTTCATGTGAATAAATCACACCGTTTTTAAAGGTCATAGTAGGTTCAGAGCTGCTTCTGGTTACACACTTTATGCGTCAGTGATTGTCGTATCTTGGGCTTTGATTATCTCCCGTTAGTAATGAGTGGAGAGTGACAATCACATCTGCATTATCATTCACAAACACGTTTTCTAATTAAGTAACTAGATTTTAAAGGTCTATCTTGAACATCTACCTCTACATCCCGGTAATTAGAAGGTTATATCCTATTTAAGATATACTAAAACTAAAATGTGAAATCATCTGTTGACCAGTAGTTTCTGCTGATTGTTGGGAACTGATTCAACCAACCTGGTTATTTCTCAAAATGCACTCTTCCTTTATATTCAACCAGATTACAAAGAGAAACAAGGTAATGGCAGAAGTGGGATACATGTGGTAAAGTGATTACTCGAAAAACACCTATGTAACATATGTATATATTTTAACGGACATCTCTAATAGGTTTCCAGAGCCTAAGAGTCAAATGCTCGTTTGTAGAACAGCCACAGAAAAGTAGTGATAATTACTGTTAAAATAGGCTGCAGTTTTACTAAAGAGTGTCTGATGTTTATGCTCTTTTTATAGGGAATACCACTCTTCCAAGTGACATCACCACTACCATCTCACCTGTGAGTGAAAAACTTCTATCATGTCTATCATGTCGAATAAATAATGTTAGAAAGTAACCATTGTCACCATTCTGATAACTGTCCTGTTTTGTTTTCTATTTGCAGGGACCTAACATTGCAGCTATTGTGGCCCCTACAGTCACCCTCGGTGTCCTGGTCATCGTCTTGGCTGTTCTTGGCTGGGTCTTCTGTGTGGTGAAAAAAAAGAGGCAGACTGAAGGGACATACAGACCCAGTGCCGAGGAACAGTCTGGTGCACGCAGTGTGGAGACACCAGATGCGCTAAAATTACCAAAAGAGGAAAGACTCATTTGAGATTTCGTGCTTTATGTTTGTGCAGCATCCTTATTAGTATCCTACTAATAAGGATGCAGGCTCCAAGCATGCGCATAGCAGCGTTCCCATGTGACGAGGCTCCCTCCCTTCAGCTGATCATTAAAAGAAAGATTTCTCAGGAAAGAGAGGATGAATTGACACGTGTGAGGCAACATAATGTGACGCATTTACTTACTGCTTCATTTCAACAAACACTGAGCTCTGGCTCTGGCGTGGCACAATGAGGACAAGCACATGGATGTATCTTCCAGTGGATTTTAAGAACATTTTGAACATTTCTTCTGCACAAGTCAAACAGGAGGAACAGTATTTTACCACCACTAATACTTTTAGTTTAGAGATATTCTTCTTCTTTCAGTTGCCTTAATATAACATTTACCGTATACGTACCCCTACTTGATGTGATACAGTTGAGCAAAATCTATACTGATATTTTACCTCAATCTCATTTCTTTTGCTGCCAAGTGTCCAATGACTCAGTTGATTTTAAACTGAAAAAATGTTATTTAGCCTAATAATGAATGCTAGCACAGTTAAAAATTATTTTATAAAGCCTGCTGTATATAAAAAATTAGGATAAACAAAGAAATTGAAATATTGAGAAAAATCAAGCAATTGTTTACAGTTATTCTTTGAGTAATCATAATCCTTTAAAGTCACATTATTTTGCATTTCAACCATGCAGTGCATAATGCATCATAATCAAGCAGAGATGTTTTGTAATGTCATGGCATATTTATTTCTGATTTTATGAAATAAATAACAAAAAAACAAAACAGAAAAAAAGTTGTAATTCAGCTTTACAAAGCATTTCAGAGTCTGTGTGGGTAGTAAAATACACTGTTACTACTATAAAGGTACGACTCTATTCACTGTTTATAGTCCCAGTCAAATAAGATCTTCATATGAAGCGTTTAATAAGAAGATACCTTATCTTAACTCACTGAAATGCCTTTGGGGTAAACAAGCCAAAATTGTGAAATTGCCAAAAAATCTGAGCAACATGCAAAAATGTGAACCACTCCATGCCTATATATTTACACTAAGCTCTCCTGGTCAGCAGTCTGTTAAGTTCAGCCCATCACAGCATTTGACTTAGCTGAATTTTATCTGTAATAAAATGAAAAATGTTAGAGTGAGTCTAATCTTTTTGCTGGTGTTTTATGAATGAACGTATATGGGGACAAGAGAAAAGGTGCAACACGTAACACTTAAACATTGTCTTATTTTGTAAGCATATGATTTTTGAATCTCACTATCAACACTGACATAATTAGATTGCTGTACATAATTTGTACAATTATTAGCATTAAGCAGGATGGTAAATAACCACTATTTAGCTGATTGCTATGCATGGCGTAGAAGTATAGGAAGTTACTGTTCTGAGGTTTTGAAGTTCAATTTCCCCTTTTTGTAAAATTAGAGAACATATCAAGCAGGATTTTAAAAACTTCATTCATAAACCATTAGCTTAGTTCTTGATAAACCATTCATATCATATTCACTGAGACTCTGTGATGATAAGAGAAGTCAATCTAAAAATATGCTGATTAGGAGCAGAGAATTTATAGAAACAAGAAAAATGCAGCTTTTACTACCCAGATTTGATTTCCACATTCATTTTTAAATCAAAACTGTTCAAAATAACTTCTGCTTATCAATAGGAGCTGGGTTAGAGTCATACAGATAAATAGTTCCTTTTGTAGTGTGCTGTATCTACATTACAGCACAGTCTGTTTCTTTCAGCTGATAGAAATTACAGTTCATTGTGGGGTTTCATGCAGTATCTGTTGCTTTTATGCTGAATACCCTCAAATATATATTCCTAATCTCTGAGTCACAACCAAAACTGCATTGTGGATTAATGTTTGATGTACAAGGTGAGCTTCAGAAACAGCACTTGAGAGACCTTGGCTTTAATAAATAATTCAAGGAATAATTAGTATAGAATTAAAATGTTTTTTTATGGATCCCAATTATCATATTGTGACACTCATAACTCATAACTTGAGATATTGGCCAGACAATGAAGTGCTGTTCAACCTTTAATCGTGCCAGATCTTACATTAAATGAATCAGTAAAAACTCAAGAGACAGTAAAAGTGGCCTTTTAATCAGACTTTAATAATCCTCCAATTTCAAGGCTTCACAGTTAAAATCACTTGATTTTCAATATGGCAAGGCAATGACAGGACAGATGTGAGGTGCCAATGATTCAGTGCATTCACAACATACAAAAACATTTTTACCAAAAACATCACTAGTATCAGTTCACATCAACGTCTAACAATAGAGCAGTGGTTCTCAAACTCGGTCCTCAGGCCCCACTGCCCTGCTTGTTTTCCAGCTATCCCTGGTGAACTGGTATCT
>JAUMHL010000029.1:12137598-12149698 GCA_032362345.1 Sandelia bainsii
CAGCAGTGTGTAGGGCAGGGAGAGCTGGAAAACAAGCAGGGCAGTGGGGCCTGAGGACCGAGTTTGAGAACCACTGCAATAGAGCAACAGTGATCTAGATGATCTAGAGACAGTTTTTCAGTGTGGTGGACCGTTCAATTTATAATGCAGAGGATTCAAAGAGATGAGGTTGGGAGATGGGTAGGATGATATGAGGTTTGGCAGTTGAGTGGGATGAGTTCCTTTAGGCGACTTCTTCCTCTCCCTCTTCCTCAAACTCGCCCTCCTCCGCGGTGGCATCCTGGTACTGCTGGTACTCGGACACCAGGTCATTCATGTTGCTCTCGGCTTCGGTGAACTCCATCTCATCCATGCCCTCACCAGTGTACCAGTGGAGGAAAGCCTTACGACGGAACATGGCGGTGAACTGCTCGGAGATGCGTTTGAACAGCTCCTGGATGGCTGTGCTGTTGCCGATGAAAGTGGCAGCCATCTTGAGGCCACGAGGTGGGATGTCACAGACGGCGGTCTTCACATTGTTTGGGATCCATTCAACAAAGTAACTGCTGTTCTTGTTCTGCACATTCAACATCTGCTCATCCACCTCCTTCATGGACATGCGGCCCCTGAACACTGCAGCCACAGTGAGGTAGCGGCCGTGACGTGGGTCACACGCAGCCATCATGTTCTTGGCATCAAACATCTGCTGGGTGAGCTCGGGCACAGACAGGGAGCGGTACTGCTGGCTGCCCCTGCTGGTGAGGGGGGCGAAGCCTGGCATGAAGAAGTGCAGACGAGGGAAGGGCACCATGTTAACAGCTAGTTTACGGAGATCAGCGTTGAGCTGGCCGGGGAAACGCAGACAGGTGGTCACCCCGCTCATTGTGGCGGACACCAAATGATTGAGATCACCGTAGGTGGGGGTAGTGAGTTTAAGTGTGCGGAAGCAAATATCATAGAGAGCTTCATTGTCAATGCAGTAGGTTTCATCCGTGTTCTCTACCAGCTGGTGGACGGAGAGGGTAGCATTGTAGGGCTCCACCACGGTGTCAGACACCTTAGGAGAAGGCACTACACTGAAGGTGTTCATGATGCGATCGGGGTACTCCTCACGGATCTTGCTGATGAGCAGGGTGCCCATTCCAGAGCCAGTACCACCGCCCAGGGAGTGAGTGAGCTGGAAACCCTGAAGGCAATCGCAGCTTTCAGCCTCTTTCCTCACTACATCAAGGACGGAGTCCACCAGCTCGGCTCCCTCAGTGTAGTGGCCCTTGGCCCAGTTGTTTCCAGCTCCACTCTGGCCTATAGTCAATCACAGTATCACAGTTTATAGAGCTGATGCAGAAAACAGGCAACAATGTACCAGGTAAACACAGATTCATTATGTTCACAAAGCTTACCAAAGACAAAGTTGTCAGGTCTGAAGATCTGCCCGAAGGGGCCTGACCTGACTGAATCCATTGTACCAGGCTCCAGATCCACCAGGATGGCTCGGGGCACATACTTTCCACCTGATATCAGGCAATAATGAATAATAATATAATGAATTCAATGTCATTCCATGTAAATCCTAGGAGCTTGTTAGGCATAATGTAAAACAAGGATGTGCATGCAAATCACTGTGCAGTTTGCTTGGTTGTATTTTATAGTGGAATCTGTAACCCACCTGTGGCCTCATTGTAATAGACACTGATCCTGTCTAGCTGCAGATCACTGTCTCCATGGTAGGTACCAGTGGGATCAATGCCATGCTCGTCGCTGATCACCTCCCAGAACTGAGAAAAACAGGTGTGGTAGAAGAAAAAGAAGATAGATGTTAATTTAGGCCAATTTACATGTTAAGACATGTCAATGTATATAATATAACCAAACAGTTTACAGTATGCTGTAGGAATATTTAACTCTCCAGTCGAATGCAGGTCATTAGTCTAGTTAATTAGTCTGAAATACAGACTGTCTCAGGAGCTATCAAGCAGATGGCAATAATCTGATAAATAATAGTGTCTTCGATGCCATACGAACACACTATACTATTAAAGGTTAAGAGGTTTAAATTACTAAAGCTTTAGTACGTCTAATGTTGAAATAGAAAATTTGAAAAATGAATAGGCTTAAAATTAGGACGTTCACCGGCAAATTGGCTTGAAAAGAGTCGTAGTTAAACATAGGTCATGAATGTGAAGGGGGAGGGGCGGCTGCTCCCGCACTGACCTGACAATAACGTTATATTACTACTAAATCCTGTCCTTTATGTAATGACATCTACCACTCGACAAAAGATAGAAATATCTAAGGTTAATTTAATTTAAGTTATTGTAACACTTTGTCTGTTTCACAAATATTTTGTCCATTGCATAAATTAACGCGTACATGCATCTTGACCAATGAAAGCCGTGCAGAAAATATCAATGAGCAAATCGTCAATGATTTCAATCTGAATTCATTGCACGGAGCTTTAATGAGGAAAAGACATCGCATTGAGTTTCTTCTAGAGAATTCGTGGAGGATGGATTAGAGAGCTCCTCTCAGCGCCCGCCTGCACAAATCTGACTAGAATGCAGAACTGAACAGATGAAACTACAAACATACCTTGGCTCCGATCTGGTTTCCGCACTGACCGGCTTGCAAATGCACAATTTCCCGCATTTTGGATAGATGTAAACGAGTCTGGTCGAACAGGAGACGGGAATCTGAGCGGCAAGGACCCACGGGACGATGGCTCCTGCAGACGGCTGCTTGGGATTTGTTGCACCGCCTCGAAGACCTGTCTAGTGGGCTGAATCAGTGGTGCAACTTCACGTCATCGCCATGGTAACCAAAGACCGGAGGAGAGAGGGAGGAACCAAGACCCGTGGAAATGGCGGATAGGATGCGAGAAGCTGCATCAGTCTTCCATACGATTTTAGTTATTATCATGGACTGACTGACCCTCTACCCCCCACCCACCACTTGAAAGACACACACACACACACACACACATAAAAAAGCTAAAAAAAAAACAACAACAAAAAATGAGGTACTGCTACACAGTTTATCATCAAGGTCACTATTGAATTGTAACACTTTTGGAGGCATAGTGTCCATTCACTTCAATATTGTTGCGTTAGTCACACAGTATCAGTCAGCAATGAAAGGACAACAACAAGTGCAACAACTTGAGTTTAAAGATTAGTTCATATTTTTGAACAGTAACAACTTGACGTTTTCCCAAAGAGTTTTTGGTGCCATGAGGTCTGCATGTTAAAACTATAAACACTAACACTGGCAATGCCAAATAGCCAAGATATTCATTTCCCACGGTGTGCAGCCAAACAAGACTAAGAACCTTCTGATTTTTTTTTTGCTGCTTGAGTTCATGATTATCCCACTCCATCTGACCAAAGTGCATTACTCAGTGTTTTGTTACTTTTCATTGCAATAACCTAATCACTATTACAATCAAAATCAGACAAAGAGCAGAACACTGACTCATACGTTTGGGCTACATAACAGAAAACACCAAACAATACAAAACAATTGGTGGATCGACAAACACAAGTCTATCATTTATGGTCCATGACTTTGTAAAAATGAAACAAACAGCTTCTATCATAATGTGTCCGGTAAGATCTTCAGACAGTCTTCAATGTTTGTTATTTGCAGGTAAAACAATATTTGTGACTGACTGTGCCTGATTGTCAATGCTGTATATGTGAACACTAAATATTCCCTACCCCAGTGCCTAAAACTGATATTTTGTTGCATATTTTGGGGTTTTCAAATTTAGAATCAGAGACATGCCTACAGGTATATTATTCTAAAAATGTGTACTTTGGAATAACAACCTACATATATCCACACATGTAAATGCCTCTTCTCCTCTGATGCCAAAAATTGAATGAGCACTGTGTTGTTTAATCTATTTTTGGATGTTGGCTGTTTCCTATGTTGCCTTTCTTTGATTACAGTATTCTGTCATAAAAGGAAAATTATGAGGAAGAAAGCTTATGCCAAAAATTGTCCTGTATCATAAAACACAGCCACTTAAAACACGTAATATGCATTTCCAGCCATTATTACCAATGTCTGAACTTGTTTACAGCACATTTTTAAGGTTCTTTTTAAGTTTTAATTGGTAACCTGAAAAGTTCTGGTGTTAAAGAAACTGCTTTGAGCAACTTTGGGTCAAAACCCACCTGCTAAATGAACGCAACAGGAGGTTTGAGAAACAACTCTATAGTTCTTAAATTCAGGGATATTTGAAATTAGTTGCAGGATTATATTTGAAATAATAATCAATTGCTAAGTGAGTTTCATTGTAAATTAATTAGGTTAAACAAATGCTACTGTGTAGCCCTGGGCTGTTACTATTCATGTCAACACAGAAACATTTACATGCATATCCTGAATGATTACATTCCAAACATGCAGAGTTACCAACCAGGTTCAAGCTCTGCCCTAGCTGGCCAATAGAGCTTTATTTCCTGTTTCCCGGTCCTGCTACATAAAGTGTTTTCTTCACATTGCCGCATGATTTAAGTTACTCACAGGAAAACCATCAGCATTTGCTACTTCGTGTCAAGAACAATAGACCGGCAGTAAAGACCTTCTGAGACAAATTTAACTCTGTGTTCTAAATAATGTTGCTGTTGGCAGAAGAATCATTCGGGACTTCCGAGGACTGTATACTGTTTTGAACACAGTGGAGTTACTTGATTGTATATGACAACGTAATGATCATGTCATTCCCAGAGGAGGATCTTACATGCCCAGTGTGCTGTGACATCTTTACAGACCCTGTTTTGCTGTCATGTAGCCACAGCTTTTGTAGGAGCTGCCTGAAGCGTTGCTGGGACTCAGGGTTACGTGAGTGTCCAGTGTGCAGGAAACGAGCCTCCAAGTCCAGTCCTCCCTCCAATTTGGCTCTGAAAAATGTCTGTGAGGCTCTTCTGCAGGTCAGGAGGCAGAGTTCAGTTTTGGAAGAAGAAATGTTGAACTGTAATCTGCATGGGGAGAAGTTAAAACTCTTCTGTTTGGTTGACAAACAGCCCATGTGTGAGGTGTGTCAGTCCTCCAAACTGCACAAAAATCATGACTGCTCACCTATGGACGAGGCAGTGCTGGACTGTAAGGTAAAAGAAGTTATTTGAACAGAAAGTACAACTTGCTAAACCGACTCTGCTTTTGTCATCTTTATGTTAACACCTAACATTAGAATGCAGTTCCACGAGTTTGTCTTGATTCACATTGTCACATTGCTTTTAGTGATCAATTCAAAACTAAAATGATGCCAACTAAACTTTCAGGATGAACTTACTTTATCCCTCAAGAGCTTGCAAGATAAATTGGAGAGCCTCAAAAGAATTCAGAGGAACTCTGAGGATGTGTTTAAATACATCAAGGTAAGTTGCAATGAGATGGCACACCTTATGTATTTGTTAAGAATAAAAAGTCAAAATGTGGAATTATTTGCCTCCTAGAGTCAGGTCCTGAACACGCAGAGATTCATCAAGAGCCAGTTCGAGCAGCTCCATCAGATTCTCTACCAAGAGGAGTCAGTCAGATTGGCAGCTGTGAAAAAAGAGGAAGAAGAGAAGACTGCAAGAATGAAAGAGAAGGTTAAAGAAGTTTCTGCAGAAATGCAGTCCCTTACAGAGACCATCTACATCATACAGGAGCAGCTGAAGGAAGACAATATGGTTTTATTAAAGGTCTGCACAGCCTGTGTTACTTCAGCTTTTTAATAAGTGTTTCCAAAAACCTACTGTACCATCATAACACTCTATGTTTAATCTTCCAGACTTTTAAAGCCACTCAGGACAGGTAGGTCAAGATAATTATTAATTTGCATAATTCGTTAATTTACTTTCTTGCTTTGTTGTGGCATGTTCTTTGTGTAAGCGATGTGTTGCTGTCACAGGTGCAAAAGCATAGTGTTTGGTTCAGACAACATGTCCGGGTTACTTATTGATGTTACCAAGCATCTCTGCAACCTTAAGTATACAGTCTGGGAGAAAATGCTGGACCACATTGACTTTAGTGAGTGCATTTCATAGTTATTTTCCTTAGGTCTGTTGATTGGAAGAGTAAAATTGTACAACCCAAACCCTGTTTTACATACATATTTTTGGTTTATTTCCTGCCTCTTAGCTCCAGTGACTTTGGACCCAAACACAGCACACCCCTGCCTCATCCTGTGTGACAACCTCACTTCCCTCCAATACTCAAAGCAGCCCAGCTATTGCCCTGACAACCCAGAGCGCTTCCATATGAGCGCTGAAGTAGTAGCCATGACTGCACTTGGCTCAGGAAGTCACCAGTGGGTCGTGGAAACGGGAAGTAATCAGGATTGGCTCCTGGGTGTGGCCTCTTTGTCTGTACCTAGGAATTTTGAGAGCTCTGCTCGACCTGAAAATGGCTTCTGGACTTTGTGTTTCCGAGATGGAGAGTTCAGGGCAATGACGTCCCCACCCACTCCGCTGACTCTTTCAAGAACACCCAAACAAGTCAAAGTGCAACTGGATTACAACAAAGGGACAGTCTCTTTTTTTGATCATGTGGACGATACACTCATTCATACATTTAAACATACATTCACAGAAACTTTATTTCCATATTTTTATACACAGAACAGTTATCCATTGAGAATAATGCCAGAGAAGGTACTTGCTACAATGTTGCGTCAATAAACAGATGAATCATTTATTTGCTTGTTTATGCAACAAAGAAACAAACAACCTATCTAAAACAAACAACTATCTAAGTCCTTAGTTGATTGATTTTATGTCACAGCACCTAGTGCCTTTTCATGCTAGAAAACATTGTGAGACTGTTCATTGTGTAGGTAATTTCCAGTTAATTCCAACTTTGTGAAGTGATGCGTAATTCACTGGTCAATGGGCTATTTGGAGGGATTTTGTACATTCTGTTTATTGGCCCATTCTGTACACATGATGGCGCCAAAGTCAAACAAATGTTGCAGATCTCATTGCAGGGGAGACAGCTGCTTTGAAGAACACAATCACTTTCTGAAATCATGAAATCAGATTTTATGCTTTGTTATTTATTATTGGTAAATATTTGAAGATAGAAAATGAATTAATATACCACTCGGCATGAAAATGTACTACACACATTTGGAAAATGAAATAAAGAGAAATAAAATTGTTAAATCATCACCAAAATAAACATGAATTCAGTATTTAGTTCCTACTGTCAAAGCTTCTTGGTAGGCAAAGTTTAGATTCAGTATAGGAGCTCAATATGTGTATGATTTTTTAAATGTAAACCTAATCAGGTAAAGTTTTCTTTTTTTTTGTTTTCTGCAGAGACGCAGGTGCAGCACTTCTTAACACAGGTGTTTGAGAGGAAGGGGACCTTCTCCAGACGCGACAGATAGACAAGTGGTTGGGTGGTGCTGCTGATGTTGAGGAAGGCAAAGCCTGTGGGCTGCACATAGCAGCGAAACACATCAGGGGAGTAGTGATCCTCAAAAGGGAAGAGTGCTACAGGTGGCAGGTAGTTAAACACAGTGATACAAAGAATGGAGTACACAATCTTGAAGGCTTTCTTCTTCATGGGATGCATCTCATCTTTCCCTGAAGCACGGGATGTCTTCAGGGTCCATAGAATGCTTATGTTACACACAACCATCCAAGTAAATGTTGCCAGGACCTCACCTGTGAACACCTTCTCAAAGTTGGGAAGACCTCCCACAGCCTTGGCTCCAGAGTAGGCAAAGGTGAGGCAGAGCACCAGCATTGAGAGGCTTATCCTATACTTAACATGTTTGTGCTGCCCAAATACAATTGGAAAGAGCACAGCCACAAAGCGATCCAGACAGATACAGGAGAGAAACAATGGGCCACTGGTGTCCTTTATACCGTAGGAGAACTTAATCGCAGACCACACTGCTTTGCTGTTCCAGTAGTAAAGATTAAGGAAGTTAATAGGGGTCATGAGACCAAAGTAGGCATCCATGAAGGCCAGGCAGCCCAAGTATATATCTGAAGTGGAGGGATCTTTATGATTGCGGATGAGGATTGCAATGACAAGTAAGTTGGCAGGGACTCCCATGAATATGTTGATGCACTGCAGGGTCAGGTCAAAGAAAATAGCCTCAGCCTGATGATCACATCCATCAAACACACTGAAGGGTTTTACTGTGGCATTGATGTCATCCACAGCAATGAGAGGGAAGTGAGTCGGGAGAGAGGTTGAGTTGAATGGTGAAGGTTCACTTCTCTCCATGTTCAAAAAATCAAAACTGATGGAGAAAAATAATAATAGGGTTAGAAAACACTAATTTACCCTCTGGGCAGCACTCCGATTCACTGATTTCCTGAGTTACTGAAAGGCAAATACCACAATCTCTCATTAAAGCCAAGTGTTTATTGAGGGAACTTAGAATTAATCTTGTTTTCTTGATCAGCACACTCAATTCATGTCATGTGGGTCATGTGTCATATCAAACATACTGTTGTTTGCCAGAACCCCTATTTCTAATCTGTTGAGAAGCTGTTCTCAGTAGAGTTAAACTGCAGAGTAAACTGAGACAGTCCCCAGAGAGCAAAAACATGTTACAAACATCGTCGGGGCATCTCCTTAGGCTGTTATCTTGTTACTGTGTCTGTGTGGACTTTCCTCTGGGAGCTTTGAGTCTCTATATGCAGGGACATCTAACTTACTTAAGGGACCCATGATAAAAGCACCGCCCTTTCAGAGTAGAATAAAAGGGCAGCTATTGCCAAATTAAAATGGCAAAGTTCATATTCTGTACACAGACGATTGCCTGAGATCACTGTTACTGAGGCTGGTGTAAAGTTTCTAATTTCCTGTAGCTCCTAACAGCTCCTTTCTGACCTTTAACTATTTGTAAAGCTAATTCCTGACCAGAACAGGACAATAGCCTGGAAAAAATTTAATAATGAGTGGATTTATGGGATAACAACTGGAGTCAGACATGAAGCAAACTCTTATAGGTGTTCTTTGTCATGAGCTCTGTGTCTCTGTCTTCAACTCCTACAAGAGGACCACAAATGGAAACTTATTGCAGTTTTTCTAATACAGGCCTTAAATATCACATTCTGGTCTAGGCCATGGGACTATTTACAGCAGCTCAGAGCCAGGCTGATTTGCACTCTTTGAAAATGTAAGTGTCCTCACGTGCAGTACACCTGAGCTTGCTCAGCTGAATGGACTAGAGCCAGAGGCTGTGATCGTTCCTTGTACAGTCATTAAGGGAACTATTCTGGTTTAACCTGGTGATGTTCCCCTTGCTCCCTCAGTGGATGGTGTTCCTCACCTCCCTCTGCTGCTGGCTCTGCCTCAGGTCACACACACTCCTGTGGGACTAATCACACTGACGAGGACTGAAGCTCCTTAGCGAAGAAGCTCGTCCCTGGAGTTGACAGAGTTAATCAATTGCGTTTTTCTTTAGGCATAGTGAAAACTAAATAAACAAAACAGAATATTAAAAATATTTTCAGAGCATTTAATTAGGTGTTGAAGATAGTATAATATTAACAGATTTACATTGCCTGTAGTTTTCAAAATATTGAAAGCTAAGTTTCTCATTATTGGGGCAGAAATATTGTGTTTATACACTAAATATATATAAATGTACACACACACACATGTATATATATATAGCTTATAAGTTGTATACATTCAGCTTTATTTGCATTTAAAGTTTTAAATAAGTCAGCAGTTTGATTAATGATAAGAATTATTCAGTATCAGTGTTTGCTTTGCTTTGTTGCTTTTGCAAAATATTTCAAATACATAATTTGTATTTTAGGACATTTTTACAGCTAAAAATTGATTAAATACTAAAATCCTTTATTGAACATAGTTTATCCATGTATAAAGACCTTCTGTGAGAGTCAAATGTTTTTAGTCCCATACTTTTTTAGTTTTGAGGGATGTGCGGCGAGGGGAAATATGTGAATTCAATTCATTCACATTATCACATCCATCCATGTTTTTGCAAAAATGCAATATTAAATCACCCTTCAAAATGGACATGAGCGATTATTTTAAGAGAGCATGTTTAGATTTAAATTTATTTATTATTGATTTAATTGAAAGTCAATTTAGAAGAATATAACGATATGGTTTTTACTCACCAGTCTTCTGTGCGGTGTAGTAAGTGGGATGTAGCGCATCTCAAACATAAGTTTGTGTATCAGGCATTGATTTATATGTTCTCCAAGGTGTCGTGGATTTGACGTGACCAGGAGGGGAGGATCTTGTGGAGTTTTTTATATCATGGAGGAATAGTGACTGTTAGTCCTAAGATGCCTCCAAATGTTCTCAAGAGACCTGACACCACAATCTGGCATTGAATTGTCCTATAGATTACAGGTTCTGTCTGATACAATGTCCATGTCATTCTCCTGGGTTGTCAGTCTGGGCTTGGCATGTGGACTGGGTTTCCTTGAGTATCGTTCTCACTAAGTCCTTTGTTCTATCCTTCTGTTGAACTAGAACAGTATCAACAGCCAAGAGCAAAATGCTAATAGTATCTAAGCTTGTTTGGTTCATTCAAAGAAAACAGTACAACTAGACTCCCTAAAGTGTTAACTGTTTAACAACTGGATGGGGGAAAAAGTGCTGTTTTAAGTGTGTAAAGGCTGTGTGTGAGTATGTGTCAGGGTGTATTGGGATTGATTGTTTCATTGTGTGGTTAATTGCATTTAACCCTCTGCTTGTGTGAGTTGAACCCAATGTTCTGTTCCCATGTGAACACAAAGACAAAACCCACATTGATCCGTTGGTCTTATGTGTAAATCACCAGAGAGATGCAGAGAGAAAGACTCTAAGAACAGGGTAGCGTAATTTGATTGCTTTACCTCTTTTTGATCTAGGGGGCAGTAGCAATCTGCACTTCATACATTTGACAGAGAGGGTCTTACCAAAAGGACTTTGCAGAGAAGATACAGTACTTACACTATATTAAAATCTCCTAGACTGTCTGAAACAGGTAACAAGGGATGAATGTCTCACATGTCATCCTTTACAAAACAGCTGCAGGTGTATGTACTCTAGATTATTTTCCTCATTCTGTTTCATATTAAAACATCAACTCAACATCATCTAGACTGCCAGTGGTACAAGGACAAGGGAGAATAATCCACAGCTAACACAGTTAGATTTGTTACATATCCTGCAGTTAATGTGTTTGTGCAGAGCAAAATAAATAAGACAAAACTGATGAAATATAATCTACTTCAATCGGATATTCTTAGGACTCAATCAAGAATAAACCATTTGTATGAAATGGCACAAGAACACAGGAAATATTTTGGGCAGCTCTAGTGGTTCATGTAATTGTAGCTGAGTCGAGTCATGTCTTATATAAACACATTGTAAAATGATGTTAGGAAATCACAGTCTCTTTCTCTTATTTCTTGTCTCAAATGCATCATTGCAGGAGGTGACTGTGGTAGCAGTCAGCAATCGAGCAATAACAGATAGTGGGTGACCAAGATGACAAAACCAAAATTATGATATGAGTTGTTATTCACACTGTGCAGAAACCACCTACACACACTGGACATCCAGACAGATTTGTTTAGTTCAGACGCAAAAAAAACCATACAGCGACAACATAATCTAGAGTGAAGTTAAAACAAAAAGCAGTAATAGTAAAAAAAAATTGGAAATAACATATGTGTCTGAAGCTGTGTAGGCCAATAAAGTATAGTACTTTAATTATAGAATGTACAAGTCATGACAAAAGCTAAAGTAATGTCTAAAAATATCCCATGTGAAAACAACAACCACAGTTCAACTGAACTCTGCCTCCTGCCTCATTGAAGTGAAAGACATGGAGGTAACTTCCACAGCGTGTTTGATTGATGATGTGCTTCCATTGAGAAGTTTCAGTCATGTTTCATAAAACACCTCCGTTTTTCCAGTTTTCCTGTACGCACATGTTTCTGTTACAGCCAATTTGAACTCTCCCAAACATTGCAGAGAAGTACAGACAACACGCACAGAACATAGAAGTATTATGTAGTGCAGTATATCTGACCAAATCACATAATGATTATTCCCCCTTTATGCTGCAGCCAGAGTTTTGACTGGAATTAGCAAGAGAGATCATATTTCTCCTACTTTAGCTTCTCTCCATTGGCTC
>JAUMHL010000029.1:12152950-12169145 GCA_032362345.1 Sandelia bainsii
CCATTGCATGCTTCTACTTAAATGCCCTACTTTCATGATATAATATCACTGTAGTGTGAACTTTTTATGTTTTCCATCAATTTCCCCCGAAAGCCAAATATCCCTAACTTTTTGTGAGTAGTGTATTCTAAATATAACACATTTTTAGCAGATACTTATTTTGTAGCTTGTCTGCAATTGACTTTCAACTGCTTTGCAAGACTGAATAGAAAACTAAACTCATTGTGTAATTAATTAATGTTTGCTTTGTTCTTCGTAACAGTCAGTGACATCTCTCCAAACTATCACATTTCACTCCACATAAAGAGAAACTGAAACAGACTTTTCAATTATATACTGCATTTCAGCTCTTTTGTATGAATTTCAGAGGGAAAATCCTGCTAAGCTGCCATCTTATCTGTGTTTGTATTATTTACTGGAGACTAATAAACTGCCGCTATTAAGCCTTTGTGGACACATAAACGTGGTTTGGATTCTCTGTCACTTGGCTTCAACATTTTTTGTGGATTCACAGAAATCTGTGACATGAGCTTGGAAGAGAGAGTTGGCATGGTTGAAGTTTGAAGGAGGGACATGTGGAAGTAAAAGACTGTGTCTTTGTTGGTGAGTATGAAGAGAGAGACAACACTATCTGCCAAATGGTCACTTTTACACTCAGGCACATGGTCAAACTTGGACATGACATGAGTTGCTGAGCTATATTGTACCTCCATAATCCACATGAATAAACACCTGCCTCTGTTCTCAGAATAATTATACACACTGTGTGCCGTGTCTTATCACTGAGTACAGTACATGTACAGTGCACTGTACAGTGTTTTCTCCATTTAAGAAAACACTGCATCCATAGATTCACTGCTTTTCACATTGTCTGCTGTATTTCAATTCAATTCAACTTTATTTATATAGCGCCAAATCACAACAGTCATCTCAAAGCAGTTTGCAGTGTGAGGTTTAAGACCTTGCAGAATATGACTATATATAGAATTATTATTATTAATTAACAGTCCCACTTGAGCTTAAGCTTTAGGCGACAGTGGAGAGGAAAAACTCCCTTTCACAGAAGAAACCTCCAACAGGACCAGGCTCAGGGTGGGCGGTCATCTGCCTCGACTGGATGGGGTGAGTGGAAAGAGGCGAGAGAGAAGAACATCAGGACACACAAGAACAACAAGCAGCAGACAAAGCTTTTGTTTACTAGGGCCAGTAACTGCACTCTGGAAACACACAGCACCGAGGCCAGCGATATCTGCAGAAAGGTGTACAGAGAGAGGGAGACAGGATGAAGCACAACTACGGGAGAGGGAAGACACAAAATGAAATGGTGGCATTTGAGTGGAGAGAGGAGAGGAGAGGAGCTCAGTGTCTCATGGGAGGTCCCTCAGCAGACTAACTCTATAGCAGCATAACTAAGAGATGGTTCAGAGTCACCTGAGCCAGATCTGACTATAAGCTTTATCTGAGCCTATAGTCTTAAAGGTAGAGAGGGTGTATGCTTCCTGAACCGGAACTGGGAGCTGGTTGTGCATGTGAGGAGCTTAATAGCCAAAGGCTCTGCCTCCCATTCTATATTTGGAAACTCTAGGAAACACAAGTGGACCTGTGCTCTCAGACCAAAGTGTTCTGCTGGGATAATATGGCAGGCACTATGAGGTCTTTAAGATATGATGGAGTCTGATCATTTAGTGCTTTGTATGTGAGGAGAAGACTCTACTCTATTCTAGATTTTATAGGGAGCCAACAGGAAGAAATATGATCTCTCTTGCTAATACCAGTCAGACCTCTAGCTGCAGCATATTGGATTAACTGAAGGCTTCTTTAGGAGTTACTAGGACATCATATTAATAAGGAATTACAATAGTCTAGTCTTCAGACTAGAAGTAAAAAATGTAAGGACTAGGTTTTCAGCATCACTTTGAGACAGGATGCTCCTAATTTTAGCAACATTCCTTAGGTAGAAGAAGCTGTGTTCTTTCTACACCATCTGTACCATGATGTGCTCTCCTGACTGGAAATCTTCCCACAGATTGTTCCTGTGCAGGTGGTCACATAATTAATAAAAAAACAACTTTGTCAAGGCTTTTAGAGATAAAAGGCAGATTGGATATCAGTCTATGTGGCCTCTAATAATGGTAAATACATTTTTCTAGTGTTACAGACTTTTTATACATTATTAAACTCTCTTTCCAGGCTAGACAAGATTGATTTGAATTAGTGGAATGCCACCTCCTTTCCAGCTTCTGCGATGTCTTCTTTATGCTGCAGATTTGTGAATTGTACCATGGACCTCAAATTTTTTTCAGAGGGACAACAGTATTGACTTTTGTATGCAGAGAGGCTGCAACATTATCACCATGATAATCAACTTGTACTGGAGTAAAGTTAAGATGGCTGCCCTCCTCTGTGTAGGTACGTGGCCCTGAAGTAAAAGATGATGGAATCATTTCCTTAAATCTGGTAACAGCTTTTTCCCGAGTGATGCAAAGTCCATTTTAATTCAAATATTATTAAAAAATAGTCAGACAGACACAGTTTGGGGGAAAAACTATTAAATGATCAATTTTAACACCGTATGTCAGAACAAGATCAAGTTAAAAACTAAGTAAGGGACAGGAGGACGGTGTACAATAACAAATAGAACTGGTTTTTGACTTTTCCATTTTGAGTCAGAAAGGTTAAGAGTGAGGATCTCAAATGAATTGTAACCATCTTTAGGTCTGGGGTTGAAGATTGCTGCTACTCCCCCACCCCGACCTGTGCTTCTAGGAACATGATAATTATTATGACTTGGGGGGGTTGACGCATTCAGACTGACATATCCTTCCTGCTGCAGCCAGGTTTTAGTAAAACTGAAATAAATCTGTTTGATGGTCACTTATCAAGTCATTTACCAATTAACCATTTTGTTCTTTAAGAGGAGTTTTTTTTATTTTTATGGGGTTCCTATGAGTCACTTCTTTTGAGTTGATTTTTGATTTATGTAATTTAGGTGGTTCGGGAGCAGACACTGTCTCTATGTGGTTTTGATAGTTTTAACTTGGCCATATTACTGGATAATAGAGCCACACCATTCAAAGTGGTATGGATGCCCTACCTATATATATATATATTGCTGGAGGACACCTAACGGGAGATAATTACTTGGCTCCGCACCGGCTACTGGGGTCTGACTAGCTAGTTTAGTTTCCATAGTTTCCAATTCCGTCAGCTACCCTGACAGTCAAAAGAATTGTGAATTGTAAGTAACTTTATCTCAAATTTTTGGCGATTACTGGTCAGTTATTCCGGTAAGATTGCACGAACATAGAAGAATATTCTAGCGATTCTAGAGAACAAGTATGTAGCTTTGAGGTGTAGGACTAGTCTGCCCTGAAAAAATGTATACAAATATTTTTTGAATAGAAATGATTCATAGAATATTTTGAATGTTTACATCAATAACAATGTGTGTTTTATCACTTTTAAGTCATTTTAAATAAAATAAAATAATTTAATAAATTACTGTGTTGTGTATTTATTCCTTTATTAACAAAACATTTTGAGTCTTAAAATTATGACTAAATGATTAAATGATAAATGACTAAATGATAATGGATAATCAATGAAAGTGGAAAATCTAGCAATTGAAATAAAATGCTGATGGACAATAAAGTGTACAAAAAGTTAATGAATGGCTTGCACGCTACAATTTTTAAGTGTTTATTGGTATTAACTTTTCCTATGCCCCATAAAAGCATCCATTAAACTGTACTGTGAATAGATAATGAATGACAACATAATGGAACAAACCTGCAATCATACAAAATATGCCATTTTGCAGATTTTTTTTTATTCAAAACTACTTACAAGCAAGCAAATAGTGAAGCTGGGGAGAAGACACGGAAAGCAAAGTGCCATGAGAGGAACTTAAGAAGTTATAAATTGTGAAAATACATAACTTTCAACAAATAAATACACACATAAAAGGGGCATGATATCTGCTTACAAATACTTTATATGCTCTAAACATTTTATTATGCTTATAAATGATAATAAATAAATGAAATATAGATCTGATCAGTCTCTCAGCATGTCTGTATCTATCAGCTCGTCTCTGAACACCTTGCCATTACTGCTGATTGATGATCAGCAGTAATTGGATGGAGGCAGAAGTGGCACCAGGAGTCCACAGAAATGCTTGAATGGAAACATGCACAGGTTGACTTCGTATATTGCCTTAAGTTGCCTGGTTTGACCTGATTAAAACAACATTATCATTTACTTTACAACAAAGACCTACTTGATACTAACTCTATCAACCAACTCATAATGGAAGATGATGTAATGAAAAATGAGGAAGTGAAGCACAAAACATTTATAGGATGGTATTTATTGTTGCCTAAACACTGAACAAAAAAAATCCTACAATCAGGTTCAAAACTGCAAAGGAATTTTTGTATGCCACAGCTCACTGATCTCATTGTTTGACATGGAAATATCCAATCCTGCCAAATGCTAGTTGGATGGCAAGGCTCAAAGAGCGTGACCTGGCTCTGAACACAAGCTTGTCTCCAAGGGCCCAGAGAGACCAGAGGCCAGACTACTGTTGATCCAAAGGCGTAACACGTTGCTATGTTCTGCCCTCACACCTGTCTATTCCCACTGCCAGCATGCTTTTTTAGATCGTTTTTAACACAGCACTGAGTGTTGCCAACACTGTTGAGGCAAGTTTTCATGCTAATAAACAATGTGTAGCAGAAATATTTATATAATGTTATAATAACACTATATATTATATGAAAAATATTTTTTTAATTAATGTAATATTTGTGTTTATAGATGATCTCTGCTTCAGCAGCATTGCCCACTGGTTAATATGTGTATTTATTTCACAAGCTAATAAAGTTATTTTTACTTTTGATGTGTTTAGAAAAAAGATGTCCAGTGGTGTGTACATACTAGTTGTTTCAGTCACATAAAGCTGTAGAGCTGCTCTGCTATCCACCCTACAGAGACTGTTTTTGTAACTTAGGCATGTTTCACCACCAGAAAAAGTCATAATTATCTCAGCGGTTTAACCCATTGAACTATACATACAATGTTTACATTGCCTTTTGCTGTGGGGCTAATCACTCTTCAAATATTTACCTTACATACAGTTGCTAATATACATGTGTGCTGTAATGTGACTAGTGGCAGATAGCAGCTGGAGGCCCAGCAGAGAGAGCAGGAGAATGAAGGTGAGGGAATTTTGAGGAAGACAATAGGAAAATATAAAAATCATCAAAATCTCTGTGTGGATTTTTATGCAGAAGCTTGTTGTTATGATGTTAATTTAGTTTCAGTTTTGTGTTAGTGGTCCATTGTTCCCTCTGTTGGATGATCTGAAAACTGCTCCCCACATGTGCAAACACACACACACATACAGACACGCACTTTTACTTTCAGCAAGTATACTGCTGCATAATATAAATAAACTCATGCTTTTCATTTCATGCCCTGAGGGTGTGTTAAAAAAATTGTAGATGCTGGTATTTAATTGTCATTATTAATTAGCATTTCTCTTTTTATAGCTTATAAAGTGCCAAGAAAAAAAAGAGACAAACGGTGCCATGATCAAAAAGCGGTTCAGCAAGAGTGCATTGTTATTTAGAGAGAAATAGAGCCTATAAATGTAGCCAGTAGAGTGTGCACATCCAGCTCTTGACTAAACGTTTTAATTATTTCTTCCTGATTTAAAAACACTTCAGTGATGCCTGCCTGATGGACTCACACAATTTTGCCTGACAAAAGATCGAAGGCACTTTTATCAAGATCTCAAAGACCTTTTATCATCACAGCTCAGTAAAGTCTTATTCTTGCATATCTCATATTTCATAGTGAGGGGATAAAAGTTACAGAAGCTGCTGCTTGCCACTTCTTCTGCCTTTCAACGTCGGGCACATCCTATTCAGCAACAGCTGCTACAGTACATCACATGACTGATTAAAAATTGTATAGGTGGAAAAATTGGATCTGCTGACACAGTCCACTAATACTGACAATCTATGAGTTTTCTTATCAGCACAGTAAACAAAGAAGAAAGATTATTTAACAAAAGGTGAAAGGGTTAGTAGGTCAAAAGCAACATTTTTGTTTTGATGTAATAAACATGATCAAAGGAAGAAATCATACGACGACATAAAGCATAAATGCACCACGGTTCTTCTATGAGATAAGCGTTACATGACAGCACATACTGCATTGTATCTATGACAGAATACTGCATTTTACAATATTATATTTAAAGTTGCAGAGTTCAGCCCTCAGAGTTTATTGACACATGCAGAAGGTCCTTGAACCCTGTTTATGGGCAAAGTTCATGTTAAACATTGTGTGTGTGTTTTGCAAGAAGAAACACTGGAATGTTGTTCAGGGATTCACTGAAACAGCAATAATCAATCTATTGTCAATATACAGTGCTGTGAAAAAGTATTTGCCACCTTCCTGATTTTTTTTTTTTTTTGCATATTTGTCACACTTAAATAATTCAGATCATCAAGCATATTTTAATATTACACAAGGGTAACCCGATTAAATACAAAATGCTGTTTTTAAATGATGATTTTATTTATTAAGGGAAAAAACCTGTCCAAACCTGCCTGGCCCTATATGAAAAAGTAATTGCCCCCCTTTGCTGAATCATGAATGAACTGTGATTAACCATATTTTTTGGAAAGCTAGGTTCAATTTCACTTGCCACAACCAGCTAACCACAGTGAGAGCCATTATTCACAAATGGTGAAAACTTGAAAACAGGGATGAACCTTCACAGGAGTGGCCGGCCTACAAAAATTACTCTAAGAGCACAACGACTCATCCAGGAGGTCACAAAAGAAGTTGAACGTTTTAGAAAGTGTGCATCCTGTTACATCTGGTGTAAAACTAACACAGCATTTCATAAAAAGATCATCGTACCAACAGTCAAACATGGTGGTGGTAGTGTGATGGTCTGGGGCTGTTTGGCAGCTTCAGGACCTGGATGACTTGCCATAATTGGCTAAATGGCTCTGGCAGTGAATCAATGGAAACAGGAACAACATTTACCTGTGTTTGTAAGCAGTCCCTATAGGAATATATATATATTGCAGGTAGAGGATGTCTCACATACTCAACCCACACAAAATCCCAATTTGTGCAGTCCATAAATAAATAAATTCAATATTATGAGTTTGACAGTTTAGGAAATACATTCATTTGGTTATCTACGAAAAATTGAGAATATCGATTTACTGCACTCATGTCATATAAATATAAAGGTACAGGTGCTGTATATTATAGCAGTAGTAATATAGCAGTAATAGTAACTAAGCACACAGACTGAAAACAGGTGGAAAAAGCTAGCCTGGCTCTGTGCCAACAACAAAGACAAAACAAAGAAACAACTACACAGACTTTGTCTTTGTCATCTCATATGACCCACAGGAACATCTCTTGAAATAGTGGCTTTGTGATACCATGCGTCTCTTTAAATAACATGCTGATGGAGGTACATTGGACCTTTGCCATCACAGAAGCAATCATAAACACAATATATTTATGGAAATGCCATGATTTGGTTGAGGCACAAAAACAAATTGGTTAGGCACAACGACTGTGGTTTGGCTTAAAATAGTTCCTAAACGCTACATGACCTTTGTCATCATGGTTACAATAATAAACATGTGGTTAATTTTGTGGAACGATCATGGATAAAATGGCCAAAGTTTCACACTGGAATTGAACGTCAGCCTCATGTGGGAAAGTCCAGTGTTTTTTCTGACCCACCCATCCACCCTGAACTCCTCCCTATGGGGACTTAACTCACTTAACTATAACACATTACTGTTTTTCACAAGAGCCTGGTGGCACATATGAAAAACGAACTTTTATTTTACAGGCAGATAGTAAAATTAGCATGTCTTCGAGGCAGGCTATGTGTTCCTCTGACTTGAGTCTTTATGTTAACTACAAATAAAGATTTTTTTTAAACTTTTAAAACTTGTCCAGGGAAGATTTGCTGAGAGGCCAAATCCCATTCTTACAGTTACACACACTCATACACTGTTGAAGTGACCCTGTACAACCACAGTCTAACCTGTGGCCACAGAACAACAGTTGGGGTTAAGGACCTTTCTCAAGAGCACCACAGTGGTGTTGGTGAGCGAGTGGATCTTTGAATCTATGTAGTTGCTGACTCACAGTAATTAATAACCATTCGGTCATGACAGTAGCATTAATCATCTAACTCTCAGCATTTAAGAAATGGAATTGTGTTACCTTTGGACAGCTGTTTTCCTCTGTTTCCAGTTGTGGGCTAAGCTTCGGCCAAGGGTCCATGAAATAAATTTTGTCATCTAGCCAGTGTGTCTCCTGTTCAGACCAAAATTTGGAATCATGGAGACTGTCTGCACTTCAGGTGCGTGAACTGTGCACGCGCACTGTGGGTGCTCATGTAATTTACTGCTTGTTCAGAATTTACCATATTTCCCATCCTTAGTGCTATTCTGGTTGAACAGTGTTACACAACATTTTTTTCATTATTTGACTGTTTAAAACTGTCCAGCCAAATACAACAAACAGGAGGTCGCCTTCATGTTTTCTTGCACTTATGTGTGGAGCACATCCACGTACACATACAGATGGGTGACAAATTAAAGGAGAAACCAACATAAAGTTTGCCACTAGCTTAGACCTGTCTTGGCTTTTTTTTCCTACAGGTCTCTGGATCTCTACTGGAGGATGAATCTCCATTCTTCTAAAACATATTCCCTCATTAGGTGTTTTGATGATTGTGGTGGATTCCAAAATCTCTCAGGTGTTTTGGGCTGAGATGTGGTGATTGTTAGACCCACAGCATATGATTCACATGATCTTCCTACTCATCAAACCATTCAGTGACCCCCTCACATCCTGGAAGAGACCACTCACAACAATATTTATGCACCCCTGAACTGCCATATTTGCATTTCTCTTTTTATCGTGGGGTTTATCCCTCTCTGTATATTTTCACCTCCTGGCAATGGACTGTTCTTGCTGATCACACCCTGCATTAACATTTTCAGTCACCTGAGGAAGAGTTGCTCTTCTGTTTCTAATGCACGAGCATCACCGTCATCAAATGTGAGCTGTTGACCACGTTTTCTGACACTGATGTCTTTCCCATAGACCTAAATGCAAAAGTGACTGTGGCCACTGATTCTATAAAATCAGTAGGCAGTTGAGTGTCAACTGTAGCTCCTGCCATCTATGCCTCTACAATGAATCTTCCTTCAAAGTCACTTTGATCTTTTCTTCTTGTCATCACAATCAGAATCAACTGGACATGCTAAGCATTTTGATGCCACAGAGCATGACTGAATGTTAATTGTTTATGTACCACAAGGTGCACCTGTCTGGAAGCTTTTGTTAAATTTTCCACTCATTTATTCAGGGTTTTCTTTTAAATTGTGCAGCATGTGTATCTCTAAGTTGTCTATAGAAGCTGGTCGACTGTCTGCAGTATCATCGTGTTTATAGCTACCTCCTGGTGGTGGCTTAACTTACAGACCTTAGAGACACAGTTATAATTGAGCCCCTTCTATGATCAGTAGAAAACAAACAAGCAAACATAAAATAAATATTATAATCACAAATCAAGACAGTGCACTTTAAGCTGTGTTCGACAATCCATGATTGTTAGAAACTTGAATTTGTGAACTGGAACACACACACACACACACACACACACACAAACTAGAGCTCCGTCCCAGGTTAAATACACCTCCGTCTATTACGTCACATGTCTACAAGGAGGAGCAGTGCGGCTTGCGCTCACTCAGCCATCGGTGCCAATAACACCCAAAGAGCTGAATCGTTTACTTTACTTTTTGTTCCGTTTTCTTTTTCTTCAAAACCAGAACCAGTTAAGGTATTTGCAGACAGGACAGAGGACTTCTCTCGTGTAATTTATTTTGAAAGTTGGAGCGGAGCCACTTGAACTGAGAGGAATATTTTCTCTACCAGATGCAGCTCAGAAGATGAGCAGCAGAGACGCACAAATAGGGAAAATCAGCGGAATCTCGTCAACGGTAATTTTATTTTTATTTACCTTATTTCGTTTAGTTTTATGATATGAACACGTGCTTCAAGTGAGCACAATGTCATCACATAAGTAAGAACCAATTTGTTGTTAAACGTACGATCAACACGACAAATACTAAATGTTAGTCTACTGGAAATGCTCTTCATACGATTTACAAACTCCCAGAGCCACAGACAATAAGTCTGTCGGTCAACACATGCTTCTGTCTTTTTGTTCAGTACATTTTGGGACACACTGGTTTCTGGAAACGTTTTCAGACTTCCAGCAACTGCAGTTTGTGTCACTTGTCGCATGCAGTCTTCTCTAAACCAGCAAGTGGAATCTGGCGCCTGGTCTGTCAAATCCACCTTTGTGTTTGAGTCAGGCTGGACACGCTGTGCACAATACAGTAATGCAGTGTTTTACATCACAAAAATATCTTACTTCAAACACAAGTGCACAGTGTCTAACATTCTTGAACTTCCAAATGTGTTACTGCTGCATATTAATGTGTGGGTTTTATTAAAGTCTAGACACACATTTTAGTCCACTGTGCATCCTACCTTACCTTACTATAGGTTAGTAATCTTGCTTATGTTTGGAGCAAAAGTAACTCAATTATATGCAACTATACATGCAATATATTATAATTTAGCAAATGCTACCTTTGGGAAAATAAAACGTTTTGAACAGACTATTTCAGAGAAGTGAGATTTAACTTTAAAATACTTTTATGCTGTGCAGTAAATTGTGCTGTTGTTGCATTTTATTCAGTTGTAATGTGTTTCTGTTATTGTGTCCAGCCTGTAGTGTACAGACACATCAGCTCAGTCAACACTAGGAAGAAACACAGACTGAAATCACATTTTCAAAATCAAAATGAAAAAAAAAAAGAAAGAAAACCTCAGCTCAGTTTAGGACAATTGAACCAAAACACTGTTTAGAATAAGTGAGCTATTGTGTGAATTGCGTGTCTTATGGAATAATGCAACACATTCAAGCATAAACAAACTGAGGGCAGGATGTGTAAAACAAATATTTAACATGAAATGTTGAATGTTTTTTCATGTATTAAATATTTATGTAATTTTAAAGGCAGCAACAAATGAACTATGAGCCTCTATATTGGAAAAAATGTTTCTTATCCTGTACAAGGCAGAATAAAGTCATTAGTGCTTCATTGTGTACACTTTAACTCTGAATATATACAAATTTAATTGTTAGGGGAATTAATTGTCTATGAGTGATTTTGATCCTAATTAGACCCACTTGAGCAGCGTCACGCAAGTGAGAGAACAACATGTGGGCCCTCACTCCCTTGTGAATCTTGTATTCCACCGCACAGAGTCTGGCTTATAAATGTGCCTATTATTAGGTAAACACCTCTCACACATAAATAAACAAACATATTCATTACTACCCTAACACATCTGTTGCAGTGATATAAGAGATGCATGCTCTGTGCAGGTGCACTCTGTGAATGAGCGCATCACTGCATGTTGTGTCTAGTGGTAATTTGCAAACATTAGTGGGCAGTTCAGGTGATTTAATGCATACAAAATTCACATTACTGCAGTTTTGTGATGTAAGTAATCTTCTGTTCTACAAGTGCTGCTTTAATCAGATTAGTGAACTTCCTATGGTTGCAAGTTCCTCTATGTATGTGGATGAAAAAGATGACTGAAAATATGGGGCTAGGGATTGCATTTGTTCAAAGGTTACACATATGTTTTACTCTCATTGGCAATCAAAAAACTTGCCAGCTAAATGACTCAGACTGTTATCTGGCCTTAAGGAGCAAACACTAAAAGTAGTGAGTGCTTTCTGATATTTTCAACCCCCACTCCACCATATGAGACTGTTCTCTTGCATCAAAGACCTTTCCCAATGTTCCCAGTATGTGTTGATAAGGATTAAATTGCAAAACAAATCACATGAAAAAGGATCAATATTACCAATAATAATACAAAGAAGAAGAAAAAAATAAAATAAATTACTCTCTTTCAATCTTGTAGGGCAGTTCTGTGGCTTGAACAAAAAAGCATAAGTTTCAAATAGTGAGATCTCAATTGTGATTTGTCATTTAGGCTTGAGGGATCTTATGTGGTATAGGAAACCAAGGCTTAGCTTTTCTTCCTGGAATTTCTTTCTTTAAAAGTATATACAAAGCTTTTTTGAAAGGTCAAGGACAGTATATTATATCACATTGTAAACTACTGCGGAGAGTTATTGCTGTACTGTGACTTTGTGAGGGTGAGGCTTTCTGGTCCCATAACAAAATATGGCTATTTCAGTGAAAAGTCACAGAGATGAGCATTAACAGATGGCTACATCTAATTTATATGCATGTCAGAGCTAACGACAGGACAGTTTCAATAAGTCATTTAGTCTTACATTCAGCTGTGAAGGCACATATTTAACCTAAAGAACAGCAATTAGGGCACATACCAATTAAATAGTAATTTCTATTGGTGTTAGGGTCAGAAGATTTTTAGCAGAAAAAAAACAATAAGGAGCTGTAAGATAAATTATTGCAACGATAAATAATTGCACTGAACCTTTAAAAAAAACATTTAAACCAAGTGCACTTGTATGAATTTTGGTGCAGGTGAAAATGGCCTTTTTGATGTAACTCTTTATATAAATACTTGCAAAGAAAATATAAATTTAGGATGAGAACAAATATGGTAACATCTTTGTACAATTGGAGGTACACCCGCGACACACAGATCCAAACGCACATATATTACAGTGCTGTCTGCAAAGCACTTTAGGGCTTTCATTATTCACAAACATTTGCTCGTCCTGTATGTCTTTGATCTGTAACTTGCTGAGTTGAGTGTTGGCTGCTCAGGCTGCCAAGACAAGAGTTATTCTGTCTGTAAACATTCAGCTTTCTGTCTGTGTTAACTGTGGACAGCTGGTCAAGGATAAAGGATAAATCAAACATGAGGAGGACATATGACTCAACTCATACTCAACTTTGGACTGAAGTGTATTGTACATCTTCACAGTCGATGGCCATTGGCTCATTGTATTGTATGTGACACAAATTACGTTGACCTTTTTGATTTAGTATTTTAGGATAAACTGACAGGTATTTAACAGCAAAAAGATGGAAGACAAAAATTGACACTATAAAACGCATTAGGTTAGACCACGACAGTGTAGTGCGATACATAATTGACACGTTGCAGGACTGAGGTTAAAGAGAGGTGATAGACATGACTCTTGAGAAAGGAAGACACAGCCTCACATATCTGCTTTTTGTGGTTTCCTGATTATGTGCAATCTAGCAAGATGAAAGCGAGAGACAGTAGAGATCAATTCAGTGGCTTTGCTTCCTTCTTGCTGTGCTCCTTTCTGCCTTTTCTTTTGCTACAATACAGGGAATAGAGCTAAGAGACAAAGAAATGAAAGAGAAAGAGGCAGAGGCAAAAGACATGTAGATAGAAGCAACTTAAATTGTGAGAGACAGACTGGTGAGCAAACAAAAGGGGCAGAACTAAAGATAGAGATGGTCAGGTCAGGGAATCCTCAGCTGGATGATGGCCCGTAGTGGTGTGGAAGACAGGTGTGAGTAGGAGTGTAGGTGTCATCACCCATCAAGTTATCACAGACGTCCTGTGCAGCTCTACAAACTCTAGGCTCAAACAAACCCCCATGATGGACCCAGGGGGGCTAAGAATAGCTTCCACTACAAGGAGCTGTCACTCTGGATTGTAATGGAGTGGTGATAAGAGTCTGTCTGGATAGCGCCGCTGTCCGCAAACACACACGTGTACACACTCAAACATAAATGGAAAGACACAATAAAAAAAATTCCCAGATGGTCAAATAATAATATCATACAAAAACGTAATCCCTTCAGAAATGATGCAGGCATTCCTCGAACCAAATAAATGATTGTAATAAAAGTAAACAAACACTGGACCGTGTCCCTTCGTAGGCCAATTCTACTATCAAAATTCTGTACATTACATTCAAATACATTCAGTTTAGGATGCACTTACAATCAGCTTGATTTATCCTTGTTTAGTTGCATACTTAATGACTTGCTGAAACAGAGATTTTTTGAATTGCAGCAATTTACAGAATGCACGTATATGTGCTCTTTCTCTCTCTCATACTGTATACTTTCAGATACACAACAATTATATACACAATTGAATGGGAAGGATCAGAACCAATCCCTTCCTGTCAGTGGCAGGAAACATTTGCTGCTTATTGAATAGACATCGACTCCCATATTGCTTGGAGCAACAGTTTGACTTTCAGGCACATGCTAGGTTAAACGGATAAGTTAAGTGTTTATTAAATGTTCCCAAGTACACCCAACAGTGCGCCACAGCAGAACAACAATTAGTTCCTTTATAGAAACCTCTTCAAATGAAAGAAAATTTTAATCACTCATTTGTTTTTCAGAGCAATACTGTACTAGTACCTGGAATTGCACACCTTTCAAGCCACAAGAGTATAGGATACACTAACACGATATATACCTGTATCAATGAGAAACAAAACAATATTCTTCATTAGGTTCTTTAAACACTAAGCTGCATAAGTGAACAGTTTTATCTTACTAACTTAATGGGATAATTGTGTTGATGTTTGGTTTATATGTAAAGTAAATATGTAAAAATGTTCCAACATGTATGTACTTTGTTCTGAAAGTAGCAAATTTATCAAATTATTTCAATCAAAAATACAAAAGAATTATCACTGATAGGCACTAAAAGTTGTTCACTTTAACCAAATGTAGTCTCTGCAGGGAGGCAGCAGGAATCAGCTGTAATACCCACAGGGTAAGAGTCTCGCTAACAAGCTTCTATCTGTCTCCAGTACTGTGCGTGAACAAAATCAGGCGACACCCAAAGCACTGGTGTGTCTTGAGCGTGTGTGCTGTGGTTGTGCAGGTTGGCGTATGGGTAGAATCTGTGCAAGAGCTGGTACCAGTCCTGCCGGGCAAGTTGAGTTTGTAGAAACTGTACTGGTTGTCCTCGTGCTAAATGGTGTCAGCGGCAGAACATACAGTTACAGTAAGACCTGAGGAGAAAACTTTGTCAGTATTCAATGCAGGTTTTTTGCAGTATTTAAAGTTTTAATATACAGTATATGGTTTGTAGTTAGTTTGATAACATATAAAAGATAAATAAACTGTACAGTGAGAGCATATTTCTTGGAGGCAGCACATACTGGTGTGAATAAATCCACGAAGGGAAATTCCAGTGTTGCAGTGATGCAGTAGCCGTTAAAATACTTTGATCTGTATCAAACTTTCTACAATATTAGTTGTAGATACTGATTCATTCATCTTGGACCAGCACTCGTAAAAGTGCAGAATTCACACGTTAGCTCGCAATTTTATATAGTTGAGTAATGTTTCTATTGAGATACATCATTAATAAAATTAAACATAACAATGTTTCTTCAGTTTGTTTGTTGGCTTTTGTTACATCTTTGGTTGTCTTCATGTGGACTACAGTGCCAAGCAGAGTGTGTTCTTATTTCCTGTGCATATTTAACACATTTGCCATATTTGCCCATCTGAGTGGTGTCCTGATGTGGCTCTGTGGTCTCTGGGTACCGTCTGTTTCCTTTTCCTCTATGTTCTGTGCTCAGCACCAAGACTAGGATCAGATACAGCACATTCTACCACTTACTGTGGTCTGGGTGGCTGCCAGCATCTTACCTTCCTGCCCTTGTGAATAATGTGACAATGTTTTGATGATGCCTGCTCTGCAGTGGGAAAACTGTGAGACTAATCAGTCTGCTGAAAGAGTCCTCTCACGATGGACAGGCTGAACTATTACTGCAAAATGGGTCAAAAGAGATGAGTACTCGAATTTTAGCTGTTTAAATGTTTGTTTGTGTTTTAATTTGCATTCATATATGTATGAGTAAGTGTGTATGGAGCATGGAGAGTGCCACAATACAATAAATATAATAAGCATTTAAATAACTATTTAAATGTGTCATTAAATTATGAAATACTGAAATAAATTCACACATAATTTATTAAATATATAAGTAACCAAATATATTCATTTCAGTAAAAAAAAAAGTATATATATTTATTTCACTATTTATTTAATTATTTCATGGTCTGTGTTGCTGCACATCATGAATTTATTT
>JAUMHL010000029.1:12169245-12180149 GCA_032362345.1 Sandelia bainsii
AATAAAATAAAAAATATTTAATGTTTTGACAATAAAAGTAATAGCACACATGCCGGGACCGAGCCGGTCGATTTGATGTATATTTTGTGTGGGTTCACTCTTCCATTTGAGCCGCATTAATGTAGACGGAAGAATAAGATATAAATCTATAAAGAGAACCGTTTAGAGGTGGATAACAATATGTGCCTTCATTGAAATGAATGCCTCCTATTCATTTTCAATGGCAGGCACCAATAAAGCAAAACCAGGGATGTGGTGCTCTGGAGAAACCCAAGGCATCTTTTCATTCTTGGTTCTGTAAGAGCTTTGCTATTTCAGCCTCACAGCACGAAGACTGACCACATTCCCTTTGGGAATCAGCCAGATGCTGAAAAACTTAAATCATAATGTTCCTGTCTTCACTCAATCAGCTTAAAAAAGTTCCACAAGGAATAGTTTAAAGATTAGAGGTTCCCAGTGTGAATAAGGTTCACAGGCGACTGTCTGATAGTTGGCGCTGATGCTGTTAAAAGAAGATGAATCTATTATTTATTTTAAATCAAAACCTGCTCACTGTTGGTGTTGATGTTATTAATGATGTCTTTTTAACCTACTCAGTGTGCTCACTTATAAAAATTATTTCGATTTTTTTTCAACAAGTTCTAACAATGCTTTTTTTTTTCACTATTATTGCTGTATAAAACTTCAGTAATGGTTCAGACATAGTCAAACTGAACAGTCTTTGCCCCTGGCTGTTTAATGCATGTGTGGCTGCTGTATCTGATATAGTACATTTCTTCCAATACATTTTTTATTTTTAACGTTTTCATTTCTGTTTGACTTTATTTATTACATACTACCATTTTTGCGGACTGCAGGACACACGTAACTAATAATGCTCCTGTATTAATGCTGAATTATAGTAGATGAAGCCAGACTTTGGCTTTCTTATGGGGAACCTCAAACTAGTCTGCTAGGATTGCATAGAAGCAAAAACTATAATTTTCTTTGCATATTTAGCAAAGTGATAGATTATGTCTAAATGAAAATAATTTAATTTCAAGAGCATTTTGAAATGACAAGTATTAAACTGTCAACACCCTTGATTTTATAAGATGGACAAGGTATGCAAGTGAGAGTGGAGCCAATAGTCTTTGATATTTGAGCTCAACAGATGTGAACTGAGAATAATGTAGTGACTCCATTCCATATGTTCTTACTTACCTTCCTGGGGTCTCTGGTAAATTGCACGCTACAGACAATCAACCTGACCATTAAATTAACTTAGAACCTATGTGTTCTCAATGGACTAATACATGCAGAGGTCATGACTGCAATTATCTTAGATAAGTTGTGTCTGTGTGAGAGATGTCAGTGGGCTGTGATGATGGAAAAACATCACGTGTGTTGTCTTTCTGCAAGATGAATCACACAATCAGGTACATTGTAGCTTATTTAATTACTCACCAACCTACATGCTCCAGTGCTGACTGAACACAGTATTGACAGCCAAAGAGTTTATAATTTGCCTCTTTTTCCCTGCCATTGTGTTTAATATTAATTTTAATACAGTGTAATTTATAAAAGTTTATAAACACCAGTTTAAATGACACTTGGCGTGTGTCGGCACAGAGCACGCTGGCACAGCACTGCTGGCTGCCATTTCTTTCCTTGTAAATTCTTCTTCTGTGCACACAGAGGCATTTCCATGGAGGGTGTAGACTAGAGCAAAAAGATTTATTACAGAAGAGTCAGTGCCAGCAGCGATGCAGCAAAGGATTACCAAAGATGAAAGAAAACAACAGGGTTTTGCTTTTCTCTGAACTTTTTTACAAACCCTGGAGGAGGTAACAGTATTGAACCTTTTCCTATTTGTTCAGATGTGCATTTGTGCGGTGCTAAAAATATCCCCTCCTCCCTTGCAACGTGTGTGGGTCAAGGGTCAAGTGTAGTTCTTTTGCTCCCCAACACAGCCTATTATCACAGTACAGAGCACAAACAGCAGGCGCTTTATCTCAACAGCAGCTCAACTGGAAACTGTCGCAACCAGGCCTTTTGGTTTGGGTCGCACGTTGTCCATCAACTGACAACTTTTTTGAAGCCACAAACAAATGATTTGTAAATTCTGGTCAACTGCACATTTAAGGGTGAAAGGTTTGTTGTTTAATTATGTCTTCTGCAATGTCCTCCAGTGTGCTTTTTTTCTTTTTTGAGCAAAATTTTTAAATATGAGGGCAGAGATTTATGAAAGTCTGACTAAATATCAAGAGTTTGTGTTCCCCAAGCAACTACCAGTTATTGGATTTATATGATAATGTAAACGGGCTCAGTGTCCACCAAACTGGACACTATTCCACTACTATGAGAAACAGCGTCTTTTCTGAGAGTTATATTCACAATAACATGTAGTAACTACAAAATCCAGCTCTACAGATATGAGATAATGTAAGAATACCTTTCTTCTCTGGCATTAGGAGAACTGGATATGCATATCAGAAAAAGCTTAGGAAAGCAACACAAGACAAACTTCCACAGAACCAAATATTCTCAAATGCAGCAATCAGCACTGCT
This sequence comes from Sandelia bainsii, assembly GCA_032362345.1. Lineage (NCBI taxonomy): Eukaryota > Metazoa > Chordata > Actinopteri > Anabantiformes > Anabantidae > Sandelia > Sandelia bainsii. The sequence goes on from JAUMHL010000029.1 coordinate 12,171,796, forward strand.
GCAGTGATGCTTGTTGGTAGTTGTAATAGGTAGAAAAACACAAGGGATTTACAGCCTTTAGAATAAAGGCTGGGCAGAAATGAAAGGAAATGGATTGCAGACAGTGCCAGACTAATATCTTCCAGAAGCGTGTGTTTCTTTGCACTGAATAAAGCCTTTCTCCAAATTTTTGGGGGGGTTTGTGATTGTTGTGAGAGTTAAAGAACAACTTGTCCTCCTGCATCACCGTAGAGACTGCTGATGTCAGTGTGTTTTTGCCCCAGGGGGCTGGACACGCTCCACACGCTGCGTACACAGTGGGAGACATTGACCTCCATCCACATGTAACACGCACTGACACACACTCTTTGCAGTCGGCTGTCATGAGAACACAGAAAAGCACCCATAAGGTTTAGTGTTGATTTTAGTGACTTCAGCCCTTTCTATAAACGCGTATGTTGACAAACACTGAAATATTGTTGAAATTGGCTCGCTTAAATACAAACTTACCAAGAAAAGTTTTTACAGGACAAAATAATACATGCAGCCAACAGTGCTACATGTGTTAAAACTTGCATTCATCAAGTGCATTTTTTATTGTTCGTCAATAATATATTGTTGACTTCTCTGAATGTTTTTGGTGTTAACTGGATGTTAATGTCACATCTTTCACATAACTTTTCTGTTTCTGTAGAAAAAACGAGACAAAAACAAGAGTCACGGCTTCTTCTTTTTGAACGGTGATTCATGCCTGCCACCTTGGCTGTACACTTCTCGCCTGTCAGACCTCATCTCCTTCTCTCCTTTAAAGAGCTGCCATTAACTATGTTCTTTCCTCCTTTCCCTGAGCCACGTTGTCATAAGCTAAACACATCAAATATTCCTTACACACTAACACAGTGCTGCTGTAGAGAATTATTCATGCTCTCCACAAGCTTGTGTTAAACTGCTCAGCGTCTTTCAAGAGCTTGACGGTCTCATACAACATCCACCCAGTGGCTCCGTCAAGCTTTGACTATGTGAAGAACCGAGCTTATTTCCAAACCAACAAACAAGTAGAAGTTAGTTTTACAATCCACTTCTGTTTTAACATTTCTTCAGAGTAGCTGTAAAATAGGTCTACAGTAGTGATACTGTGGAGTCATCTTAGTTGTTCTGTGTGCTATTTCTTCTCATTCCTTCAATAAACCACATTCAAACACAGGTCAAAATATGCTAACAGATGAAGAGTAGAGGAAAATGGGCATGTATTAAAAGTAACAAACAATATAGTTCAGGATAAAAAGATGAATTTAAATAATATTTCAAGCAAGAGTGATATAAAAATCACTGGTTCCAGCAAATATATAGATTTTGTCGTCTTTCTTGTGTCTATATTACCATTAATACATTAAATGCCAGTGAGTTTCAGAATCTTGGTTGGATAAAATAAGACAGAACCTTAAATTCTGGGGAACTGCTGGGGAATTGCTGCCAGTGATTTTTAATAAATGGGAGATTCAGTGATGCAAATGATTATTAGTTACAGCCTACATGTTACTGACTACATAATGGCCTGTAACATTATTATAGTAGTGGAGAAACTCCAGGATGAAATATGTAGAGGCTGTAGATTTATTAAGTCTTAAATTACTGAGCTGCTTCTTGCTGTTGCACGGCATGTTAATGTTTTGCTTGCCTTGCACCTCACTTTCTCATGAATGACTGATGATGCTGCACAATGCATGTCAGTCCTCCTCAGCGATGATATGTTATTTTACAGTCTATAAACTATGTGTCCAATGTACAGACATGGGAAACGTTGTACATCTTGCCTGCCTAATTAAATGACTGAAAACAAACCAGGCCAGTAGCAGTTGACTACTTACAGTCCATGTTCATGGATCACACTTGTTTTTTCTTTTTATGGTATATCAGGATGAGCACAAAGTTTTGTGTTTCCAGATCACGTCTGTTGCTGCAATCCAGACAGTTTGTGTGGTAATTCATTTGTAAGTGGGGTCACTTGCAACAAGTGAACCCATAGCTCTTCATGGGAGAATAAATGGCACTTGAGGCCTATTTAGGTATCGCCGGAGCTTAGAGCAGAACAAAAGCAGCAGCACAGCTACCTTCAATGTTTGAAAGAGGCTCTGTGCAGCACAGATGGCTGTTTGAGATTAAATACACCAAGGCACATTTTGTTTTATTGTTATTAACAAGCAGTTTGTGTCAACAACAAATTGACAGCTTGGCTACCCTTAGGAAAAAAAATATGCTAAAAGTTTATTTTTTCAAGTACACTTAAGTAATCTAGTAACATGAAGTATACTTCCCAAGTATACTTCATGTAGTAAGCATACTAATTGCAATTTACGTGTAGTATACTTATAAGTATATTTTTTCAATACTTCTTGGGACACATTTGGCCCACATTTTAGTTTATGATATAAATAAACATTTATATATTGATATTGTTAGATTATAGGGTTGTACTACCAGTAGACTTTCTAGTTTATAAAAAGAATACTTCTAAATACAAATATTGAACTTACGATTATACTATTAGTTTGCTTGTAGTATAGTAGCATAATGTGTGCAGCAAGATGGAGCAGCAGCAGCAGCAGCTCTTGTTGCTTTCTTTGCCATGTGGTAGTATGGACTTGGGTTCATTTAGATTAAGGATGATACAGATGCTCAGTGGGGGAAATGGGGTGAGATAACACAGATGAGGAATATATGCCATAAAGGAAAGGAGGGGCAGGAGCTGTGGGAGCCACGTGAAATCTAGACAAATCACCTGTGTTTCACAGTTATACCAACAAATTTTGCATTAAGATGTATAACTTACGTCCTCGTGGACTAATCATATATCAACCAAAATTTGCCTCAGTATTTCAGTAAGTATGAATACAGGGTCATACCAAGTTCAAGCAAATAGCTTTTAAAAATAGTTTTTGGGCAGCAATAGAGTTTTGGCACAAAGTGCATCAGACCGTAGATACACAGACAGTACTGAACTTGTTAGTGGGATAAATTAATTATTTGCTTCAGTCTCTTCAGGGTATTGGGTGATAATATTAAAAACATAAAGAACGTCAGGCATTGCAGCAGCCAACATCCAGTTCATAAGTGCTGTTACGTACTGTTTTAATCTTCTGTAGGGATTCTGTAATGTTCCTGATGTCCATGAGGCACAATGTCACTCTTTTCTGATGCAAATGAGGAGATGTGGAGTATGTTTATGGAAGTAAAGACATCAGCTTGTTGTAGATAAAAATGAAAATGGAGAAGAAATATGAAGTCATTGTCTGCAATGACTGTCATACTGCTCTAGATTAGGGTTTTTACCAATTCTCAAAAGTCTGTGTTTCTAATGAAGTCATTCCTTTCAGCATTTCCTTATCAATTATGTTTTTTTTTCTATTGTGGGTTCAACTTCCTGGCTAAATAAGGTTTAAGAGATTCAGGGTATCACTGAGCTGTACAGTTTTGCCACTGTATATGACAAATGTCCCCTTTCCTGCAGCTGTTTGATGAATTCCAGGCTGATGGCAGCCAAATTCCAGAGCAACAGAGCAGCGTAGAGGAGCTCAGGGGATTAGTGCACATAAACATTGACTGCCAGCATCCATAAGAGCTAAATATACAGTAGATACAAGGTGCATACAAGATAGAGGAGACATGGTGTAGGGAGCAGACTCTTTCATAATTCTGCAGGTTTCTTTGGAGTTACCTGATAAACATTAAACATTACAGAGGGCATTGTAGGAGGGCCCTCTGCAGAGTTCCTCTGGTGTGTATATATATAAAACATTGTATAACGCTGTCAAACACGCCTCACAGGGATTTTTGTGTGTGAATAGTAGCAAGGTGGAGATATTACTGCATGTGGCTACACTGAAAGTAAGTCAACTGCTGTACACTACTGTATATCCCCTGTGTTTTTATAATCTCTTTAGTCTCCTCTTTATTTTGTTCTGGAGCCTCACTTCCTCATTTCTGGCATTTTCATACAATCCCATACAGCTCTCACACAATTGTCAGGAGCAGTGTGATTAGTTTAAGAATGATGCCAATCTCTGTCCACTTTCCTCATGTGTGCTCAAAGTGTTATTCTTCTTTTTCTTGGGGAGAAAGTGTGTTTGTGAAAAGGATTTCTATTTGTCTTGCTTTATGGTTTGAATATGGTTATTCATTCTCAACAGTGGCCGTGGGGTTTAATTAGGCATGTTTATCATGTGGTTCTGATAACTGTTTGTTTGTTAAACAACAGCTCCTGTCGCTGAACACAAACTCGTATCAGGATTAAGTGAAGTTGTACAGTGTCAGAGCCCCTGACACACACACATCTAAACGGAAAGGCAATCTGGACTTTATGTTGTTGTTTTAGTTCTTATCCTTTATTAACATTTATTGCAATGGAAACAATCAGCACTGTTGAATCACTCAGCTGCTGGAACATAGTCACCACTTTGGATCTTTATCAAGCCACATCCTTTAATATAAAAGGCTGTTGACACCACAGACTATGCAGCCTTACCATACAGTTTTGGCACAGACGATGCTGTTAGTGGATGTCACAGTAAGGACTGCTTTCTGTTTGCACACAGTTGAATCACTGTGTTTCACTTGTCATGCTAACTTCCAAGTGACGTGACAGGTGACATTGCTGTGTTCGCTTTTCTCCTTACTTGCTTGTTTATGTCACATTTCAGTGAATGACACAGGGAGATATATTACTGTGACAAAGCAGTGTTTCTTACTGACGAGGGACAATGCTGAAATACTACTAATACTAAAAAACTACCAAAAACTAAAAAAACTACTTCATTTCAACATAAGAACAGATGCCTACAAAGTAGTCTAAGTCATTTAAAATATAAAAACTATTCACCCCCTTAAAAGTGACTCACCTAAATCATGACTGTCACTCAGTTAGTTAGATAGAGATTACCTGAGCGAGAATAAGTGGTGAATGTGTTTCCATTGATTGTAGTATAAATACATCTTTGTTACATGCATCTGGACCAGTTATTAGTGAATCAGCATCCTAGCCAGAAACTACCGCATGAAGACAAAATCAATCGACTCTTTAATGAGGAAAGATGAAAACTTCTAACGGTGGAGTATTTTATACATTGTCCATCTCACCAGTTTGCGTTTTTTGGGCTGCTGAGCACGTTCATCTGCTCGTTCCAACCAATCCACATTGGTTCAGGTTACATTTTTGTCATCATTTTGATGTTCAGGTGGGTTCAGCATTATTATACTGGCTGATAATGGTTGGTGACTATTTACTGGCCAGAGTTTGTAATCAGGCCAGTAATCTTTGTTTATTTCATGATATAGGCTACACAGCACAGTTGGAAACCTCCTCTTATCAGGAGCTTTGATTCTCCTGGTTCATGATTAATACAGTCCTCTTTTTAAAAGCAACTAGCTTTGTGTAATGGAAATCTTTTGTGATAAAGAGCAAACTCTTGGTTGCACCAAAACATATATCATCCCTGGAAGAAGTTGACACTTTTATGCAGTGTTTGAAGAATCACCTCATTAACTGAAATAAACCATCTTGTTCTTCTAGTATTAGAAATGTATGACACAATTCACTGATAAATAGGTTAGTTAACATAGGAAAAAAATCACTAAGGATAGGCAGTTGATATAGGGAGCTATTGTATTTCAAATTGTGCAGGATATCATCTACACTGGGGTTTGGAAATATATCTTCTACTGGTATTTTGATGATTTATTCAGATAAATTAATAAAAAGTCCCATCGCTCGCACAGTTTGTTTCTGTAGCTCAGCTGGTATTGGATTTTTGAGTTTGAACAACATGTTAAGACATGTACATAATGTAATATTTAAGCATATAACATATAAACCATAACATACCATGAACTGTGACTAAGGTACATTAGTGAGATATGTTACAGGTTGAAAAGTTTAGTTTTTAATTCACTCTGTTAGACAAACTGTAAAACAAGCACACTTGACCCCATCTAATATTTTAAACTATATGGCTTTTTTTTTTTTAATCTGTAATAAATTAATAGTATAGTTAGTCACCTGACCTGGCTAATTTATTGGGCAAGCTCAGTTTTATTTTAGAAAGAAAAATCCAAATAAGGAAATCCAATTAGGTCTCGATTTCCACAACATCTAAATCTTTAAGCTGGACAACTCAGCTAGGTCATCAGTTGAGCCGCAAATGCAGCAGAGTGTAGGATGGTGAACATACTAACTGATAATCAAAAGCTCCCTGTAGGGCTGTTGTTGCATCACAGCAGGCACAGATTGTTGATAAAACATACCTCATGAAAGAATGCATGAAACAGGATCCAGCTAGTGCCAAACACTTCCCACACACACACGTAAAAAAGCTCATGCACTCATACAATACAGGTATTTATTAAATGTTATACAACCATTTGTGATTGTTTCCCACCCACCTTCATCAGATATGACCTATGAACAGGAAAAATGAATATTTACGAAAACATGTGAATAACCAGCACATGCACATCCTTGGCACATTCAGCTTCTGGGTCACCAGAGCTGTGTGTGCATCCTCACAGACAGACACAGCACTCCCACATTGTAACAAGGTCAGTGTCAAACATTTTGAGCGGTTCAGAGGTTAGCCACATTGCACGGTTGCTGAAATCAGAACCACTGTTCATTTGTTTTTGGGCCTCCATATTTTTGCAGATGCTATCACCTCTTTTTGTGTAGAAGGAAACAATAACATCACAATAGCATCATTTTCCAGTCCATGTGAAATGAAAATAACATGACAAGGATGTGACCATTTTGCATAATGATATAAACATGTTTTCTTTCCTGTAGAGAAAAGATCTCTGGAAACTGGAGAGATGAGACAGGTGATAAACAGTCAGACGTGTGTTAACATTTAGTATTTCACTGTTTTTTTTTTTTTTTACAAATCCTATTATTTTATTCATGTTAATTCTCTTAAAAATTTATTGAGCTTTTGCATAATAAAGTGAAAGGCGCCGATCCTTCCATGCAACATTGTACAATGTTCTGGCACATTTGACGTGCATATTCAGTGAAGTACGAAGTCCTGTTGACTTTTATAACATCAATTTTTGCATGTAAGAGCAGCTTAAGCCCAGCTGTGGAATATTTTAGTAGTGCAGAGAAAAAAAACCCGATCATATTCACTGACGCATGGAAAGCCTTAGATTTGACACATTTTCCAAACACTATTCAGCAGAGGAACTCCAGCAGACAGCAAACGATTAGCCAAGCTGTGCATGTCATATCTCCTGTCAAATCCCTTGAAACATCCTGACCTGACAAGTGACAGACTGACCAAATTAGGGTACAACCATGGTGAGGATGGTTACTTGGTTGTTAGCGAATGACGAGTGTATATAGAACATGTTTTAACAGCGGATGCTATCCATCATAGGCATGTCATGGATTATGTAGACTTAGACAGAGCTGCTTTTTTGAGATCTTGGGTCAGGAACTCATAGCTAAAATGTATGGATTCTGTTCTCCCTGCACTGGCATGTTATGTAACAGATGGTGAAGAAGCATTGGGTGAGAGTGGTGTTACAAATTACTATTTTATTTTAATTTATTTTGTCCTTTAATGTTGTTCCATACAGGTAAAGTTAATATTTTGCTTTGATTGAACATTTGCTTTGATTGCAGCATGCATTTGCCATGGCATCATTTTAATTTTCAAGTTTATGCAATGTCAGCATATTTATGTACATCTGGAGTTGCATTAATCTCTCGCCAAGATCTTGTATTGATGATGAGATTGGACCACTGCGTAAAGTCTTCTCCAGCACATCTCAGAGATTATCGATGGGGTTAAGGTCCGGACTGTTTGGTGGCCAATCCATATGCGAAACCTCTGATCTCTTTGTGTTGCCAGCTAAACCATATTATTCACTGAAGTAATTATCCAGTGGAATAAGGTTGCAGACTACAGGAACCACCTGCGCTTTAATCTCAGATGTAGACAACAGAACAACATCCCGGTCAGTCTATGCCTGAGATCCACAGTCAGGGCTCATAGAGCAGACAACATTCTGCAGAAGGCACAAGAACAGCTGCTTAATGAAAGAATAAGATAGGTCAACTTCACCACAGACAATTTGAAACACAGGTTAGACCGCCTTCACAAAGAACTAAGTGACACTCTTCCCAAGCATGTACTGGATGCAGCCATAGAATTTGTCCAAAAAGCACAGGTGGCCCAACACAGGAAAGGCAAGGAGAGGCAAACTAAAAAGTTTGACATTCTCCTTTCCCGAAATCAAACAGCAGAGAAACCCGCCTGGAGAAATAAGGAAGGCAGGACCATAACAGGAGACATAAAGGACAAATGGGTAAAGAATCTCTCAGACAG